>VZRJ01011565.1:0-41374 GCA_013397565.1 Ptilonorhynchus violaceus | reverse complement strand
CAAAGAGCCGAGGCGGGAGGCAAACAGGTTGTCCCCCCGGTCCCCTCTCCGCCGAGGCTTTACCGGTGACGCGGGCGATCCGCCGGCGATTTATCCGCGTGGCTTCCCAACGCCCCTTTGTTTCCTCTCGGATCCCGCAGGTCTCCATGTGATCCAGCGGCGGGGATGCTCGGGGGTGCTGCTGCTGCTGCTGCTGGTGCTGCTGCTGGGGCTGCTGCCCCCGGCGCTGCTGGCGGTGCCGGCGGGGGCTCAGCGAGCCTGCCCCAAGAGCTGCCGCTGCGACGGCAAGATCGTGTACTGCGAGTCCCACGCCTTCCGAGACATCCCCCACAACATCTCCGGCGGCTCCCAGGGCTTGTCCCTGCGCTACAACAGCATCCAGAAGCTCAAATCCCACCAGTTCGCCGGCCTCAACCAGCTCATCTGGCTGTACCTCGACCATAACTACATCAGCTCCGTGGACGAGGACGCCTTCCAGGGGATCCGGCGGCTGAAGGAGCTCATCCTGAGCTCCAACAAGATCACCCACCTGCACAACGGCACCTTCCACCCCGTGCCCAACCTGCGCAACCTGGACCTGTCCTACAACAAGCTGCAGGTGCTGCAGGCCGAGCAGTTCAAGGGCCTGCGCAAGCTGCTCATCCTGCACCTGAGGTCCAACTCGCTGAAGACGGTGCCCATCCGCGTGTTCCAGGACTGCCGCAACCTCGACTTCCTGGACCTGGGCTACAACCGCCTGCGGAGCCTGTCCCGCAACGCCTTCGCCGGCCTCCTGAAGCTCACGGAGCTCCACTTGGAGCACAACCAGTTTTCCAAGATCAATTTCGCCCACTTCCCGCGGCTCTTCAACCTGCGCTCCATCTACCTGCAGTGGAATAGGATCCGCTCCATCAGCCAAGGGCTGACGTGGACCTGGAGTTCCTTGCACAACTTGGATTTATCGGGCAACGACATCGCGGGGGTGGAGCCCGGCACCTTCCAGTGCCTGCCCAACCTGCAAAAGCTGAACCTGGATTCCAACAAGCTCACCAACATCTCCCAGGAGACCATCAACACGTGGATCTCGCTCATCTCCATCACGCTGTCCGGGAATATGTGGGAATGTACTCGAAGCATTTGCCCCCTCTTTAATTGGCTTAAGAACTTCAAGGGGAATAAGGAGAGCACCATGATCTGCGCGGGCCCCAAACACATCCAGGGCGAGAAGGTGAGCGACGCCGTGGAAACCTACAACATCTGCGCCGAGATCCAGGTGGTGGCCACCGAACGACCCTACCAGGCCCCCCAGACCCCCCAGAGACCCGTGTTCATCCCCAAACCCACCGTTTCCAAACTGGAGAGCCACCAGCCCACCTCGGCCGCGCCGAGCCCTTCCGCGGACGCGCCGACGCCCGGGGTGGAGCCGGAATACGAGCACGTGTCCTTCCACAAGATCATCGCCGGCAGCGTGGCCCTCTTCCTCTCCGTGGCCATGATCCTGCTGGTCATCTATGTGTCCTGGAAGCGTTATCCGGCCAGCATGAAGCAGCTCCAGCAGCACACGCTCATGAAGAGGCGCAGGAAAAAGGCCCGCGAGTCGGAGAGGCAAATGAACTCCCCTTTGCAGGAATATTACGTGGACTACAAGCCAACAAACTCTGAGACCATGGATGTATCCGTTAATGGATCTGGGCCCTGCACCTACACCATCTCTGGCTCCAGGGAATGCGAGGTATGAACCATGATCCTCCTAAAACCATTTCAGCTGCTGGGAAGGAGAGGTAAATGTTCGAAGCTCTTGAGGTATCTCTAAATGTTAGAAAGATTAATGAGATTTTGGGGTTTTTTCTTCTTTTTTTTTGCCTGCTTGGGGGTTTGCTCTGTGGAAGGTTCTGTCTCGTTAAATGACAACAGTCAGGGAAGGGATGGTGATTATTTTGAATAATTAAGACTTATTAAAAAAGTGATTAAGTTGGAGTCAACAACTGTGATAAAGGCATCTGGAGTGTTGTTCTCCTCCTGTTTGCACCCATTTGATGAGCTGTGGCTACGAGAGAATCCTGTTTTTAATGGATTGGTAGATACAGAGGAGCTTAAGAGCCTTTTCTGGTTTAGAATTGAATATGGAAACCCCTTTCCTCCAGACCCCACATCAAATCTTGAGGGGTTTATGGCCTATTTAAAGATAATGCCAAAGATTTCCTGCATTTTCGGTCTGGTTCGGGAGCAAACCGGGGGACAACAGGACTGCAGCACAATCTTGGAGTTGTTTTCCTGGAGCAGCAGGAACGTGAGCCTTGGTCAAACAGCGCAATTGCAGATATCTGGGCTGGGAGAGGGGGATTCTTGGGGGGTTTGACTCCATTTTAGTGATCAGTGGAGGCTTAGACAGCCCTCCTGGAGTGGATCTGCACACGCTTCAGGCCGTGGCAGGATTTGACTCAGCAACATGGGAAACACAAAGAGGAAAAGCTCTCAGGGCTTCTCTTCTCCTGTCCAGCTTTGCCAGGAAACTCCAAATTGTTTTGCTGCTTCACTGTCCGTGACTCCACTGCTGTGGATGCAGGGGATGGTTTTGCTCGGAATGCTGGTGATTGTTTATAGCTGGCAAAGGAGGATTTGCACAGTTCCATTGCAGTACTTGTTACTTAACCCTGCTCGTGTTGTGGCACCAGGGGACCCTGGTGGATTTTGCTCCCCTGGTTGTGGATGTTCAACCCGAGAGGGTTTCGTGTGCCTGTCGGAGCCTATTCCCATCCGTTTGTGCGGGTTGGGATTGGCTGTGGAAATTCTGAGCCCTGGCTGTGGCAGCCAGGTGCTGTGGGAGGTGTTGAAGAGGAGCGGCGTGGAGCAGGCTGCAGTTCTGAGATCTGGATGCTTTAAACCCCGATGTTTTCGCTCTCTGACAATGGGGCGCCTTTGAGATGTTCCCTATTTGGCACCTGAAAGCCCCAGCTGATTTTGGACCGTGGAGCTGAGGGGAAGGAAGAAACGTGCGTGGTTTGGGGTTGCTCTCTCTGGAGCAGTGTTGTCTTCAAAGCAGGAAACCACCTGCCATATCCCTGTCATTTCTGCGGGAAAATGTGGAGCGAAGGTGTGGGGTTTGGTTTTATTCCCTGTTCCCAGCTCAAAGTGAGTGATGTTCGAGCTGGTTTGAATTTTCCCTGCCTGTCACAAGGAGCATTAATTTGCCCTGAAAGGCTCAGTCCCCTTCACGCTCGGGTTTAACACCACTGAGGTTTCATTAGCTCGAATAAAAGGTTGTTTAATTTACTCCGTGATGGTAAACCAGACAGATGAATGTGCGTGCCATAATTGAACATCCAGGTAATGACACCATCATCCCTAATGGATTCTGGATCACAGGAGACAGGGATGACGTTTGGCAGACTGGAATTTGGATGATTTGGATTCCAGCAAGGTTGCAGAGTCCTCCCAGGTGTAGGAACAGGAGGTCATGGTGGTGCAATTCCCCCAGTGGGTGTGGGTTGTTCCTCACAGCATCAAACACCAGGGGACCCCAGCTCACCTGGTTTCCAGGTGCTGTGGCGGCACCAGGACTGTTTTATTTGGGCTCAATTAAACTGAAGCACAACTTTGCAGGACTCAGGGGGTTCGTTGTGATGTGAATCAGAGCGTGCAGCACACCCCAGCGTGTCCCAGGCCGTGTCTGACAGGTCACTCTGCGTTTTTGTGGGGATCGAACATCCGGTGGCTCTTTGCTCACTAATAGGCACGGATAAATAATAGGGATCCATAAAGACTTCGGGAGATGGGAAGCAGATCGTGGAAGGCTCGTGTAGCAACCCAAAGCCCCCACTGAAATCCTGTCTCCAGCTTGGATTTGACATTCTGCGTCTCCATAGCTACAAGGTTCCACTTGTAACAGGAGAGAGATTCACTGTACAGCACTTAAAAATGGTAAAAAAAAAACAACCCTTGTAGAGCCTTCAGCAGTGCAAAGGGTTTATGTTTGGGGGGAAAAAATAGGAGATGGAAACTCTGTTTCCTAATTTACCCAAAGGTTCGTGCTTGCGGAAAACTATTATTTTGTGCAGGAGTGATGCAGCTCAGGCCCATCCTCCCCCGGGGCTGCCTGGCTCATTCCCTGTGCTCAGCCCAAGGTTTCTCCCAAAAAAAGAACCCCTCAGAGGGAAGAGGAGTGCCTGCTTACCTGAGTGAGGGCAGGCAGGCTCCACAAATCACTGCTTAGCGGTTTATTCCGGTTTTTTTTTTTTTTTAGCAATATTTTTCCAGCCTGCTTTCACGTGTCCACCCCCTGTGCCTGCGGGCAGCTGAGTGTCCAAAAATTCTGTGGTTTTGGGAAAGGGTTGATGGATCAGTTCCATTTGAACCGGGAAAGGGCAGAGATGCCTGAGCAGAGGCTGCTGGCGGCGGTGGGGTGACGATGGGTGGGTTTGGAGGTCGGGTGAGCAGAGCTGGTACCTTCACAGGGGTCATTTGGGGTGTGGAGGCATCCAGCTCACCCCATCCATACCCCACTTGTTTTCCACGGCGGAACTGGAATAACAAACTGAGGCATTTCCACAGGTCCTTTTTCCCCAGCAGCTCCAGGGATGGGGTTTCTCTTAAATTTCCTGAGGTTTTGAGCATTGATCAGAGCCCCACGGGTGAGAGCTGCTCTGGAGCGCGGCAGGTGCAGCTGGGCTTGGTGGGGCCCCTTTTCCCAGTCCCAGGAACGATTCCCTGTGCTGGGAAGAGGGAGCCAGAGGCAGGCTGGCTGGAAATGGGAGCGACTCTTGGCAGCAGTGGGATTGTAAGCACTGACACCTGGCCTGTGCTGTTCTGTTTAGTCTCTTGGCAGGGCTGGCTGAAATAACTGGATGCTCCCGGTTTTGGCTCCGGCCGCGCAGTTAGCAGAGAGCTGCTCCCTCATCCCGGAATTTGCTTTGTGCCTGTGCATGTGCATCTCCCTCCCTCTCGCTTCCCCGTTTATTTGCTGAGGATCTGGGAGCTGTAAAAAAAAAGGGATTTCACAAAGCCAGCTATGATATTGTGCATTCCACGCGTATCGCACGCACGGAATATCCGGGTACGGCTCGCTGGGAAGGCGTCGTGGGGAGAGGGAACGATGCTACAGGAATGTTTCTGTCTCCTGGAAGGTCATTCCTGTCCCCTTTCCCGGGCTGGCAGGGACAAAACGAGCGGCAGCCAGACAGGTGAACAGCTTTTCCCCGCGAACCGAGCGCTGCGAGGTCGCTTTTTACACTTCCCCTTCTCCGTGTCTGGCCGTAGCCCGTGGATAAACAGCCACCTGCTCGCACCCGGGGACGGCTCCGCAGCGAGAACGGGGCTGCTTGTCACTCCTGTTCACACGTTTGAAATCAGAGCCGCGTTCGCTTGGAATTCTGCTCCCCCCCTCCTCGCCTTTGGGGAGGAATACGCGGATAAAGGAGTTGAACGCACGCAGGATCGGTGGGCTGCCGCCACCTTCTTCGGAGCCTCGTTTCAAACGAGATGTTGGCATTTTGTTTATTATTTATTTATTTGAGACCACAGCCGGGCTGCTTTGGATAAGAAGCAAAGAGGAAGAAGCAGAATGGTTTCCATCTCCAGAGGGTGTTCAGGGTGAGGTTCCCTGAACACTCGGCATTAAAAGGGGTGCCTGGGGGCTCAGCCTGAGCCCACGGGCTGTGCTGACCTCAGGGGAGAAACCACTCAGGGATTGCCTGAGTGTTTTATGTCTTTCAAGAGCAGTGGTTGTGTTTCCTTTCGCCCCAGCCTGAGGGTTTTGTGAGGAATGCTGAGCAAGGATTTCCAGGCTGAGGTGTGAGTTCCTCACAGCTTGGGGGAACGGGGAAGGAAGGTGATCCCGCAGGTGGGGCATTGCCAAGAGAAGGACTGGGGAAGGGAGGAATGAGGAGAATGGGGAGCAGAAACTCTTTAGGAACTCTTTGTCCTCACTGCAGGGCCAAAGCACTGTGGGGTTCTTTCCAGTGCCTGTTCTGGAGCACAATAGGATGAACGCTGCTACTTTAACTTTTCTATTTCCTTCTGTGCCGTGGATCCTTCTCTGCCTCTCTCCCTCCATCCCTCTGTGATTGTGGAACTTCCTGTTGGGGTGTAAAGTGAGGGGGAATCAGCCCAGTGAAACTGTCCTAAGCTCCGGGTTTGTGTGGGGAGAGTAAGGAAAGAAGGAAAGAAGCTGTGCCCGAGGGAGGAACAGCCCAGAAGGGCTCAGAGAGGGCACATTTTAGAAATCATCAGATCATGGAATGGTTTGGATTGGAAGGAAGCTTTAAGGTCACCCAGCCCCACCCCTGCCATGGGCAGGGACACCTTCCACTATCCCAGGCTGCTCCCAGCCCCATCCAACCTCACCTTGGGCATTCCAGGGCTGGGGCAGTTTTTACCTCTCAGAGCCATTATTGGCATTTCACGCTTGGCACTGCAAATATAACCCAAATGTAAGGGAGGTTGTGCTGTAGAATCACCGGTGATGCAGCAATAAATTCACAGGGGCAAAATTTCCCTGTGCTCAGCACTTGCAAAGTGTGAGATTTCCCGGAGCTGTTCCCGAAAGGAGCGGCCGCGCTTCCGGCGGAGCTGAGCCAGCTGTGCCTCTGCAATCGAGCCCCTGCACATTTGGAGAGGAAGCAGCAGGAGGATGTGGAGCACTCCTGGAACTCTTACCCGGTCCTTACTCTGGTGTCTGGCTGAGAGAGGAGCTCTTCGGGAATTTGGGCTTGGGATGCTGAGACCTGGGAAGCGCTTGGATAATGGAGATGCTCACAGGCAAAGGAAGGAGCTGGACCCACCTCTCCCAAATTCTCCCTGAGCTTGGGAACTCCCCTGAGCAGATTCCAGGCATTGCATTTGCTCCACGAGGTCTCATCCCGAGGCTGACAGCTCATTAGCAGATCTCTGGAACTGCACGGTGGGTTCTCAGTCTCAGGCACAATGTCCGGTTGGGATCATCCCCCCTGCTTCCTCTTCACCTCTCTTCCTACTTCCCGAAGTTTGGCAACTTCCCAGAAACCTCACGGTGAGGGTGCTCAGATGGAGAGGCTGCTGCGCTGGAGAGCTTTGAACAGGAGAGGAGGATACTTGTTATTCCCATTTTATTCCTTGTGAGGGATCCCTGCGCTGCTGGAATTGTGACAGGCGCCCTTTTCCCTGTCCATTCCCCTTTTCCTTGCTCTCCCCCCTTTGCTTACTCCCTGTGATGTGCTGCCAGTATTTTAAGGATGAGAAAAAAAATCGATTTTAGTCCATTTTGCAGCTCGTGCCAGCAGGGAGAAGGCTCACGGAATCAGGGAAGGAATCTGTTCATTTGTGGGTTTTAATTTTAAACACGCACAAACAACAAAACACACACTGGGAGGGGTAAAAGATCTTATCAGCAAGTGTCCTGCTGCTGGAAATGTTCCTGAGAGTCCCCTCCAGGATAACAGAGCTGATCTGATCCTGGATGTTGGGAATTTTACCTGAATTCCAGCAGCTGCTGCAGCACGGAGGGGGCTGGGAACAACCAGGGCTGTGTTCATGGTTTGCTCTGCTCCTGGACATTCCTTCGGACCGTCTGCCCCTGGTAGAAGACACCTACAGGTTTCAAATCCTTTGGGATCACGGTTCAGGTCCCAGCTTTCCCTGGAGATGCTCCTGTTACCCTTGGAATTCTCATTCTCTCCCAGCAGGAGCTGCCAGCACTCGGACATGTTCATCCCTCCATCCTGCTGTCCGCGGTGTAAACACCGTGACACGAGCAATTCCGTGTGATTTGTGTTTACAGCACTCCCAACGCCCCGGGAATTGCTCGTTTCCAGGTATTCCAGCCCTGGACACGGGCAGGCTGCAGCTGGAAGTGTTTGTGACACGGCTCGGCTTTTATCACCTCTGCCTCTCGCCCAGCCAAACAAGCCCAGATTGCCCCTGGATCTTCCCACCTCCGCAAAGAGATGAGTGGATCGATCCCAAGGGGTTCCCAGGGAATTGTCAGCCCTGTCCCAAGCTGCAAAATTCCACTTTGTTGGGAGCTGTAGTACACTGGGCAGAGATGGAGTGCGAGGCTCTTGGGAACGTTGGCTTTTGCGCCTCTGTTTTGCAGTCGCCTTTTTGATTTGCGAGGAAATGGGAATCTCTTCAGGGCAGATGGGCCATGGGCACTGGAATGGGAATTCTAAGGAGGGAGGAGGCAGGGAAGGCCGGAAAATGCTGATTATCCCTGATCTCTCCCCTTCAGCAAAACTCCCCCTTTAGTTCCAGTATAGATTTATTTGGGGGTTCTTTGGATACATTTGAATAAAATTGGCTGGAGCAGGAGCAGCTCACGGGTGCTGGCAAAGAAGAGTCCCCTAAAAGCTCTGTGATCCAGGGCTGTGTCTCCATCCATGGAAAACTTCCTACAGAAAATGCTTTGTGAGGATGTTCTCTTAGTTTTCTATCCTTTGTGTGACAAAAAACAAGGAGTTTCTTTCCTATCATATTTGAAGTTCTCAAAACTCATCAGATTAGGAACATTCTCCTAATTTTTAGTCCCTGCCTCACGCAGATGGTGATTTTAAGCAACATCTCCTTGCTCTGAAGGTTCCTTTTCTCCTGTTCCCTCACCATCACCAAATTATTCCGTTTCCTCTGAAATACAGAATAAGAAAAAGAAAAATGATATTTCTGGGTTCAGCCTGTGGGGGGGTCAGTTTGTCCATGATCGAGGGGGACCATGGATGTCCTCGTCCAGGGGTGTTTTCTTCGTGGGGTAGACCGACCTTAACCCGGATTTGATCCTGAATTTTCTGAGCCCTTTTGTCAAATGAAACCACTTCCTATTTTCTGCCTGAGCACTTGGGCTGCTGCAGGGTCGCGTCAGGAGGGAAATGAGCTGAGCTGGCTGTGGATTCACCCCCTGTGAAATGCGGGGGGCTGTGGCACTGCCTCCATCCCTACAGGCAGAGCTCGGGAATGACGTGGGGTACAAGGAGCTTTGGATCCGGTGCTTCCAACTGCACCTGGAATAAACACAAAGGGTGGGAAAAGCAATCTCCGTCTCCCACTTTTGACAGGCAGTGAATGAAAGAAACACTTATAAAGCAGGAGGTTCTTTGTAATTTTTTTTCTCGTGTAAACTCTGGTCAAGGTTTTTATTCCTGGATGGAAGAAGTGGGATTTTCCTTTATGTTGCTTGGGTGTTAATCCAATCAAGAAGCAACTGATGGTGAAATATGGAAGAAGTAGGATTTTCCTTTATGTTGCTTGGGTGTTAATCCAATCAAGGAGCAACTGATGGTGAAATACGGAAGAAGTAGGATTTTTCTTTATGTTTCTTGGGAGTTAATCCAATGAAGAAGCAATTGATGGTGAAATATGGAAGAAGTGGGGTTTTTCTTTATGTTATTGGGGTGTTAATCCAATCAAGGGGCAATTGATGGTGAAAGGTGAGAATTGTTTGTTTGGGTAGCAGCTGACAACCCCCAGGTTTAATCACTGTAGGGAAACACCAAAGGAATCTTTTTGTGCCTGGGACAACAGGACATAAAATGAGGAAAAAGAGACCTGGAGAGTGATTTCCTGGGAGGAGAGGAGTTGGGAAGGGAGTGGGACAGCCCAGGACTTGGGAATCCTTTGGCGATATCCTGGTTTGGGAGGAACAGCCCATCCCATGGTCAGACTCAGGTCAGACCTCACTCCTGTTTGTCCCCAAGTCCAAGCTCCAAGGTCTCCATGGGAAGGTCAGGCTCACTCTCCGTGTCTTGCACTCTCACCCCCACCAATCCCATTTTTCCCAGGCTTTCCCAGTGCACCGAGGAGTGTCTTTGATGAGCAGGCTTGGGCTGTGTGGGTTTGCTCATTTTCAAAGCCGCTTCTCATTAAAAATCAGCCTCTCCCTCCTTGTGGTGGCCCCTGGAACCCCCGATGATTCCTCACCGCTCTCATCCCTCACTATCACATCCACTTGGATTATCTCTGTGCCGTGATGGATGCTCTGAAAGCATCCACATCCGTCGAGTTCCCGCCCTGGTTCAACCAGCATTCGTTAATGTTCTAAATCGTCTCGGGCCTGAAATGCGCTGCTTCTTAAATTTAGAACGATGTGATTGCCTCGAGCCTCTCCATGTGTTAATTAAATCATCATAATTGTGGTTTCTGGAGACTGACAGGTTATAAATAGTTTTCCTTCTCTCCCCCTCCTGCAATAACGGGTGGGAATGACAGGCGACCCGGCCGTGGTTTGACCGCGGATCTGACACCGCTCTTCCCATTCCAGCCCCGATTGTCCTGAAATAATCAGCAGTGTCATCCTCAAAGGCTGCTTAATTGCCAGGCACTTCTCACATTGCGGGACAAGGGGAGAAGTGGTTTTCATCATTATCCCTGTGATTCCGTGGGATGTGAGGTCAGGAGCGCCGGAGGTCGGGGCAGAGGGTGAGAACACACACGTGGCAGAGCACACTGGGTAAATGCTGGCACGTCTTAGCAATCGTTTTACTTCCAGCTATCCCACTCATCCAGGATTTTGTGGAAACAGAAGCCTTGCTGTTCCGAACATCGTTTTCCTCTGTTGCTGCCATGGAACCATGGAATGGTTTGGGTGGGAAGGGACCTTAAATACGATTTTATTCCACCCCCTGCCATGGGCAGGGAGACCTCCCACTATCCCAGGTTGCTCCAGCCTGGCCTTGGATACTTCCAGGGATGGGGCAGCCACAGCTTCTCTGGGAATTCCATCCCAGCCCCTGCCCACCCTCACAAGGAGGAATTCCTTCCCAATACCCCATCCAGTCCTTCCGTTCAAAGCCATCAAAGGCGGTTTAAATCACCAGGGCAGGTCCAGCCTCGCTGCCACTGGAAAAAAAGGCAGAAAAATTTGGTGGGATTACACCAAGTTTGGAAACAAACTCCAATTACAGTTCTTATCATTTTTAGAATGTTAAAAAAATGCTACAAATACTGGAGCTGACCAAGACTTTGTGCTCATTTCTCTGCTCAACTTTTGATCTTCCCTGGCTTCAGAGCAGCTCTGCCCCGTGTGTGTGGGAATGAGGCAGGAAGGATGGGAATGGGACTGTCCTCAGGCTGGCATTATGCAGGATCCCACTGGAAAATGAGGCTCTGCTCCCTTCCATGTGGATCTGCTCGCTGTTTACAGCTCTGATTTGCAGAACAACCTCAGGCTAGAGCCTGGTCTGCTGCTCTGGATCTTCCTCACTCTCCCAGTTATGCAAGGAAACCACATCAGTTCCTTGGATTCCGGAGTGCTTGGATGTGTCCTGCTGACTGGCACAATCCAGGGTTCAGGAATGTACAGAATTGGGGAATCATAAAGGTTGGAAATTAGAATGGAATTGTTTAGGTTAGGAAAACCCCCTAAAATCATTGACTCCACTGCCAAGGCCACCACTGACCATGTCCCCAAGTGCCACATCCACACGGATTTTAAATCCCTCAGGGATGGAGACTCCTGAAAACCCTTTGGGGGAAGAAATTTTCCCCAATATCCAACCTCAACCTCCCTTGGTGCAACCTGAGGCCGTTTCCTCCTGCTGGAGAAAGCTCCTACACAGGAAACCCAACCCTTCTTCCCAAGACTGGAGGACGTCCCTCCTCCTTGTGAATTTGGAAAGCAGAAGGATCCAGGATGAGGCCCCGGGATTTAGGAGCCGTTGTAAACTCTGCTGTTAATTTATCTCCAGCCGGCAAAGATCTCTCCACCACAAACTGTTGCACTTCAAAGGAAGGGAGGAAAGCAAGGTCATGTTGACTTTCATTAGAACCCGAGCATCGAAACCGCTCCTTAAACCTTTGAAAATCCCTCCTGCCCCGTTGTCCCTGCCCTCCCCTCCACTTAGTGGGGCACCCTGCCTTTCACCGCTGCCTCTGGGGGGCCTCCAGAACGGGATTGGGGTTTGGCTGCCGCTGCTGCATGAAAGGAAAAAGCTTTGTCTGGAGCCTTCGAGGACTCCAGCCGTGCCTGTTTTGTTCCTGCCATAAAAGCGGGTCTGAAGAGCTCTGCTTTGTCTTGGGGAGGCATTAGCACGCGGCTGTTTAGTGCTTTTAAACTCCATCCTACATTCACACGCGCCACAGCCTCACTCACAGCCGCTCAGGTGCTCCCTCGTCCCCGGAGCGAGCGCGTGCGGTTTTAATGGAAATTTCGGAGCCGTTCCTTCCCCCAACGTTATAATTTTCCTTCCCAGGGCCTCTGAATCACACGTTGGGCTGGCTGGCTTTAAAAGCCACATCCATGTCGCTCGTGAAGGGAGATGGAGGCAGAGCGTGGTTCCTCTGCGGTGGGAACACAAATTGGCCAACTCGGGAAAGGCAATTTTGAATGATTCGAGATTTTTATTTGGAAACAAAATCTCTGGGTATTTTCTCTGTTGAATATATTAAGAGTCCCAGTGAGCACAAAGCCTCGGCAATCTGAGGAATTGATTAACCCCTCTCTATTTATGATTGGCTCCCAAACGTTTATTCTAATAATTTTGGAGAATGAGGTCTAGGCGTCGGTGTTTTGCTGTAGAAGGTGAGGGACTGGAATTAATGTTGCCTCAATGAGTTTTCCATGTAGGTAATGAGTGAAAGAGTGGGAAAAAGTTTCATATTTCACTGCTTCCTGGGTCTAAAAAAGGTTGGAGTGGGGATATTTCATCCTGATCCTCACAAGTGTCCCAGTCTAGTGAAGATGTCCCTGCCCATAGCAGGGGAATGGAACTGGCTGGGCTTTAAGGTCCTTTCCAACCCAAACCATTCCAGGATTTTCTGATTCTTTATAAAACATTGAAGTGGAGCAGAGGCAGTTCCCCACCTGCTTTGCCACCTTGTCAATCAAGGGCCACCCAGCTTCACCGATTTCCCTGTTTCCAACACCAATAATTCATTTTCACTAAAAAAAAGCCTCTGGAGAGTCGCTTGAGGATTCACAGGGAAAACTCCACTTCCCTGATAATTGCTTCCAAAGGTTAATCACCCTCACAGTGCCAGATAACGTGTCCAGCTGTTAAAATCATTCCTTTCTCCAGTCTGGCATTAACTCATCCGAGAGGGTGACAGATCTGGGGTTTGACTGAGGAGATCTGTGGCCACAAACCCACAGAGACCCACGTGGAGCCACCGAAACAGGCCCGTTCCTGCCCTCCAACAAATCTGCATTTTAATGGAAGCATTCTGGGAAAATAGAGATTTATCCCAGCAATTCCAGCTTGGCTCTTCTTCTCCTGCTCCTTTCATCCTGGTTCGACTCACTCTGTGCCCCATGGGCCTGCCTTGGTCCGTTTGGGAGTTGTTCCCGGGTTTTCCCTGCGTAGACTTGCTCTTCCAACTCTCTTAGACTCCAACCCGGAATCAGACACCCCTTGTGAGCCCGTGACAAGCCCCACATTTCCCTCCATGGAGCACTGACCACAACCTCGAGGGGTTGGCATTAAAAATGTGGGGGGTTTTCCATACTTTGAAATCCCATTTGAGGCCAAACACCATTTAAATACCATTTGGAGTGGTGCAATCCATGTTCACATTGAGTTGGAATCACCAAAAGCCTTGTGTATGCAAAAATCACTGTAAACAAATCTCAGTATTATGTTTTTATATTTTCAGGTTGGTGTGAATTCTGGAAGTTGTGTTTCCTTTCTTATTCAGAGAAATTTAACAGATTATTAAATATTGACTCTCCAATATAGCCTGAAGAAAGACTTTTTCACCCCCTGTGCCCAGGGGAGGTTGTTGGCCTCACCCACTTGGAATTTTATACTTTGCTTTTAGTCCCCTGCTCCATGGGAATGTGATGCTAATAATTAGTTTAACTCCATATCCGTAAGAAAACAGGCTCTGGAAAGAGCAGGCTTATTCTGGAATAAGTAAACTCAAGAGCTTCTGTAAATTCAGGATTTTGGCAACAGAGTGAGGAAAAATGAAGGTGTTTGTGGAAGATCCCAAGCCTGTCTTGTTCTGCAAAATTAAAAACTGTCTTCATTAAAAGGAGTTCATTAAAGATCCTTGATGAGCCCAGCGATTGCGCCAGTTTTATTTCTCCTTTAATTTGGGATGAGAATCTCCTGAAGGTGGAGTTGATGTCGGATGAGTGAGGGGATTTGCTGAGCCACTGCAGGCCAACAAAAAGATTTTTGGTTTTTTTTTAACATCTTGTTTTGTGAACATCTTTTTTTCCAGAAACATCTCTGGGTGTTTGATACCCTCATTAAACTCCAACCTGGAAGGTGTTTGTTCCCAGGAAAACCCCGCCAGCCACATCCCTGAAGTTTTCCCATGGATGTTTCCTGGGGATGGATTCTGACTAGAAAAGCCTTTTTTCACTTGAAATAAATCCATGACAGTTTTAGCCAGGGCTGCTAAATTCAGGAGCTGAATATGCTGACTTCTCTCTGCCTCTGTCATTCCAGCCCTGGATAAAATTCCTTTTCCTGGTCCCACTTTGGGATGAGTCCTTCAGAGACAGAGCATCACTATGAAATAAATGTTCCCCTGAGGCCTCTCTTTTAGTTTTAGCTGGAACATCAGGTTAAATCATCGCTGAGGAGAAAAAACAGCACCCAAAAGGAAAAATATAAATATTATTGCATTTGAAAATGTGTCAGGTGAAAAAATGGAACGGAGCTCTCTTCATTCCCAGCAAGTGTTAAATCCCTCCTTCCCCAGGGGGCTTGGCAGGACAGGTTTAACCTTTAATATTCCAAACAAAGAAAAGCCTTGGAATGATTTAACTATTTCATGTTCAACGTTTGAAGTAATTATTAGGTATTAACCCAAATTAGCAGCATACAGCTCAATTGACATCAAAGGAAATAAAAGAAATGATTAAAAAAACCCCAAACAAACCCCATAACCTTCCCCCCACCCCTTTTTTTGTTATTTTATTGTTTTTACAATCCACCTCTGGCTGTTATTTGGAACCTTGAACCGGCGGCCGGGTAAGACAAGGTCTCATTGGCCTCATTTCCCACTTAGAGCAGCAATTAATTAGTGGCTGTGTGTACACTTTGAGAGAGGTTCAGAAAGTCCTGCTTTAATCATTGATGGATTTTAAAGCGGGATAAGCACACAAATAAGAGGTCATGTGTGATTTCTGATCGTTTCTTACGGCGTGTATTAAATTTTTATTAATTTTGGAGAGCTGTTTACAAACTCCCTGGCACCAGCTGCAGTCAGAAAGCAAATAAATCCCTCATAAATAAAGCCCTCGACAGAAACAGCATTTTCAGGGACATCAGGTTGAGCCATTCGGTAAAAAAACCACAATTTGGAGTTGTTCCTGTTTGATGCTGAGATTAAAGTGGGGATCGTGGGGCCTCTGGGCCAGTCCCGGCCTGGGAGTTGCTCCAGGGGTCTCGTTTGGGATGTTCTGTGTCATTCCAGGGTTTTTAAACACGGGAGTTGGGTGGTTTGGATGACTTTGGTGTCAGAGCAGTCACAGGGGAGCCTGTGCAGGGGCAGAGTCGTGCCTTACTATGAGTTGTAAAGTTACTCCTTGGAGCACCCTCAAACCCAGGAGGTTTTATTTATCCCTGGAGGACACAGGTGGGAGTGAGACCTTGGGCTCTCAGAGCCTCACACTGGTGCAAACCACGCTGGAATCCTTGGAATCAACGCTGAAATCCTTGGAAACAGCTCTGAAATCCTTGGAAATTGCATTATTCTCTGCACAAAAAGTTCGTAAATCTGCGTGGGCAACGCAAGTGTGGGAGGCTGGGTTTCCACGGGGAAAGAAGTGGGAATGTTAGAACCTGGAGCCACTGCAGGCCCACCATTCCCATCCCACGTGGAACAAACCCTCAGTGGGGTTTTCCTCAGAGACAGGAACGATGCAGGGGAAGGAATTATTCCCAAATTCCCCAAGTGTGAGCAGCTGAATTCCAAAGGGAGGATGTGCTGCTCCCAGATAACACACACCACTCGTCCTTTGAATTCCAGAGGCTTTACAGACCTTCCAAAAAGAAGAATAGCAAAAAACAAAATCCTCTTTTCTCTCTGTTTTTTCCCCGAATCCCTGTTTGTACACCGGGATCCCCCTGAGGGCCTGTCCATGATGAGCACATCGGGCCCTGCCTTTGTTCCAGAGCTCTGCCACATTTTCCCTCTTTCAGGTGGTTCCTTTCTCCCTCCCCTCTTCTGGTGCTGTTTGCTGATTCCATGGATGCGAGGTTTGCTTTGCTTCCCTTGGAAAGCCTTTGCTTGGGACTCTTTCCCCATCAGCTCGGGATCAGCCGGCGGCAGGAATATCAAACAGGGCTCTGGCTGCCAGCAGGCAATTCTGAGGGGTTTGTTTTATTTATTTCAATTCCTTCATCCACTGAATGTTTTAGCTGAAGCTTTTCCATCCTCCCTTCACCCCTCTTTTATTGTTTTTTCCCTCCCTCTGAGCCTCAGCTGATTTTTTCAGGGAACTGTTTTTTCCCCTGGAAGGTCCTTGAACCTGCCAGGTTTCCGTACAGGAAGAATCCCCACAAAGGCTGCTCCTCTCTTGCTGTCCATTTTTATCTCTTCCAAAGGCACTTTGAGGTGATATTTCCCTCCTCACGTTGTACGAGGCCATCTTAAATTTCCCAGCAAAAAAATTCGCTTTATTCCCAAGAGGTTTGCTCATGGTTTTCCTCCCGTTTGGGCTTCCCATAACAATCATCTGTGTTTATCGTGGGCTGGTGCACAGAGGCTCTGCTGAGTGTGGGCCCTGTTCCAGAGGCTGTTTTACCCTTTGGAATGGTTCTGCTCCGGTGAACTGGGAGTCAACAGAGCCTGGCTTTGTGTGACCTCGTCCCTGGGCTCAGGAATCCTCCTCTGGCCTGGAATTTGGGTTGGAAGGACCTTAAATCCCAGCCCATCCCACTCCTGCCATGGGCAGGGACACCTTCCACTATCCCAGGTTGTTCCAACATGGCCTTGGACACTTCCAGGGATGCAGGGGCAGTACAGCTTCTCTGGGAATTCCATCCCACCCCCTCCCCACCCTCATTCCTTCCCAATATCCTATCTATCCCTGCCCTCTGGCACTGGGAAGCCATTCCCTGTGTCCTGTCCCTCCATGCCTTGTCCCAGGTCTCTCTCCAGCTCTCCTGGAGCCCCGTTAGGCCCTGGAAAAGGTCTGAGCTCTCCCCTCTGCAGAGCCTCTCCTTTCCTTTCCAAGTGAGCAGGCTGGAAGATTTCTGTGTCTTTCCACAACTTTTTCCACTTGTGTTATCAACCAGACCTTTGGCCTATAAATTCGATTTTCCAAATATTTTTCCTCGTGTAGAGAATCCCATTGGAGTCCAAATATTGTTTAATGCCCTAAACCACACATCAGACTCAGGACTTACCCAGTTTAAGTTGTTTTTTCCCTGAGCCACCCCAAAGCCCAGGATCTCCAGTCTGATTCCCACTTCAGAACTCACAAAATGTCCCAGAAAAGTTTGTTGTCTGGGATATAACCTCTTTCAGGACGTCTGGGATTGAGGAATTCAGGAGGGACTGAATCCAGCTTGATTGGAGCTGCTTTGGAGCAGGCTCACCATAAAATTCTGGATTTATGGACACGTGCAAGGGCAGAAATGGGACACGGGGAATATTTATGGAAACCAAGCCTAGAAATGAAAATCGGGGTGGGTCAGCTCCATCCCAAAAGTGCAGGAAGACCTTGGAAAGCTCTGTCTGGTGCTGGCAGGGAGCGTGTGCTGACCCATTTGGGCCCAGCCTGTGGCGCTGAGCTTTGTGGGAACAACTCATGGAGCAGCCACGGAAAATTCCTGGGCAGGGACAGGGATTCGGGCAGGGGAATGGGGTTGGTCCTTCAGGATGGACAACCAGGCACAGGGTGGGATTGTTGGGGTGCCTGTGCAGGGCCAGGACTCGGACTGGATGATCCTGATGGATCCTTTCCAGCTCAGGATATTCCACGATTCTCTGAGTGTTTTCCTGGTGGAAAAGCGTCGTCCGCTTTTCCTGACTGGAGCGTGTCAGGGCCATCCCCTTCCCACTGAAGGTGGGAATGCTCAGGGTCTGGAGTGGGGGATAAAACCATTTATGAACAGCACTGGGGAGCACAACTGGAGCATCTCCAGCCCTCCAAGACCCTGGACAACCCAGGATTTGGGGAATGTCTGAGTGCCAGGAGCCTCTGGAGCCTGTGCGGATCCCACCTCCAGTGGTCAGTCCAAATCCAACTGGACAAGGCTGGGAAGGGTCAGTGCTCCGTGGTGTCCTGGCCTAGGTGGAAAACACTTTAAAATACTCAGGGAATTTCTGAAAGGATGGATGGAAAAGGATGGATGGAAAGGGATGGATGGAAAGGATGGAAAGGGATGGAAGGAAAGGATGGAAAGGGATGGATAGAAAGGTTTTCCCCTGTTTGTGTTGCACCCAGAGCACTGGGATCGCCACAAGAAGGAGTAATCCCTGCGGGAATTGCCCAGGGCAGCAGCAGCAGCTGAGCAGCTCTGACAGCCACCCCAGGAATTACAGACTCAGTTGTTCCCTCCAGGGTTTGGAATGCTGGGAGGGGGGGATGGCACAGCCCCTGTACCTGTCTGGTGCCTTTGGAGACGGGAATTCTGCCTGGAACATTCCATTCCCCTCACAAAGAACCCGTCTGCTTCAGCCAGGCACATCCCAGCCCTGGGGCAGCTTATCCCAAACTCCCCTCAGTGACAGGCAAAGGAATAAACCAAGGAATTGTTGTCCCAAGCTGTTGGTCTGAATTCCAACACGTGCAAGGTCCTGGATTTTCCTAAAATCCCCTCGTGTCATGCAGGAATGGAGAGGGAATTCCCTTCCCAAGTCTGTGCTCCTCTCACTGAGGCCTCAGCTCTGTTTTCAAACCTAAGGGAAAATTTGAGGTTTTTGGATCATTTCCAGCAAGAATTGTGGAAAACCATAAAAGTGGGAAACAGCGTTGTTCCTTCGGAGAGCTCTTGGAGAGCCACAAGTTTGGGGTCCGGGTCTCACATTCCTGGTCTTCCCTGAACAAATCCCTCCCTTCCTTGTCTTCCCTTTCTCCTGTGGTCACTTTGGAGAGCCCAGTTTTTGGGATGGGGCTGTCCTGCCCCATGGTCTGGGAGCCTGGGATTCCTGGATCCCAGTGGTGAGAAATGGGAATCCTTTAGCCAAGACTCTCTCAGCAGGATGAGGATAAAGCACAAGAGGAACCCACCCAAGAAGCTCTTGAAGGAGCTGCTCCAAGGAAAATTAAGGAGAAACACTTAAAAAGACTTTTTTTAATCAATATCCCTTTTTTTCTGGCCTCCCATGAGTTCTACCACGGGGAATATTTATGGAAATCTCCATAAATATGGAAAAATCTCCATATTTATGGAGATTTTTATTTTTATTAAATTTCACGATGGGCTTTGGCCTTTTTCCTTCTCAGAAACGACCAATAGATTTTAATTGAACAAATCTCGTTTTCCTTAATGCCGAATAAAAAGGTTTCAAGACAATCTCAAAATAAATCCGGTGTTTTCATGGATTCAAAAAAATCAACCTGAATGTTCCCAGGAGTGTTTCAGGAAGTTCAGCAGGAAGTTGAATCTGGTTTTTAGGATGCTTTGAGACTTGCTGGAAAAATGGGAACTTCCTGAGCTTGGGCCTGAGCTTGGGGGAGGTTGGTCCTGGTGTTTGGATCTTGGAATGGTGGAATGGTTTGGCTCGGAAGGGGCTTTAAGGATCATCCCATTCCATGAGCAGGGATGTGTCTCCCTCCTGGATGTGCTGCGTGAGGAAAAAACAGCAAAACACTTGGGCTGCCACTCGTTCTTGGAGTTCCCTGTGGGGTTTATTTCGCTTTGTACAATAAATAAAGACATTTCTCCTCTTGCTGGGTCAGTTGGCGGAGGGATGAGCCAAAATGGGGTGCATTTTATGCAATGGGAATAAAATCATGGAATGCTCCGCGTGGAATTCTGGCTGACCCTGCCTCGCTGCACTGGTGTTGCTGGTGGGTGTTTTGTTACAAAAGGAATCATCAAAGAGCATTTTTTTGGTCCATATATAAAATTCCTTCTGATTATCCCGCTTTTTCTTGGTTTTTTTGGAAAATACTGAACCAGGTTGCAGCTGGAATGAACCGTCTGGTTCCTGTCCCAGCTCCTGGATATCCCACACGTGGAGGGGGGGAATTGCTCGTTGGTTCAGCCGAGTGGGAAGCAGGAAGCCATGGGACTATTTGTGGGTCCAAGGGATTTGGACTCAAGTCCTGCCTGGAGGGCACCAACTTTTAACCAAGGAAAAAAAAAATCAGTTTTTTTTAAAAAATCAGTTATTTCTATAGGGAATATATGGTTTTCTTGAAAAAAATCTTGGAAAAAGACAGGAATGTGGGCATTTCAGTGACTTTCCTGTGCTGGTTCCTGCAAAAACTTGGAGTTATTTCCATCAGCTGAATCACCCGGAGAGCCTCGGCATTCCATGTTCTGTACATACATTTAACCTGTTATTTTCATGTTATTTTTAATCAACCTGACTCATGGAACCACTGCAGGAAAACAGCCCAGAGCAGCCTGGAAATTGGTGTTTTCCTGCTGGGATTTCAAGGTCTCGGTCTGGAAAAGAACGGCGCTTGTGGGAGTGGAAATTGGGGAATTGCAGCAATTTTGGGCAGGAAAATTGGGGCACAGAGTGGATTGGAGGAGATGGATTTGTTGGGAGAGCATTTCGAGCAGAGGAGGATAAAAGGTGGAGAGTTTGAGAAAGTTCCAGGGAGCAGGGAACCTGTGGATTGCTGCATGGATTTTCCTAGGAATTCACAGCTGGGACTGGGATTCCTGAAGGAATCTTGCCTTTGGGTTGAGCAGTTGGAGTTCGTTCTGTGTTTAGGCCATGGCTGAGCTCCTCTCCCAATGTTTATCCTCTGCATTCTCCCAGTATTTGTTATTTGGGAATCTCTCTCATGTCCATGTAAAGATCCTGCCTTTCCCTGGAAGGGACAGGGAGGGAGTTCTCCCTTACACACAGCAATGGAATTTAGTCCTGCTTTTCCAATGCTGTGAATCATTGCCGGTGGAATTGCTCACATATCAATATATTCCTATGTTTTAATGGAGTTTGCAAATAAAAAACTCCAAATAAAGATCAGGAGCATCGTTAGTTTGGCTGAGGCACAGACTCACTGCAGCCAGGAGGGATTGTCCAAGCGTCCTCCTGCGTTTTCCATCAGCATTCCTGGAGGAGCAGAGATTCCCCCACCTCTGCTCCATCTCTCTTTTCCTTATTTATCACTTTAAGTTGCATTTTTCCCTTTTTCCTTCAGAATTTCCTTGTCACTCTCACTGCCCGGGGGGCCTTTCCCTAAATGCATCACGGGGTGGGTGGTTCAGGATGAAGATCCCGTGGAAAAAAAACCTCCTTGGGGGTGCTGTGGATTTGTCCTGTTGAATTCTGGGAGCGGCTGTGGCTCGCGGGGGGCGTGGGCTGAGCTGGCTGTGGCACAGTGAAATCCGCGTGTTTGTGGGGGATTGTGCCGTGATTTCGCTCCTGAAATTATAAGTAATTAACCAGCTAATTAATTTGGTGTTACAGTCTCTGGGAGGGATTACTGAGCCTTGCTGGGTGTGTGTGGAGAAGGAGAGGAAGCAAGGGAAATATTTTAGTGAAATAATTTAGATTTTCGGTTCAGGTCTCTGCTCTCCCTGTGCAGTCCCTGCTCTCTTCATCTCCATTCCCAGCTGGGTGGGAGCTCTGGTTTTCCTCAAAATTCAGGACTTTTCTCGTGGGATAACAGGGAATGCAGGGCCGTGTGCTGCCCTCTCAAATGAGGCACCTTGGCGAAAGGGATTACGGGAATGAAAGGATTTATAAATGAATTTCCGTGTTGGGCTCTCCAGATTCCTGATTTTCACAAGCGGGGCCTGCTCGCAGATGGACCCAAACAAGGCAAGATAAAGGAGTAATTTTGAGTCTGAAATTCATCCTGGTGGCTGTGACCTGCTACCTGAAAGGAACTGAAATCAATTTATAAATTCCTACCTAGAACGGCCTGGATTCCAAAGGAATTTAGGGATCATCCGGTTCCAACCCCAGCCGTGGGCAGGGACAGCTCCCACCAGACCTGGATGTTCCAAACTCAAACCAAACCCACCCTCTGGGAGTCTGGAGCTGTTCCTGCCTGGGACAGGGGTGGGACAGGGGTGGGACAGGGGTGGGACAGGGATGGGACAGGGATGGGACAGGAATGGGATAGGGATAGGACAGGGAGGGGACAGGGATGAGACAGGGAGGGGACAGGGATGGGATTAGGTGTAAAATGTATATAATGTGCCTTTATTAAACATTTCCTTGGTAGTTCCTCACCTGTGGCAAAGGCTCCTGTGAGATCCAGACCCCCTGGATGCTCCTGGGAAGGCTCCAGAGGCAGGAACCCGCAGATTTGCCCTTTGCAGAGGAGCCTCCCAAGGATTTCCTGTGGATCTTGCAGAAAAGGGATGTACTCGACATCCTCTTTCACGGATCATTCACCTGCGGCTGAGAACTATTAAAAAATGCAAATGTTGAAAGTTTTAAAAGAAACCCAGGCAGGTTTTGGTGAATCTCCTCATGAAAAATAATCCTCCTTCCTTTCAGCATCAAAATGCAGATGGGTTTGGGGGCATTACTGTCCTTTGGGCTGCCTGACAGCTCAGAGCTCCAAGAATGTGACTTCCAAACGGGAGTGGGCTGCTCTGACACGGGAAATTTCCACCAGCATTCCCTCCTGCCTTTCCAGCCGAGGGAATTACGGCAGCAAGGCTTTGGAGCTTGTTAACCTCTGCTGTCCACGGCCGGGTTACGTCTGCCTGTGCAGAGAGGAGATGGGATTCAATTAAAAGCCCTTCTTGATGGTTCGTGCTGCACTTCCTCGGAATTCTTCCTTTCCGAGGCTCAGACAGAGCCACTAAAGCTTTTAAAATCAAAGGGTTTTGGTTGTTTGGGGTATTTTTTCTTGCTCTCTGCAGTAGTGAAGCGCTAAGTTGGTCAGGCTTGGGTGAGCACGGGATGTACCCAGTGGCTTTTGACTCCTCTGGTCTAATTAATATTGAGATAAGGCACCTGCCTGGCTCCAGGAGTTTATTATCCTCCTTATCAGAGGTGCTGAGCATCCTTCAACACTCTGAAGCCCAGGGAAGCTTCTGATTTTCCGCCAAATCAAGAATCCGACTGATCTCCTTGGTCAATTCCATCTGCTGTGCCCTGTGTGTGCCGGCCCTGCCCGGGATTCAAAGCAGGACCCTCTAAACTGGCCATAAATCCTCTCCTTTTGAGCTGCCCAGCAGAGAGGAGCTGCTGCTGCTTCCTCCCGGGCTCTCCTTCGGGCTGGGAGTTTTCCTCCCTGCCAGGAGATCCATGGATGGTACCACATCCAGCTGATGTGGAAGGGTGGAGGGGATCCTGCTCCGAGTTACGGGAAAAAGGATTTAAACCTGGATGCTCCCCTTGGTTAATGATCCTGCTTGAGCACATTCCGTCTTGGAGGAGCTGTGCAAGCATTAACTAATTAATACCCCCAATTAACACATCATAGGCCAGCACGGTCTGTAATTACGCATTGCTGCCAGACCTGGGGGAATTATTCATTGAGGAGAATTTATCCCACAAATTTTGGAATTTTTTTCCCCTTTCCTGTCGTGAATCTGTTTGCCAAATATTCCCAGGTGTGATTGTGGTGGATCCCACCTCAGCCACAGTGGGGGTGAAAGGTGTCCTTTGGATTCTGGAGCATCAACTCCTTCGGTCGTTTGACCCCAGAATCCCAGAATGGGTTGGGAGGGACCTTAAAGATCATTCAGGTCCCAATCCCAGTGCTGGTTTGTGGCTATTATTTATTTGGGGATTATTCTTTTTTTATGATTATTCTTTATTTTGTGATTATTATTTATTTTGGGACTATTATTTATTTTGTGATTATTATTTATTTTGGACTATTATTTATTTTGGACTATTCTTTATTTTGGGACTATTCTTTATTTTGGGATTATCATTTATCTTTTTGAGCTCATCTGTATTTCTCCCCAGGCCCAGGTGGGTCAGGACCCCACTCACAGGGGCTTTACACCCCTCACCGACCTGAGTGTGAATTAAAGGTCGGACGCCCTTAGAGGGCTTTTCCAACCTTAATAATTCTATAAAATCGTTATTAAGACAAGCAGCAAAGTGGTGGGAAGGGAAATGGATGCGGGGGGAAGGATTAAATGGCTGACCCACGACCAAGTAAATCCATTCTGGGTGTTTGTATTGGAATTTAATGGAGGTTTCATGAAAACCTCCATATATCTTTATATAAAACAGATACCTCTCTATCTATATATAGAGATATCTATCTCTATATATTTATTTATATCTGGGGGGAAGTGCACTCTGTCACTGCTGCTTCTGCAAGAGTCTGTGTTCCTATTTGCTGTTTAATTGTTGCTGCTTTCCCAGCATTTTCGGGAGCAGGAGGGAGATGGGGAGTGTTTCATCTTAGCAGAGAGATGAGTAAGGCGAGGCGTGATCAAAGAGCCCTCGACAATGGCTGATTCCAGCCAGAGTTGTTTGGAGCTGCTGCTCAGAAACGAGGGGAGAGCGAAACTGAAAGAGAGGGAGCAAAATTAAAAAAAAAAAACGACCAGACAAAAATACTTTTCTTCATTGGGAGAAATGAATCCGTGGGAGTCGCTGTCATGAGATGGCCACGGGCTGAGATTGCCTGGCTTGGAGGAGAACGGAACGGGAACGACTAAAAAGGGATGAGGTGATGCTTGAAAAATTTGTGCAAATATTAAAAAAAAAAAAGCATGGATATTTTATAAAACTACTATCATCCTTAAATAGATATTTTTAAAACTATTCACGGACTGTAGTGGGCAGTCCCTGCCCATGGCAGGGCGTTGGAATGAGAGGGTCTTTAAGGTCCCTTCCAAGCCAAACCCCTCCATGCCGTGCTGATTTATGACATCAAATTTCATTCTCTGAGTTCAGGCCGGTGTCAGATCACGAGGGAAAAGGCGATTTTCATGTCTGGTAAATTATTTTCACTCTTCTTGCTGCCCCCTGAGACCTCATCCGGTCGGTCCACACTGAGCAAGGAGCTGAAAGTGCCTGGAAAAGCCGCGACGGCTCCCGCGGGTGAACCGAGGCTCTCCCTTTATGGAAAACACCACGCTGGGAACATTCCTTATGGAACCGCTCTCCCGTCTGCCACAGTCACACTTTTTGTTAACAGTTGCTCGGATTTTGGTCTGCAGCTCCAAGCCACCCTCTCAAAACCCCCCCCCGGCACCTCCCGGCTCGGCCGCAGACGGAACAGAAGGCTGAGGGCAGGAGCTGCAGGGAAGTCTCTCCTTCCCTCCCGTGGCATTTTTGCTCCTCTCTCCCAAAGAAGAGGAGGTGAAAATACAAATATGGTCTAAATGCAGCCTGTGAGTCTGGGAAAACTCTGGGATCGCTGTGGTGGGCACGGCATCCCTCAGGTAACCACAGCAACCGGGCTTGGGGGGGTGTTCTTGGCAGGGAGGAGCAGAAAATGCCACTTGTTGTCCAAAAGCAGGGAATTTATAAACACCTGGCTGGAATGTGCTTTCCAGGATTGGGCCTCGTGGTTTCCCCGTGAGTGGTTTTAATGGTGTTTCGTGAAAAAAGGAGGGTTAAAAGGTTTTCCTGAGGAATTAAAAGGAAAGGCAGTCGTGGCTCGGGTAGGAATGTGTCGGATCCAGCTGCGGGATCCAAGTTCAGCCCGTCCAGATGTGCTTGGCTGGCCGATCTTCAAAGAATTCCAAAGGAAAAAAGGCATTAATTAATGCTCAAAGTGGCTTTTGTGCATAAATAAATTGGTTTGTTCAGTGATGCTGGGGCAGAAGTCTCAGTGCTCGAGTAGTTGCCTTTCCCCAAGCCCAAGGAATGACATTTGGAATCCCTGCCCGTGGCAAAGGGTTGGAACTGGATGAGCTTTAAGGTCCCTTCCAACCCACACCATTCTGTGGTTTTAAGATTTTATGATTTTAATCCCAAAATTAGCAGCCAGGGCATCTTCTGGCCAAATTTCTGGGCGTCGTGGGTGGAAAATTCGCTGTTTGGTGGCCAAAGAGTGAGATTTGACCACAAAACCCAAGCACCAAGACAGAGAAATCAGCCCACGGGCCTTTGGGAGCACGAGATGATGTCATGGAATCCGTGGCTGGAAACGGAGTGTCCTGGTGTGGGGGGAGTGGGATTTACTGAGGGAGATTCCCTGGAGTCTCCTGGGGGAAGGAGCAGGGCTGGGGCTGATGCTCTCCTGCCTCTCAGTCCCGGTTGCTCCGGCTCCGTGTCCCTGAGGATGATGTTCCTCGATCCCTGTTTCCCTGACAACCACAGCCCAACAAACGATTGGTCAATCGATAAATATTTTTAGGATTGAGCACTGTTTATAACCCGCTGCCGAATTCCCCGGGGCATCGGAGATTCCGGATCCGAGCCCCCAACTCTCCAGGCCCGTCTCCATCTAAATTTGCTGTTCTGTTGGTTTTGTGCTCCTTGCTGGCTCCTGGAGCCATCAAATCCAAGTGCCTTCCAATTAATCCCAGGGGAAAAAACCACCCCATGTCCTTTTATACCCAGGGATGCACGGGGGCTCCTTCCTTCCACTTCCAGGAGTATCCCAAAATGATCCCAGGGATATCACAAAGGGCTAAATGAAAGAAATGGATCCTGTTTCCTTTCCCTGGAAGGGAGATGAGAGGGATCCTGCTCATTCCTCTTTGGAGATGTGGAAATTCCCCATTACACACATCTGGCACTAAGGAGAGCTCCTTAAAAAGTTGGGCTTTTCAAGGAAATTTGTGGCAGTGCCCTGAATTACATGGGAAAAAGGGGAACACCGTATTCAGACGTATTTTTCTGTCTTGTCCTACTGGAATATGACATTAATGTCTCTAAACAGCTAAAATTTGGGATGTCTGTGATTCCTGGATTGGGGGGATTCGTTTGAGTCTGGCTCTTTTCTGATTGTTTAGCCCTTACATTGAAAACATCAAACGAGCAGTAACAAAACTCAGTTCTCTCTCCTTAATTCCTTCCCCTGCCTTGTTTTGATTGTTGAGCTCATAAATTACCCGGGAACAGAGGAATTCTCGCTGTGAGAGCGGCACAAAGGGGATGATCCTGCTCAGTGACTCACATTTGCTTGGATAAACTGGGTTTGGAATAATCTTTACTTATTTTGTGCTTTTCTTTGTGCGGGTTTTTTATTTGTTGGTTTGTTTGTGAGGCTCTGATGAACCGAAGTACAGGAAAAAGCAGGGATGAATCAGAGTGGTGGCTCAATATCCAAATCCTGGCTGGTTTTGATGGGATGAGAGCCAGAAAAATGAGGGGTTTTGGCCCAAAGTTGCTGCAGTTTTGGGGTAGAGCACGGAATTGAGGTCAAGGCTTGTTCCCAAACACGGGGGATTTTTTTGTCAGGCACCTGGGCAAGGAAAAATCTCAAAAAACTTAATACAGAA
The DNA here is from genome assembly GCA_013397565.1 of Ptilonorhynchus violaceus. NCBI lineage: Eukaryota > Metazoa > Chordata > Aves > Passeriformes > Ptilonorhynchidae > Ptilonorhynchus > Ptilonorhynchus violaceus. Next base: position 14,024 of record VZRJ01011565.1, on the reverse strand, counting down.
ATTGTAGGAATAGAGAGCAGGAAATCTGTGCTTTTATGTTCCTTTTCCCAGGTACATTATTTATTCCAACGCACACCAGGAAAGGTTGGAATTCTTCCCAGGGAGCCCAGTGCCGGTGATGTTATCCCGGCATTTCCAGCTTTGGGTCAGGCTGCTCCTACACCTGGCTCAAAATCCAGCCCAGGTGAGAGGACACAACCACCTGATGATGTCCAGGAATTCCCAGTGCATCGGGAAAAGGAGGACACAGCCTTGGAAGGGCACGTTTGGCATCACAAATTAAGGGGTTTGTGGTCATTTGTGGGAGGTTCAGTGTTAAGATTCCTTTGTTGTTTTATCCCAGGTTCCTTTCTTAAGGACAGGTTTGCCAATTTTGGGGCTGAGCACTTGGAAAAATGAGGAATTCTGAGTTCTGCCTGAGAGGTGCTGAGCACTTGGAATTGAGGCTCGGAGGCTGCACATTTAACTGGCTTCAACCACCTAATTTTTTAATAGTTTCAAATCATCACAGTTTTAATTTAATATTTTATTTTTACTTTGAAAAATAAGCCTGGCTGGGGAGAAATCCATACTGGGTCACGTCTCGCTCCTTCCAATTAGCCTAAAACTTCCTGTTCCTAAATTGTCTTGTAGGATTTTTCCTCCCTCAGGCTCTTTTGCACCAGGGAGCTGATGCAAGAGTTAAAGGGATGCTTCAGTTCCCTGGAATTTGCTTGTGGAGCAGCTTTATCACCACCAGGATGCTCGGAGGGGATGTTGGGATTTGGGAGCTGACCCCAGAGCTCCAAGGGTGGCCGGGACAGCGCTGACCTGAGTGACCTCGTCCTGTGACAACCAAAACCCTCCGGGTTTTGTGCTCGGGGAAAGCTTCTCCCCTTCCACGTGAAAAGGTCGGGGTGTCCTGGCAGGATTGTCACAAGAGTTTCTGGGGCTTTGGAATGCGAGTCCTTTCATTATTATTTTATAATTGAGAGTTTTTAGCACTTTGGAATTGTGTTTATGTGGCAGATCAGGCAATCAAGGGTTAATAATTAAGCAGAACCCCCGTGTGCTCATTGCCTGTCCCTCACCAGCCTGGGGCTGAGTCTGAGATCCAGATGAAAGGTCTGTTCCTGCAGATTCTCCTTTTACAGAATCCCAGAATCCCTGAGGCTGGAAAAGAGCTCCAAGTCCATCAAGTCCAAGCTGTGCCCAATCCCCACCTTGTCCCCAGCCCAGAGCGCTGAGTGCCACATCCAGGAATTCCTTGGACACCTCCAGGGTTGGAGACTCCAAACCTCCCTGGGCAGCCCCTTCCAACCCTTCCCATGGAGAAATTCCTGCTGATGTCCAAGCTGACCCTCCCCTGGCCCAGCTGGAGGCCGTTCCCTCTCCTCCTGTCCCTGTTCCCTGGGAGCAGAGCCCGACCCCCCCTGGCTGCCCCCTCCTTTCCCATGAGCAGCATTTTTAAAGCTGTTTTCATCCCTCCCCTTCCCAAAGATAACGAAATAAGGGCATCAAAACCTCCAGTGGCAGCAGGGAAGGAAAAGCAAATCCAAGAGGATGGTGGGACACCACTGGAAGAGCTGGAGGCCCAGGGTTTCCCATAAGGGGCTGAAATTCTTCTGGAATTTTCAATAGATTTGTGCCGGACTTCTTGTCCTATGGAGTATTTGCTTCCTCTGCTTTGGATCAATGGCAAATGCCAAAAAAAATCTGAATTCTCTGCACGGCAAAAGTTCTAATTTTCAATCAGCCATAATTACAACAGATTTTAATTTTACTCGATGCTTCAGGGGATGGAGTTTGAAGTTTTACTGGAATAAGTTGAGTTTGTGGTGGGGAGAGACAAGAAGCAAAGCAGGAGTTTCTGTTCAAAACTGCAGAGAATTAAAACTGTTCCATCCAGTGAGAGAGATCCCTCTTGAATTTCAGAGCCTGAAACTGGATTTATTCAATTTTTTAATGTGTTTATTTATTGAAATCCTTCGCTTCTGTAAATATTGTTAAAGGACACTGAGATAAGTTTCAAATAAGTATTTTTTTTTCACTAAAACACACAAATATTTTTCATGGATAGAATAGCTGGATGCACCTTAAGAGAGCCGTGGCTCTTCCCAGTACCTGTGAGCTCGGCTTGGATAGATCCTGAGGTTTTGGCTGTTCCTGTGCCCGTTCCTGTGCCCATCCCTGTGTCCACTTTATCCTTTTCCTTCGGCTCTGTTCCCAAGTATTTCACCTCACAAAGGGGATGTGTCGTCCTGCCTGTCACCTGTCACACCATGCTGGTGTCACACAGCGCTGATATTCCAGGATCAGGAATTATTGCCTTATTTCCAACTAAATTTAAGGGGTCAGGTTGGACATCAGGAGGAATTTTTTCATGGGAATCATTTTTTCCCACCCATGGGAAGGGTGGTCAGGCACTGGAAGGGGCTGCCCAGGGAAGTTTGGAGTCTCCATCCCTGGAGGTGTCCAAGGAACTCCTGGACGTGGCACTCAGGGCTCTGAGTTTGTCTAAATTCCAATTAAATTAAAGATTTTGACCTCAAAAGTCCCGAATGCCTTGAAATTTTCCTGTGAAATCCCCTGTGCCCAGAGCTGGAATCAAGAGGAATTCGAACCTGAACCCTCCTGGCTGTAAAAAGGAGGGAGGTGCTGGCCAGACACGACTTCCCAGAGACACGATTATTGTTGGAATCCTCTCTGTCCCCATCCGAGGCAGGCAGAGTTTACTGGGAATTGGAATTCCCTGCAAAATGAATTTATTTTGCTGTGGAGGAGGAGGGGCAGGAGAAAGGCTGAATGCTCCAAGTGGGTTTGATGGCTCATTCTGGATTGGGATTTCCTGGATGGAAAGGAACAGACATTTCCTGGGAGTGACCCCGAGCCAGGGGGGGCTCTGACTGATCCCGGGATGCCCCTTCCAGCCCCAGTGGGTTTGTGAGTGGTGGTGTCACCCCAGCCCTGGCTGCTCCGTTATTTTGGGATTCCTGGGACATAAAAGCTGCTCTTGGTGTTCCTTCGGCACTTTGGGGTGTGGGGGTCACACCTGCACTTGTGTCTGGCTGATCCATCCTTGGATTTGGTGATCTGGGAGGTCTTTTCCAACAGCAATGATTTGATGCGTATTTTTACCTCGATATTTGCTGACCTGAAGCAGCAGATTTCCGTGGATTGATGCCTCCAACAATCCCGACACCAGGCACAGGTGAAGCTGAGGTTGTACCTGGATCCCTGGATCCCTGGATCCCTGGATCCCTGCTCTCCCCTGCTGTCTCTCCTTAGGCTGCAGCTCACATTTCACCTTTTCCTGCTCCTGGTGAAGGTTGTTCACCTCCCTCACCATCCTTTCCCGCTCCTTCCATGCCAGGATTCCAAGGAGAAGCTCCTTTCCCTTTGAAATCTTGGCCTGGGCCGGAGGAGCCAGAGATGAAATGAAATGAGAGAAGTCTTGCTGTTGGTTTTGAGGGAACCAGGATTCCATTTGGAGCGAGCAGAGGAGCAGTGACAGCCCAGCAGGGAATTCCATGATGGGAATTGATGTGGAAGGGAATCGATTTCCTGCCTGTCCTCCACTCACAGCAAATTCCGGCTGGTTTGGAAGCAGGAGCCGGTACCTGTTGGGTACTCTCAGCTGTATTTACCCTTTTTGTAGATGAAGAGACACAAAAGTTCCTTTAATTTCCCCCAAAACCTGCTGTGAAAGTGGCACTCCAGCCCTGGAGCAGCCCGTGGCTGTGGATATAAATCATCATTTGCACCGAGAGTCCCGGGAGTGCCAACAACAAAACTCTGGAGCCGCTCGGATGACAAACGAGGCGCATTTGGGGAGCTGGGGCTGCAAGTGAACGTGTTTGCCTCCCCAAAATGCGCTCTGGATGCAATTCCTCATTCCTGACCGGAGCGATTGGCCCCGGCGTCGGCTCTGCGCGTTCCTGCGCCTGGTGGAGCTCACATCCCATCGACTCCGGAGCGGGTTCCGTTCCATTCCGCCGTGGTTATCAGGGAAACATCGCCCAAAAAATGAACATTTACAGAGTCAGAGCACAAACCAGCACAAGAGCATCGATCTTAAGCAGGAGAGAGGGGAATAATGCGCGTGACAACGACAAAAGAGACGTCCCTTGCTGAGAGCTGGGCTGACTCTCATTTGCTGCCTGTGGAATTAGGGAATTATGGAATTATGCCTCACACGGAATGGCAGGACACAAGAACAGCCCTGGGGTTGTCATCGGCGGCAAAACTGAGGGGACTCGAGCACACAGAGCAGGACAGGGGCAATGGCTTCAACCTGAGAGCAGATATAGGGAAAGAATTCCTCCCTGTGAGGGTGGGGAGGGGCTGGGATGGAATTCCCAGAGGAGCTGTGGCTGCCCCTGGATTCCTGGAAGTGTCCAAGGCCGGGTTGGATGGGGCTTGGAGCAGCCTGGGATAGTGGGAGGTGTCCCTGGGTGGGATTGGATGGGTTTTAAGGTCCTTCCAACCCAAACCATTCCAGGATTCCATGATTGTAGGATTTTAGAAGTTATTTGAGTGGGAACTGGGGGAACTGACCCTCAAAGGTGGGGGGCAGCTGCTCAGGGCAGGAGGGAGATGAGGGGTTCCCCCTGCACCATCATTAGTTATTTATGTTCCAGCTCATTTTAATTGGCATTAAAGCTTGCTCTTGACCCAGGTTTCCCTTTAATCCATGTCAAAACCCAAATGCAGTTCAAAACCTTCCCCGAGGTGATTTATTGAGACTTTAAAAGGATGTGGAACCACACAACAACAATTTTTAGCAGTTTGTTCCTGCTTTTCCCTTCTCCCATTTTTTGCTGCTCCTCCTTGGCTGGAATTTTTGGCCCAAACTCAGCTGTGGGTTCAGGAATCCACCCCAGGGCCCTGTCCCTGCTCTGTCCATAAAGGCCACCCCAAAGCCACCCAAACTCAACTCATAAAGGACACATTCCTTGTTTCCCCTGGCTCTGTGTGCGGTCCACAGAGGACACGGAGAGGTGTGGGATCCGTGTTCTGTCAGCAGGATAATGACGAACATCCTCTTTTCCCAGCCCCAGACCAGGCCTCCGAGGCTGAGGGCAATGAATAACATGAATAAAAGAAAGAAATAAGATATAATCTGACCTGCTGCTCCTCTGTGGCAGCAGGGCCAAAATCCTCGAGGATTTGGGCAGGGAGGCTGCAGGATTGAGGCCTCGGATATTTGGATTCTTTCAGTTGCTGATTAAACATAACTCTGGAGGGCACATTTGGTGGGTGGGGGAGGCTGTGAGGGATTAAATCCCTTTGTGGTCTCATTTCTTTCCCATCTTGGGGTTCTGCACGTTTTGATAAGTGGGTTTTGGTAACGGTTTGGTTCTAAGCTTGAACCCAATTATTTTATATTAATTGCATCAGCCACCTTTAAAATATAAATGAGCCAAGGTAAAAAAAAAGAACCCAAAAAACCCCAAAGCTTCCATATAATTCAGAGATGACTCAGAGACAGAAACAGAGGCACTGGTGGGCAACTTTCCCTCTCCCAATCCTTGGTGACCCCAAGGACCTGCACAGGCGCCCCATCCTGCCCTGCTCTGTGTTCAAAACACACAAATCAGCACAAAATGGCCCCAAAAAGGTGTTATAATTTATTAATACTGCAGGACTCTCAGTCGGTGCTGACCACAGAAGCCTGGGGTCTTTCCAAGCAGGAAAGTGGAGTGGAATTCCACAAGGGAAGAGGCAGAAGGTGTGGGGAGGACTCGTGTGCCGGTGCAGGCCCTGGATTCAGTTCCTTCTCCCAGCCTGGGGGAGCAGAGCCGTTAAAAGAACACGAGTTGCAAATTCCTTCCTGGAACACTCAGAATTCCTTTTCTCTGTAAGAAACAGGAGCGGAAAGGAAGGAAAGGACCCTCTGTAAATCAGAGCTAACGGGGAAGATGTGTTCCAGGAGCTGCAGATGTGCTGTTCCAGCCTCGGGATGGCCTTGGGAACACCATCATCATTCCAGAGTGCTCGTTTTCCCTGCTTACTGCAGGGAAAAAGAAACCCTAGCACAGGTTGGGGGAAAAGCTGTTAAGCACCATCCTCCTCTTCCATGAGCTGAGCTTTCCATATGTTCTGACTCAGGCAGGCTTTGGAAACGGGAAGAGGCTGTTAGAGAGGATTTATCACAGTTAATTGGGAATATCCAACGCGGCAAAACACTGGCAATTTTTGGGGGTTGCTCCTGGCTCTCCTTTAGGTCCAATAGGACTTGCATTTTTCCCAACAAACCGCCCCTTTCGTGCCACTGAGTGCGCAGGAGGAGGCGTCGCTGCTCCAAAAGTGATTTATTTAATGACATTTAATGGATTGCAAGGGAATTATTTTTTTTTCCATGGGGTCTGGAGGTCCTTGTGAACCACGGAGCGAATTAAATGAGCTCTCGGAAATGCCTTTCCCTCCTCACCCCTGGAGAAATCCGCGCGAGGAGCAGCAGAGCGGGTTCCTATTCCGCCTTCTGCCTCCCAGGAAGAAAAAAAGATCCGATGTTCCCTGGAAAGATCTGCAGAACGGGTGTCCCGTGGTCCCAGCGCGCTGCAGGATCAAAGGAATTTTCCACACGGATCAAAGCAGGAGGAAGTCTTGACCGCGCCGTGTGGATTTGGAATTTCAGCCCTCCTTCATTAACGACGGGGATAAAACATGGGATGGGAGATCCAGTTAAGCAAGAGGAAGGAATTAGAGGCTCGTGGAGTATCCTGAGCTGGGAGGGACCCACAGGGATCAGCAAGGCCAAATCCTGGCTCCAATCAAACCAAAGGCACAGACAAGAAGGTGTGGCTGGGCTGCAATTCTGGTTTAGGGAGGATCCCTCAGTGTGTAGATCATCCCAAACCTTCCCAAACCTTCCCTTCCCAAACCTTCCCTGCCCAAACCTTCCACATTTCTGGAGTCAGGTCAGGTCCACAGGTCACAGGATCATCCTCAAATCCCAGAATGTTTGAGTTGGGATGGACCTTAAAGCCCATCCAGTGCCACCACTGCCATGGGCGGGGACACCTTCCACTATCCCAGGTTGCTCCAACCTGGCCTTGGACACTTCCAGGGATCCAGGGGCAGCCACAGCTTCTCTGGGAATTCCATCCCAGCCCCTCCCCAACCTCACAGGGAGGAATGCCTTCCCAATATCCCATCTATCCTTGCCCTCTGGCAATGGGAAGCCATTCCCTGTGTCCTGTCCCTCCATGCCTCGTCCCAAGTCCCTCTCCAGCTCTCCTGGAGCCCCTTTAGGCCCTGGAAGGGGCTCTGAGCTCTCCCTGGATCCTTCTCCTCTCCAGCCTGAATGACCCAACCCTTTTGGAAGCACCAGGGACAGACCCAGCAGCCCCCGGGCTTTTGGACTTGTGGCCAAACCCGGTCCCTGAACACATCCCAGGATTAGAACCGGGAAATGAGGACAGGGAGTGCAGGAGGAGTGCATTTCCTGCAGCCCTCGGAGCGCGACGCGCGCGGTGCCTCGCGAAGGAAAAGCGATCCCAACTGTTGTGTTCAATTTGTTCTGTTTCGTAACCGCTCGTGGCTCCGGGAAAACCCAAATTTGCCAGCAGAGCAGAGCACAGGGAGGAGGGAGGAGGAGAGGAAGCAAAAGTGGCTCCATGGAGTTGGAATTTGCATAATCAGGCGAAGCAGAAGAAAAGGCTTCGCGGGCACAGCTCGTTCGCACCGAGCCAGCCTGGGGAGGCACGGGCAGGAATCCTCAGCTGGGGGGTTCCCGCTGCCCCAAAATCCGCTGGCGTTCTGTTCCCAGCGGGAATCATCAGCCATGAGGTGAAACTGGAAGCGTCCTGATCCCGGGAGGAAGATGGGTTTGTGTTCACCGTTTGCGTGAGGAGGGAGGGAAGAGCAGCTTTGAAGGAGAGTGGCCTTCCAATAATGAAAGAATTTGGGAATTTTGCGTCTCTTATTGACAGGAAGCCCTGTGACTGAGCAGGAATGTGGGAGAGGCTCCCACATTGGGTTTTTTTAAGGAAAGAGGCCTTTTCCCAGCTGGATCCAGTTGTAGACCTGGTTAATGATCTGCCCTGCCACTGTTGGCTCAGGTCCCCTTGCTGGAAGTGACCAGGAGTGGCCCAGGTACAGCTGCTCCAGTCCCCTACCCCAAACTGGGTCCAGAACTGTAGCCAGGTGTTGGAAAACTCAGGAATTTTAGGTGGAAGAGCAATTGGATGGCACCCAGAGTGCTGGTGCGTCCCTGAAATGCTGATTGTCAGGAAAAAAGCAAACCCCCACTGAGCTGCGTTTGCAGCAGGTCTGGCTCACCCAGAAATCCAAACAAAGGACCAAAAATGCCATTTTTCATTTGCACTGAATAATACAATATTTTTTCACTTGAAAGGATGTTTATTTATTAAAAAAAAACCAGCTCAGCCTATACAGCCTGAAGAGCTTACACTTCATGAAATTTTGAATATTTCCGATATTGGAACAGAGAATAATTACGGAAAATAAAATCTGGTGAAGAAAAACCCACAATGCTGCAGAGAATTTGACTCAGAATCAATAATTTAGGCTCAGTTTTGTGTCTAGTCTGGATTCTTTCTGGTATCCACAGGTTCCTTGCGATACTCACTTTGTGGGATGAGGGGTTGGATTTGTTCCCTGGTTAAAGTGTTTGGGATTATTAAAGAGAGGCCATTCTTTGGGTACCTCCTAATGACTGTTTTTAAAGATTTTGAGGGGAGAAACATCCCAAATCATCTAAAAATCCCAATTTATCTAAAAATCCCAAATCATCTAAAAATCCCAATTTATCTAAACCATCCCAATTCATCTGAACATCCCCGTTCATTTGAACATCCCAATATATCTGAACGCCCCAAATCATCTAAAAATCCCAATTCATCTGAATATCCCAATTCATCTAAGCCATCCCAATTCATCTGAACATCCCTCAGGGAATGATGGCATCAATTAATTCAGAATTAACAGGTGAATTTTGCACTTCCCAAGATTATGGGATCAACGGGATCAAACAAACTCAGTCCTTTTTTATTCTCTTCTCTGCTCCTGCCCCTTATTAGAACAAAACCCACCCATTAGACAAACTCGGAAGGTTTTCAAGGAATCTGAGGTGGTTCCAAATGTTTTGATTGAAGCTCCACGTGTGGTCAGTGAGCTCTCGGTTCATTCCCAGCTGGAATGAGCTGGAATGGCTCATTCCCAGTGCATTCCATGGCAGACAAGGATCCAATCCATGCCCAGCAGGATAGCAGGAATGGCAATACCTGGAATCTCAGGGTATAGGATTGGAGAATCAGGGAATTATGGAATGGGTTGGGGTGGAAGGGACATTAAATCCCACCCTGTGTGCCTCTGATATTCAGTGCAAGTTCCACTCTGAACCCACAGAAATATTTGATTTTTTGTTTAAAAATATCAAAGTAACTCGTCTATGCCGTGTTCCTGCTCCATGTTGTTTACTCACTGTGCAAATCCAGGAATTAGTGATCATTTCACCAGGAACAACCCTTGGATCTTATAAAATACCCACATTTTAGGGACCTTCACTCCCTTCACTGCTCATTTCCAACAAGTGTTGGGGTCAGCACGTCCCTTCCAGCCTGGAGACGCTGCTCAATCAAAGCCTGGTGCTCCACTGGACACAAATTCTCCATGAATTTCCTCCGGGAAGTGTTTGGAATTGCATCCTTTACAAACCCTGCCGTGCTTGGGATGAATGTTTTAAATTTCAAAGAGCACAGCACTGGGAAAGGGTGGGAAGGGACCTGAAACCGTCCCTGACCTGGAGGTTTTGGATGTGGAATGTGGGAATACAGCCAGGCTGAGCTGCAGAGGGGAGCGTGGTATGGACAGTCCATGGAAAATCATGGAATTCCAGGATGGAAGAGATCTTAAAGGTCACCTAATTCCACCCCCTGCCATGGGACGCTTCCCACCGTCCCATGTTGCTCCAACTTGGCCTTGGGCACTTCCAGGGATCCAGGGGCAGCCACAGCTTCTCTGGGAATTCCATCCCAGCCCCTCCCAGGGAAGAATTCCTTCCCAATATCCCATCTAACCATTTCCCATTTCACTTTAAAGCCATTCCCCTCTGGGCCCCCTGTGCCAGCTGCCCAGAAGGGACCGAATTCGAGTGTGATCAATCCCAAAATTCAGAGTTTGTGTGTTTAAATACATTCCATAAAATCCCAAAGCTCACTTGAATCAACACAACTCCCAAAATGCGACGTCACCACCGTTTGGTTTCACATTTTGAGCATTTCAGGGCTCTCCCTCCACATTCCCACAATTTTCCCTGATGAGGTGGAATAAGGGTTCGGTGGGGTTGGAAGCAGAATTAACCTTTTGTGTCTCTCCCACTGGAATGTGAGCATGGAATCGTTGGAATTTGAGCAAAAAAAACCCAACCCAGGCTGCAATTTCCTTCGACGGTGCCATTGCCACCCTCATTTTGGGATTAAATTGAATTAAATTGGTGGAGCAGAAATGAGATGAGTTGGAGTCCAGAGCAGGTGTAAACCTGATTTGTGTTGTTCCCAGAAGGAATTTAAAAGCTCCATTATGAACACTCTGATTCTGCAGATGTTGCTTGGATTTATCAGCCTCCAGCTAATTACAACCAAATTAATACAATCGGCTTTTTATACGGGAAAAGCAAAGGGAATGGAAATAAAATGATGTCTGTGGGAAGGATCGGTTCACAGAAGTGTCAGGGAATTCCACGTGGGAATTCCATCGAGGGCTCATCGGGTGACTCCAGGAATCAAACAGATCATTTTTATGGGGGTTTCTTTATTCTGTCACCGGCGGATTGGATCAGAGGAATAAATTCCAAGACACAGCCGGAAGTTGGCGGTGGTGAACGTGGAATTGCTCTGGGAAAAAGGCAGGAAACTCAAAAAAAGTCCAGTTATGGCACAACTGTGCAGATTCAGCTGCAATTAAGTCACTTCTGGGCTCAACTGCAAAGAAAAATCATAGAAAATTCCCATGTTTCCTTCCTGTTGGAGATCCAATGGAATGCACGCAGGAAAATGCAATTTATAGAGACGTTAATTCCAAAATGCTCTGAGGTGGAGCTTGTCTGGTTTGGGTTTATGGAGCCACAGCAAGAGATTCTTTTGTCCAAAGTGGAATTTGCTCCTGGTTTGAATCCGGCATGATCCAAGTGCTGGGATGTCAAACGATCTGGGGAAAAAAGGCTGTTCCCGAGGCAGTGTCTGGGTCAGGATTTTTCAATGTCAGAATTTTTTAAAGGGTGAGGAAGTTTTATTTGAAATGAAATAAAACTTTGGAATAAAATAAAACTTTACTTTGAGAGGTAAAGTTTTTATCCCTTCTCAGACGCTCCTGAGGAGCCCCCGGTTTCCCATCTGATCACAGTGAATTTATTTCTGAAAAATAAGGAAGAAAATCATGGACTTGGAGCAGCTCCCTGATCCCGACTCCAGAGCCACACCAGGAGAGGGAGCACAGAGGTGGGAAGAGCATCCAGGATCTCCAGGAGGAGGAGGAGGAGCAGCTCTGCCCTGGCCTCACCTCGCACACAGGGGAGCCCTGGCTGCTGAAAAATTCATGGAATTCACACTCCAGCACCACATATCCCTGGATTTGCCCACATTTCCCCTTAATTTTCCCTTTTGCTGTGGTTTTTGTGCTCCGGTGCTGCACATCCTGGCTCCTGGCTGGCCCTGGAGGAGCAGGTTCCAGCCGCAGGTTCATTCCAGGTGCCGGCAGGGAAAGTTCCAAAGTTTGGGATCAGCAGCTGCTCCAGCCAAGCACACCAGGTTGGAAAACCTCCCAGGAAGTTTTCTTGTGGGATTTCTGCTCTCACCTGCTCTTGACCCTGGACATAAACACCTACAGGGCCTTCCATGTGATCTTTTAATCCTTTTTTAGCTCCCAAATTCCAGCTGGAGCGATGTAGCCTTTGGCAAAACAACGATTGGAAGGAAATCCCATAGAAGCACCACGGAGTTTGAAGGGAGGGAGAGGGAAGCAGAACCAAGAGCGTTTTAAATTTGCCTCTGGAAGTGGAAGGGGATGGAGGAGTTCACGAGGAGCTGTGTCCTGGGATTCACTAACAGGGGTATCCAAAGGGAAAACGCCCAGGGAGATTCCTGAGGCTGGTTGGCTTCACGGGGCAGGATGCACTGGAGCAAATATTTGCATTTAGCCAATATATTTATATATAAACCACAGAAATATATACATTATACATATGAAATTATAGATATTCTATGTGGGATATGCAGAATTGCAGTGGCAGGGTTGCTGTGGGAGATTTTGGAAGTCCCGGTGTGGACAAGTAATGGATAAACCGTTGCTTCCCGTGGAGAAATGGAATTGTTAAACCGGAAATCCACTCCAGGACATCTTCCCTGGCATTCCACAGGGGCCTGAGGGAGCCGTGTGTGTCCAGGACTGGAAATCCATAGGGACTTTACGCCACTCCTGGTGGGACAGACTGAGCTCCCAGGGAATCGCTGCCGATTCCTCAGAGGCCCCTAAAGAAGCTGAGGACGTAATTCCCTGGGAATGATCAGGGAATGGGATTGCATGAATCTTTGTGTCTTCTCAAAAACCCTTCATCAAAGAGGATTTTTTTTTCCCCTTTCCTCATTAAGTTATTTAAATAAATTACCTGGAGCTTCTTAGGCAGCTCCTTCTGGCACACATCGGGCCTGAGGTTGTGTCTGGCTTCCAACAGAGGTAGTGCTGAATAATCTGATTATTGAATTTAATTCCTTCTGCTCCGTTGGCCCGGTTTGTTCCCAGTCCTGCCCGTGCTGGAGCCGTTTGGCACTTCGGGAAGGGCTGGGAATGATCCCTTTGCATCCACGTGGGACCTGGACACGGGGATCAGCAGGAGAGGGAATGTCTGCGGGGAAAACCAGCCATGGCTTCCCAAAAAAAAGCCAAAAAAAAGGGAATATGCTCCTTTCCAGCCCAGCACACCGAGTCACAAATAAATAAAAGATGAGGCTTTGCTGTTCCTTGGTCTGTCACCGACTCAGCGCACGGGAACACATCCCGCTCCCGGCCTCTGGAATATTTAACCAATTCCATATGGTAACGGTGCTAAATCATTTACGCAGAGGCACAGAAAGGCTCTAAAGTCCAGAGAGCTCCGTAAAGGCTTTGCATGCTCTAATTTGCTTCAGAAATCATCACGTGTCACATCCGACACAAACTGAGCGGCGGCTCCTGGCCTGACAGGAAACTCAGGATGCTCTGGATTAGGGACAACTCCCTGCTCGTCAAGGAGGGTGGCTCAAGCATCCCATAGAACCTGAATTTCTCTTAAAAGCCTGAAGAAGAATAATGGAATTTTTTGAGAAGCTGACACAGAGCATTTCAAACAAAAGCTTTTCAGGGGATGTTTTTTCGTCTTATGTAACACGAAGTCGTTCTTTGGATCTCATGACTGTGAGGTGGCTCCGAGATCCAGAACAACAAGGGGTAAAAATGATGGTTTTTCAAAGGGGGTGTGATTAATGAGGATATTCAGGGTTATTACTCAAAGAGATCTGAATTTTTGGTGAGGGTGGAGTCTGGGAGGTCAGGATGTCTCATAAAAGAGCAATAAGCAGTAAATTTTATCACAAACCGGTTTCTAACCTGCTTCGGGTGTGGTTTGTGCCGGGTTTGGTTTGGAGAAGCACAGACCTGGGCTGAGTTTTGGTTCCATTTTCTCCCTGGGCTCTTCCCTGCTCCCTCCTGTGCTCTGCTTTCCCTTCCCTGCTGTGGTTTGAGTGTGGGGATGGAATGGGCTGGCACAAAATGTTCCAGATCGCTGCCACAACCCACTCAGGAGGGAGTCACTGGAGGGGAAAGGAACTTTACCCACTCCTGGTGCCAAATTGCTCGCCTGAATGGGGCTCACCTGGCACAGCCAGGACCTGCGGAAATGACAGTGTCACTGCCATCCACTGCCCCTTTTGGAATGCTTTAACACCACCTGGACGCCTTTAATGCAAGGATTTGGGGGGAAAAAAGAAAAAATAATTATTATTATAATTAAATAATAAATATTATTATAATATAATAATATATTA
>VZRJ01011562.1:0-26897 GCA_013397565.1 Ptilonorhynchus violaceus | reverse complement strand
AAAGGACCTCCTATCAGAAGAGAGTGCGGGACACATTCCGGGACACAGTGCGGGACACAGTGCAGGACACAGCGTGGAACACAGTGCGCTGCCGTCCCACGGGTGCAGCCCAGAAGTGCCCACCCCTCACCTGACTCCCCCACGGACACTGCCAGTCTGACATCAGCTACTAAGGCAACTTTAGGAAACAGCCTGGCTGTTCAGGGGGATCCTCATTGCCTTCTGCAGAAGGCTTTGAACCAGCAGCAGAAGTGGATGTTAAGTAAGGAAAGGGATGCAGAAGGGGATGCAGAAGGGGATGCAAAGGAAACCTGAGGAAAAGATTTGGGGGACAAGCAGCAAGGAAAGAAATATAGCTGAAGACTATTTTTTAGAGAGACAGGAGGGTTAAGAAAGCCACATAACTCAAAAAATAAAGAAACTGGGAAAAGAAAAAAACAAAGCAAACCCCCCCCCCCCCCAAAAAACCCAAAAAAAAAAAACCCCCCCCCCCCCCCCATAAAATCACAAAAAAAAACTCCAACAAAAGGACAAAAGACTAACTTGGCTTTGAGAGTGCGTCTTGAGAGTGACAGCAGCACTGGAAGGAGACCAGGCTGTGGATGAACCAAAGGAGAGAGCTCCTGCTTGATGATTTGCTGTACAGAACAAAGCCAGCAAGACCTTTCAGGGTTCTCCCAGGGACTGAGGGCTATTTCCTTCCCCACACTCATGCCATCCACATTTGCAGGCCCAGCCCCACCACAGAGGATGATGGAGAAAGATCTGGAAGGTTGATCAGCCTTGAGAAACACAGCCCACTGCTGTATGGAAGTTAGTCCTCAGCATTCCACCTGGAATGAAGGGATGGAACACCCAAGTTCTGCTCCTCAAAATCAATAGTGAGTCAGTGGTACTGGGTGAGGTTGGGCTGTTTAGACACCGTAACTAACACTGCACTGCAGATTTCATGGAAAACTACTCTGGAGACTCTAAACCTGGAAGTTTTCAGAACTTGCCTAGGCAAGGCCCCGAGCAGCCTGATCCACCTGTGAATGCTTTGCACAGGAGGTTGGACTAGATGATCTCCAGAGGTGGCTTCCCACCTGCCTGTTTCCATGACTCCAAAGGCAGATGTAAAAGACTCCAGTGTATTCCTGGCACCCAGGGACTGGGAGGCTGTGTCAGGACCTATGTTTGGCTGCAGAGCAGGTTGGAGCAGTGAAGGATCTGATCCTATTACGAGATAGTGGGAAGTCTGACATAGTAGAGCAGCACAAGTAGAGGTAGTAAGGTTAGGTTTTTTATAAATATGGATGAATAAAATTCTGGGGTTTTGTCAGGCTCTTATTGTTTTTAATGTAATTGACACAAAACAGTTAAGTCACAGCTTGGTGACAAGGCTTGGTCATTTTTCAAAAAACACCTGCTACCTTAGCAAGTCATTTACATGATACCCCCGTTCCCACACACAGAGAAGATGCAAGGACCACGGTAAATGATATTCAACATGAAAAACTACCTTTACCTAACACAGACCACAAAATGTGAAATATAGTTCATACAAACAAGCAGTTCAGAAGCCCAGAACTTAAACTAAACAAAGACAAAATATGTCTCAGAATAAGCACTGCTATGAGAAGGTGAGAATTTGTGGCTCTTGGTCCCAACAGTTATTGCTTGCACAGGCAGCCCAGAGGCAAAGCAGTAGCAAGAATGTCAAGGTAGAATGTGAGTTGTGTATATTTACGTCTTCATTTAACACTCCAAGAAACAAAGCTCTTTTAGCCAATTTCAAACAGCTGTTGTGAACTTTATCATCATTTCACACTCACAAAACTGGACAACACAAAGACACAAGCCTAAAACAGTTTTGGTTTTTTCTTTAGCATGGACTAAAATAGCTTTTTTCCCGAGTTGCTACATGCTCAGATTTTCAACCAGCTTGTTAGTTGCCATGGCCATTTGCAATCATAGAAGTTGTTGGTCTTCCTTGGCATTTCACAGCATTGCAAGGGTTATTAAGGAAAAATATATAGTCCTTTAATTCACTGTAATACTTTCTGATGGAATCGGCTCATAAAGGTGCTAGGAAACCTTGGAATGGCTGCACAAGACCTAGCATTGCACATGAGTTTGAGGAGAGGTGGTATATACACTTTTTGTTAAAATAGTGTCCAGAGGAGGGGTCGTACAGCTGTTTGGAGGGAACAGCACCAAAGCACATGGATCTCAACAATTTATAACAGAGAATGAATGTAAAAGTAGTATAAAATCAATAACTAAGGTCCTGAAGCCCCAAATACTTAAGTTTAAAAATTAGGATGGTTGAATATATACATTCAGCTGGATCAGTACTTGGCTGCATGTTGCAATGAAGATACACCAAGTCAGACTTAATAACATTCTAAGGCCTGTGATTCTTTAATTCAATGCAGTGCACATCACTTTGTGCACTGAGGAGAAGAGTCTTCATTTTTTAACTGCTTTTGAAAAACCAAAGAGAGAGGAAGCTTCCATCCTTACAAATATGTCTGAAAAGGTACAGCTGCCTTAGCAACAGGCACTTTATGAACTGTTTCAAAGCAAACAAGCTATTTGTCTGGTACATATGTATCAGGAGATGTCTGGAAACCTGATGAATCAGAAAAGAAGAACGGGCATTCATAATACACACTGAACAAAGTATTTCTTCATGTCTCCATGTCTGTGAGCACATGCGGGGTGTCATTTGGAATTCACTATTATTTGATGTCTTATCATTACAAATAGGTGTGCAAACTGCATAAAAGCAAAATATAACACAGACTCATACAGATCAAACGGATCTCATTTTACATCCATCTACTGCTCCCATTTTCCTGAGGCAATTACAGTTAGCCCAAATCCTGTGCAAAGGATTTTTAGTTGAAAAAATATCACCAGAAATTATTAACGGCAAATATCCTAAAACACCAACACTTTAAAATAAAGCCGTATCTTTTGTAAAAAGCTTTTTTTTTTTACTGCTTTGCTGAAAGAATGGTGGAAAACTAATTCAGTGATTCATCCTGAAGCTTGAACCCTGGGTATGCTCTGTGGATGCTCTGTCCCATAACAAAGATGACAGTTGATCTTAGCATGTGTTCCCAATGCAGCAGGTGGTACAGGTACATTTCTTGTTGAGCATTCCAGCTCTGACACCACACTTTTAAGTCATGATCTTTTATAGGATGGCAGTTTTTATGTGTACTGAGTAATTGGGCAAAGGCATTTTGAATTGCCTGTCATGTCACAGCTTCTTTACATAGGAAGTGGGCATGCAGCCACAGCCCATTGTGCTGACAAGTGCCTATTAAGTCCAACTCAGTTGTTTAGCCTTGATAAAGTAACAAAATACTGACTCTTTTGAAAAGTGGGACTGCTGGATGATATAAGTTGGTTGGAGATCTTTAATATGGTTGCTAATTATTTCAATTAGTTTTATATCGTGCCAGGAGAAAGTCTTTCTTCCAAAATGAAGGCCTGGCTCTGCTTCAGAAGTTGTGGCTTGTTTCTCTAAGCCTTGTTTTCCTGCTTCACCTGCCTGCAATGACTGTTTACAATCTGGATATGTCAGTCCACAACTTCTGTGGGAAAACCAGTGTCTCAAACTGGTTTTGCATTTCCTTATGCATCAGGAGAAGCAGAATGGCTAACCACATCAAAACAGTGGCTGCTGCAGGGCAGAGCTGGGATACTTCCAGCCTCACTTTACCTGTCCTTTCCACAATTTGGTATAAAGCCTCAAAATGGACAAGTTTTGCTGAGAGCATGCACAGCCTGTTCTTTTCGCAGATTTTAAAGACATTCCTTCATGGCCCGCTCTTCTTTATTGTTCTTTTTGGTCATGATCTTGTTTCTACACAGACTGGACCCAAAATGTAAAATATGAGGGAGTTTTCCTCATTGAGTCAAACAGACATCAAATCAGATCCTGACTGTGCAAACAGACAAAGAAAGACTTTCTATCCTGTTATTCTTAGGCACCAGAAATATTTTCTTTCTAGTTGGATTGCTCTTATAACACATCACTCTCATAAATTCTCTTACGTTGCTACTGCAGTAATTTGCAGTCACAATTTGTTTCCCATCTTTTGCTCCCTGACAGCCATAAGAACCCCTAGAACACTTTGTCTAGTTATCTCCTCTAGGAGGTCAAACCCCATCCAGTTTGGGCACTGTACAACTCCGACTAGGATAACTGATTTTCATGAAGATAGAGAGAAGGAATTAATGCGTACTGCTTTTTGTACAGCATCAGTGGTTACGCATGGACGCTCTTTTAAAATGAATTGTTTATCCTGAGCTTTTTGCTTTCCACACAGTGAACTCCGAGAGGTCAAATAATCTCCTTGACAACATAGTAATAGTGGCCAAATCATTTTATCACAGCTGAAATTATGTTAAATAGTGAAATACAAACAGCTAAGGCACATGGAGGCTCTGTGGATTTTTTAAGTACCTGTAATACATTGAAACACGCTTCCTCTGCAATTTGTATAGGCTGAAGGCAGCAGGTTCCAGAAGCTTTAATCTTGCTTCACAAGGCATTTTCATAAGAGCAGAACCAAAAAATCCAGGGGCTTTGAGGCAGCATATACAAGGCTGAGACAGAATGGGATGTGAACAGAGAAAAAATAGTTTTAGGCATCACATCTCTTACCTTTCAAAAATAAAAGTCCAGCAGCTATCTGTCAGACTTCCCCTCACTGTTCTGATGGTGATGCAGATCAAGGGCATCCTACTTGGCTCTGCAGAGCTGGGAAGCTCTCCTCATTCACAATGAATGAGTCTGTTTGGAAAATGCATTGTCTCTTTCAAGGAAGCGTCATTCAGTTTTCTGAGCCTCCAGACAAGAGAAAGAGCTGTTTTTCTTTACATTAAGATTTTACTATGATTGAAGTTATAGCAAAAACTGGAAGCATTCTTATTTAGCCATTGTTTGAACACCAGACAAATGGTAGCTAAAATCTATAGGAGCTACCAAAAAGACTCAAAATCAAGATGAACTCTGTGTGGATGTGTAACTGGGCACAGTGCTGCTGTGACACAACTGTTTAAAAGTCGCTCAGAGCTGGAGCAGAGCCAGCAACCTTCATACATCTGAATTTCTGTGAATTTTTAGCTTTGCTGAGAGTCTGTAGTGATGAAGTAAGCAAAGGGCTTGGGCTTTTTTCCCTTGTCACATCTCCACACAGGGTTGGTCCAAACTATGATGAGCTTGTGGTGAATAGAAAGGCTGACATTGCGAAGGCTCTAGCAAGCAGTGTGTGTGCAGGTCCCTTTCAGCAACCTTAGTCTTCCAAAAGTCCTTTCCAAAACCATGGTGAACACCCCAAGACCAATCTTGCTACTAGAGAGAAGGAACCTGAAGAGGCCATTGATCCTGGCACATGACTCCTCATTCTCTTCTCCTGCTCCAGCATGGAGTCCCTCCAACAGGAAGCAGTCTGCCACAAACTTCTCTAACATGAGTCCTTCCCACAGCCTGCAGTTCTTCACAAACTGCTCAAGCATGGATCCCTTCCATGTGGTGCAGTCCTTCAGGAACAGGCTGCTCCAGTGTGGGTCACCCACGGGGTCACAAATCCTTTCAGCAAACCTGCTCCAGCATGGGCTCCTCTCTCCATGGGGCCACAGGTCCTGCCAAGACCCTGCTCCAACATGAGCTTCTCACAGGGTCACAGTCTCTCTCAGGCATTCACCCGCTCCAGCATGGGGATCCTCCATGGACTGCAGGTGTATCTCTGCTCTACTGTGCACCTCCATGGGCTGCAGAGGCACAGCTGCCTCGCTCTAGCAAGCAGTGTTCTTATGTCAACCTGTGATTTCTGCCTTTTGTGCTTCCCATTGGAGGGAGGTTGTGAGTGGTGCATTTTTAGCAGGGGTATTAAATTGGAGAGTACCATTCCTAAATCACAACATACACTAACTTAAAACTGCAAATATCATCACTTGCATGGGAAAAGGGATAAACCTGGATGAAGCTCTCTGAGCAGGTCATGGCTGCACCAAAGGAGTTTCCAGAAGGCTCTAGAAATTGCTCCATGGCATGTCTGAGATACTTGCAGAGGCTACAGCTTCATTTTGCTGACAAGAATAAGCACATTAATCACAGAGGACTCAAAACTTATTTAGCAAGCCAGCAACAGTAAACATATCATTAATTTCACAAAATAAATTATCTGAGAAGGGTAATTTCAGACTGAAGTCATAAAATCGTTTCAGAGGAATTTAAACGGCCACTAAAAATCCTTAGCAAAATCTATTTCATGCTGCTTATCATGCAACAATAAGTAGATTAGGATAGTGCTTTGGATACAAAACGGAGGTATCAGAATCAATCGAAAGTAACTTCAGAAAAGTCTCCAGAACATAATTTGTAGATTTGCTCTCATGAGTCTGCATCAACATCTCATACCTAGGAAGGGCAGGTACTTGTGATTGACTCAAAGCAAATAAGGAAGACAAAAATCAGGGTCAAGGCAAAGGTTCTATAGCAGACATCTTCCATGGCATTGCACTGAAGATTTCAGTCCAAAATTGCAGAAGAAAGAGGCAGAATTGTTGAACAGACAACAGTTCCCACATCAAGGCAAAAAACCCCAACCAAACAACAAAACAAAGTTTCACAGTATTATAGGAAAAAAAAGCCAGAACAGTTCTGAAAAGGAAGAAAGCCCTGGAGCCAGAAAAGGGAAACAGAAATGATTAATTGGCCTCAAGGTAATGAAGATACTACTGTGCCAAATGAGTCACAAACGAAGAGATGTCCTTCTAAACCACCTCTTCTTTTATGGAAGAAGTGCAGCCTGCCAGAAAAATAAGAAACATGTCAAAATGAGAGCAGTAGCTATTGTGACTTTTTTTGCTGTGTATTAAAGGTGTTTGGAAACACTTCAGTGACACATCTATTGTCAAAAAATTCTTACTTATTCTAAAAATAAATGTGAAAACATGCTGGAAGAGAGTGGTCAGGGGTCGTGTTGGAGAGCTGGACTGAGCGTTGTCACAGAGGACATTTCTCCATGTGCCCTCTATTTAGGTGTGCTGCAGAAGTTCATACTAAAAAAAACAGCCCCAGGGAGACCGACCCACCAGTTTTCTGCCTCTTCTTAACTCACTAACTATAACACTAGGTTCTGCCATTTCCCTAAAATCTGAAGATTTTACTCCTTCCTCTGCTTGACTTTAAGGAGAAGTGGGTTTTGCTGTCAGCAGTCTACTTCTGAGGTGAAACGGAAGTAACAAGAGGAATCTCTAAATTTTTAACTGGAGTTAAACAATACTTTTTGTGCAGTTCTATTGCGTTTTACCCCTTAACAGAGGGAAATAGCTGCTTCTTGCTCTAGTGGCAGCTGTGATTTCTATATCCAAATCTAATGGCATTCAGCTGTCAGCAACTATTAATGAAATACATTGATCCCCATCTTGTAAGAATCAGGAGACCTTTAAGTAGAGTCCATGCTGACAGTTCTTAGTTTGTTATTTCCCTAAAACAGAATAAAGGTCTTCAGGGCTAAAAGTGCAATAATATCAGACTTGATGCTTATGCATCCAAAAACCTCAGATAAATAAAATATCTCTCAAAGAAAAATGTGAATGGCACAAAATCTTCAAAGGAAGGTAAGGAATAACATACGATTTTTAGCTAATATTTTTCCATGTGGTGTGTCAGTTTGATGCAAGAACTGAAGCAATTACTTTCTCAACCCTTTGCCCAAAACAAAACAGTTTTACATGTCGGTTCTGCATTCTGATTTCCTCTGTGGAGGAAATGTCTTGTGGAAGATTTGAAATTTACTCAAATATTGTGAACTGGATCTCTTTTGTTGTGGGATTTTGTTGTTCTTTTATTTTTTACAAAACAGAACTACAGTATTTATTTTCAAACTGAACAGTATTTAAAAAATCATTTATAAGACAGATTTGAAAGAAATGGAAGGATGGTTCCATTTGCAACAGTTTCTGTAACAAGAGAAATCACTCATGCTGTGTGACCAGAAATCGGCAAAGGGATACAGCCTTTGTGGTTGTAAACACATTGTTACCTTGTAACTTCACAGTTTCCTGGAAATAATAGTACAAATCAATGTACTTCAAGAAACAGAAAACTGGTGTTTCTTTTTTTCTTTAATGCAATCATTTGTTTGATTCTGCCGCCCTTCCTACCCACATAATTTTCTCCAAGAATTATACAAGCATCCAATAGAATAGTTTGGATTGGAAGGGACCTTTAAAGGTCATCCAGTCCAACTGCCTTGCAGCGAGCAGGGACATCTTCAACTGGATCAGGTTGCTCAGACCCCTGTTCAATCTGAACTTGAATGTTTCCAGGGATGGGGCATCTACCACGTCTCTGGGCAACTTGTGCTAGTGTTTCATCACTCTCAATGTAAAAAATATTCTTCACTATATCTAGTCTAAATGTAGCTTCTTTTTAGTTTAAAATCATTACCCTTTAGCTCTGAAGACTGTTAAAAATCTGTCTCTGTCTTTTTTGTAGGCTCCCTTTAAGTACTGAAAGGCCACAATAAGGTTCGCTTGGAGCCTTCTCTTCTCCAGGCTGAGTAACACCAGCTCTTGGCCTGTCTCCATAATAGAGGTGCTCCAGCCCTCTGACCATCTTCATGTCCCTCCTCTGGACTCAATCCAACAAGTCCTTCTTATTTTGGGGACCCTAGAGCTGGACACAGCACTCCAGGTGGGGTCTCACCAGAGCAGAGGGGCAGAATCCCCTCCCTCGCCCTGCTGGCCACGCTGCTTTGGATGCAGCCCAGGACATGGTTGGCTTTCTGTTTGATTTACAGCATCTTTATCGTATCAGAAAATATTTCCTCCTGATACACTTTAAAACTTGAAATGGGCTTGGATGTTTTATATTGACATAGGTTGTAATACAATATGGCCACACTAGATCAGACCATCATGAGAAGAAATATGTCCACATGCTTGTTTTTAATTTTCCAGCTGCTTTCTTCATCTGATCCTCTTCTTTTTGCAGGAAAGACGATGAACAACTATTCCTTTTTCTCTTGCCTTCTGTTAGCCATTTGATAGACTTTTAGCATTCCACTTAAACTGCTTTTTTTGTTGTTGAAATATATTACTCTATTTAATGGCTCCCTGTACCCTACATCCTTCTTTCATCTGTTCTCTAGACATTTCTGTTTGTTTGTTTTACCTACTGTTTCTTGAGATCAAAGCACCTGGATTGTGTGTAGCCTTCAAGGTGTGTGTACACTATACATTTAAGTAGAGGCATAGTGACAATTAACTCTTCCTGATCACTGAAACAAAACATAAAATGATCTGTTATAATTCCCCAATCTGCCTCATGAATGTGAGTAGCCAGTTCAGAGCCTTCAAGCTTGGATTCCCTTCCTGCTAACTTGATAATGTGCATAATAGAGAAGAGCCTGAAAGAACACATTAGTATTTTTTTCTTTCTTATGGCAGACCTCAATTATTTAACAACCCACACATGAAAACAAGTTCGTGTCTGCACCCACATATTCATAATTTATTTAGTTGTCTACCATAGAAGTAAAGAAAAGATGAGACATTAAGTTGGAACTCATTTAAAGTATTTCACCTGCTTCTGGCTTCACTGCCAATGTAATGATTTTAGAGACTTTTTTTTCTGATTTGGTGGTTTTATTTTTAACTTGTGAATACATAAGAGTGTCAAACAGATAGAATATACCCTCAGCAAATTTGCTGATGTTACAAAACTGGGGCTGATATACCCCCAGGCTCTGCTGCCATTCAGCAAGAACTTGGTTTTTTATAATTCAACAAAAATCCCCACGGAACTTGCTAAACTTCTCAACTTCCAGCCAGAAAAGTCAAAGGTGGTGACAAATTTCAAGTACCTTGTCTTGGTCATATATATTTATTTCAAGTATTGACTCATCAGCATTCAATTCAGTACCACAGGAAGCATGGAAAAAGACACTGGAAAGAAGGAAAAAGTAGGAGAAAAAAATGGCAGAGAAAAAATTTTTTCTCAGATAAATTTTGCTTTCCTTCCTCTCTTACTGTGCTCTCTTATATAAAAGAGAGTGTGAATACTATTTTTTGAATATTTAAATAGCTTTGGTTATTTTAGTTTTCTTTTGCCTTAGTAAGATACTTCTGGAAATTCACCCAAGTAATAGATTATTTTTTTTCTAAAAAGCACTACTGTTTTAATAAATACTATACATCCCTGTTTTATATAATACTGATTTTTTTGCAGGAGGATAAGACAGACACATTCATTATAATATTCTACTTCCCAGAAAAGAATAGCTGTGGCTGAAGTACTTTTCCTTGCTTTAAGGGGAGAATGGTGCTAATAACAAAAGCAGTATTTATGATAATGCCTGACAAATGTATGACTGCCCAGGACTATGTCCCATTACAACATGCCAATAGAAAAAAATGATCTGGTAATGATATTTGTGGTCCAAAATCTTATAATTTAATCTTGTTCATCGTACTAAATTAATCTAAAAAGAGCATTTTTGTCAATTTGCACATAATGCCAGTGTATAATGCACTGGACTAAGAGTTGAACCAGATCAAGAAATGTTTATCCATACCAACCATCACGTAAGTAAACGACTTATCTGTTTTGTGGCTTGGTACCCATCTATAACTGAGGATATTATGTCCTACTCTTGGTCTCTGTTGTCTCTTTAGACCACTGTCTGGCAGGTACTGACCCTTACTGTATGTTTGTACAGCACCAAGTACTAAGAGGGGTTGCTCTATGAGTTAGACTAATGAATGAAAAATAAAAGTGCAAAAAATTCAAGCCTGTTACTACATTTTGAATTTGCTAATTAAACTATGTTTTGGAGAGTGGAAAGGACCACATTTTTTCCTCCATCTTAAAAATGCAAAAATGTTAAGCTATTCTGCTCCCCTCTCCTGAAAAAGAAATAAATTCTTTCCATCCCAAAGACCTGACATTTATTAATGTATGTAATTTGCATAGCAGCTATTGTGATAGAGTCCTTTCCAGTCCAGCTCAGTGAAATTGTTGCCAGTTCTTGGATCCACTCGCAATGAAAGGATTTTTCATGAGGTCAAGGCAGAGACCTGCACCAGGATGTGCCCCTTCTGTGAACGGTTCGTCCAGCACTGCCAGTTTTGAATACTTCAGGGAGTTTTCTCTCCTTTAAGCTACAGCTGTGTGGAACTGATAACAACACATTATTCCAAAATAATTTTATATTGCTGGCCTGTTTAGCAAGTGAAAAAAACAAAAACAAAAACAAAAACATTTGTGCAATGCAGATGGAGCAATTGCTTGTTTGTTCATTTGGCTGCAAAAATTATTAGTGTTTTTGAGTCTCATCCTCATTCCAGTGGCCCCTTAGGGTGCAGCCAGTCATGCAGGTGTGGTGCACACTGGGAACAAGTCAAGCACTGTAGGTTAAGCAGTCTGCTACTTCCACTCTCTGAAGAGAAGCTGGCTGGATGGTTTTGGAAACTGCTTTTGCTACCGTTCTTCTGCATGGAGATGGGCAACTCTGATTCCCACCCTGCGCTCTTCATCATACCTGTCTCTCTTGGGCTGCAAGAGCATGGCAAGCAAAGTGTTCAGTTGCCATCCTGCTCCACAAAGCACCTCCCAGTGCTGGATCTACCAGCTGCAGAGGAGGCTCAGCCAAACAAGGTGGCCTCCACCCACTGGTGCTCCTCCCTCCTGCCTGCCAGGGCAAGCAGAAGTCCACCTGCTCCTCCTTTGCATTAGATTGCTAAAGATGAGGGAACCTGGGAGAGTGGGTGGCCTTCTCTTGGTGACAACCAAATCCCTGCAGACATATTTGACAGTCTGCCCTGACCAGTGGGTCTTAATCTTCAGAAAAGCAGTTCTCATCCTTTTCAGTTTCCCTTTTCTTGGATATGTTATCACCAGCTGTTGTGGTCAGCAAAGGTGGGCAATTCAGCCCTCTTTTCCTACAGAATCTGGTCATTCTCTTGGAAGCACATCCTTGCATACCTCACCAGCACAGCGTGGTGAAACAGCAGTCTCTTCTAGCTCCCAAATGGCCCCTCAGTATCCCTGCGACCAAGACTGGAAGTGAAGATGGGACAACTCCTTTTTCCTCAGGATAAGGAACAAGGTGAAATGATGGATAACTCCAACCACCAAAACGAAAGGAATAGTAAAATGTTGAAGTAGGAGATAATGAACTGCAAAGTACAGCAACTCCCAAAAACTGACATGGCTGTGCTCTGAGCTGTGCAATGCTTATGTCTGTGACGGATGCTCTCCTTCCATTGCAAGGAGCAAAGCAGAGGAGCAGTCAAACATGAACATGCAAGATGCAGGGAGCCAGGAATCCACATAAAACAGATGCCTTTACAAATTGCTACTATAGTCACATATTTGTGTCCTTGTTTCTCAGTTACCAATAGTAATAGAAAAAAAACCCCAAAATTTATTGAAATTATACTAAGTTTCATTAATGTACTCATTTTTAAATACAGGTAAAATAGAGTTGAGAGAGCTCTTTGCTATACTGGATTATTGATCAGCTTCAGTTTTGTGTAAGGTCATCCTGGGTCCTTAGTTTATTTGGCACTTCTGTTGTCATTGCTTGTTTGACTCAGCTCTTATAATTTTTGGAGAATTTGGGTAGAAATGTTTGGTTATATAATTTACCTGAACTTGGGAGTCAAAGAACGTCATCCATTCTAGTAGATAGTGCAGAGGGTTTCAAGTGTACTTGGAAAACAAGCAAAGCCATTACGAAACAGTAACTGTTCTATACAGGAGAGCAAAACACTGGGTCATGAATTCATAATTATTACATTAATGGACTACATTTAAATCAATATATCTAGCCAGAGGGAGCTGAAAGCATCATTTGACCTAGCACTCACATTTCCCCAGGAATACAAAATAATGTAAAATGTCCTCACATTCTGTGCACTGAGGATTATGTGCGGAGCCCTTGGAGGGAGGCAAAGGGCACATAGAGTCAAGAGGATGATAGGCAGTGCAGCCTACCTGAATTCCAGGCTGCCAGACTCCAGCTCCCATCACAGCTGCACTACAGAAGTAACCCCTCATCCAAACAGCCACAGCCTCCAAGCAGTTTAATGAGGCTCTTACTCATCATTCTCAAGCGTGGAGGCCAGAAAAGGTATTCACACAGGTGCATCATAGGTCAGAAGCATCTCATTATGGTTTCAAGTTGCCATGAAAGCGGAACTGTTTTCCCTTACATTTCAGATAATTTTTTCAATAAACTGAGCTTCAAGCCATCAACACTGACAATTATATTTTGGAGAAAGCATAATGGAAAAATCACTAATATGCTGGACAGTTCTCTCTCTGGAGGAAACTATATTGCTTCTTGTCTTCCAGTACAGGCATGTAGCATTTAAAAGTATAATGATGGATTACTCTGAATAAATTCAATTTGTCTGTGAAGCTACTAGGCATTTAAATTGTTCTGCCCTTTTCAAAGTACACCTGTAGTGTTTGAAGCAATGTTCTCTTTCACTGCTGAAGTTAGAGGCTAATCATCTGCAACATAAGGAGATGTTTCCCTTCATCTCTCTAAATGTTCTGGTCATCAAATTCATCATCTTTTGGGGAATGCAGGGGAGGCAAGTAGGAGAGAAGCAAATCCATCATTTCGGACACAAAAGAAATATTTAACAACAACTTACAGATTCAGGAAAACTCGTTATTCTGTAATCTTGCTGGCTTGGTTCAGAAAATGAATGAAATAATTTCAAACAAAATGTGGCAATAGGAGGTGTTTCTGTGCACTGGAAGCACATTCCCTCCATGGGACAACAGAGACACATATGCTATCTAAACATGCTGTGCAGCACTTATGTGCTGGACATTGAGCTGCCCTGTAAAGAACAGACACTTCACATTTGCTCACTAAAGCAAGTGCCAAGAAAAACCTTTGTGCAAACAACAGTTAGAGAGCATTGCAAAGGGAAACCGAGAGCAGAGAGCGTGAACGAACACAACTTTTGATCACTTGAGACGACATTTGATCTGACTCAGCAGTCTGGACAGCCTGCTGACAGCTTGGGGACAAATGAAAGTCCTTGTTAAAGAGAATGACACATTTTGTTTGCAGAACTTCAACATGATCAAGAAATTCCCTTCTCCCTTCCCCTATTTTCCTTTTTTAACCGGTAGATGATCTACCTCTACTCCTTTTCATGTACTTTGAGAGGGATGCTGCACAGCTTGCCAAAAGCCCTTTGACTAATGGCACACCTGAGAGTTAGCTTGCAGGTGGTGGAGTTTGCTTGCTTCAAAGTAAGGAAAGTCTCTTGAGACTGTAAAACCAAAAAAATATTAATATTTCATTTTACCAGCTGCCAGGTTTGCCTGTACTATAGAACTGCAATAGCTCATTTATTGCACAAAGAGAGGATAAGGTGACATACCTTATTATTATAAAAAAACATTAAAAAGGTATTTTGGGGGTCTACAGTAGTGACAACGGCTCAGTAAGGGACTGCTGTTTTGTAGCCAACACATTCTCCTCCCTGCCTTCTGGGACTTGAATTTTCTGTAATTAAAAATAGGACTGCTTTTAACTTTAAAAAGATGGATAAAATTCTAATAAATAAGAATACCAATCTAGTTTATTGGGGATTTCTACTAACAGACCAGTATGAAACCATAATGAGGTTATTATTCATTTTGTTAGCGAAACATGGATGGGAGAGGCAGACACCCCACCTGCAAAGCTGTACTGGTTGCAGGCAGCTCAGCACTGGGGTTTTCAATGCCTCTCTACTGTAGCTCACACTTGTCTCTGACCTGGTGGCGAGACATCCATGTGCTGGGAACATACCCCACTCAGCTGAGGGCACACTGCACTAGCCGCTCTGCTGGGTGAGTCAGCAACACTCCCATTTGCCCCTGTTTTCCATGCTTTGGGAATGATTTCAGAGCGCTGAGCTCTTTCTGTGTGAAATTGATTCCATCTGGATGAAATTAAAGCTGAGACACACTCCAGGAGTGCAGCTACCGCTCTCCAGCTGCCCGTGGGCGTTCAGGGCACAAGGTCCAGCTAGACACACTCTGAGACAAAGCCTCCTGACAGTCTCCTTTAAAATTAGGATGATGTCAGTAATATCCACAATTCCAGGCACTTAATGAAATGCTAATAAATGCATAAATGTCAGCACCCTGTGTTTTCAGGCTTGCAAGCTGTAAGTATGCATCCCCCAGGGTGCTGCTGTGCTGCTGTCCTCTCCCTTGCCAACTGGACACAGGCACCCCCAGCACCCTCGGAAACGATGCTCAGTCTGGCCCAGCCAGGTGATGTTGGTATGGCAGCTTCTGGCTGTGTCAAACCCAGCTCTGTCACAATTCTTTTACGTGCCTTTCACATCTCTTTTCTGTGTGACTCCTTTGTGTCAAAAGTCATACACAATTCCCTGGTTGCTGTTTAATCTGACTGATGGCCATCTCACACTTCAACACCATCAGCTGGGGCCTGATGGCATCATCTCCTTTCATGTGATCAATTTTGGGCAAATGCCTTTGAGGCAGTGCTGTGTATTTGTTGCACACACACACTGCATATGCTCACATTTGTACCCTAATAAGTGGTGGTTTTCAGGCCATTGCTGAGCATCCCCCAAGGTGCCCAGGCAATAGGCACAAGGCACAATACACAGGGTAACCAAACACATGGGAGGGAACACTGTAAAGGGAAATGTGCAGGGATAACACTGCAACGAGAGCAGCAGAGAGCAACACACCCTTGAAGACAAAACTGCTCACCATTTCACAGCCATCTTGAGGGACAGCAAATAAAATGTGTTCCACTGTGGGATACTGTAGTTCTGCTTTAGGACTTCATCTGCTCCTTTCTATTCCACACCCTGGAAAGACAAGTTAAAGTAATCAAAGCATTTCACTGCAAAAAGGAAAAACAATGGAAACTGAACCTTGAGGGCCAACTTCTGAACACCATGTTAACTGTAGCAGGTCTTCCAGGCATTCAGCTCCCTGACTGTCTGCAAAAGGACTATCCCCATGCCACAAGAGCCACAGGGAGGTCCCAGACTCCCTGCCATCGAGTTCAGGACACTGACTGCAAAAGTCACTGATAATATTCCAGTATTTCCACCAATAACTTCTCAGCCAGGGAAGCTGGAACACAGGAGCCCTCAGGTCTACCACGGGAGCTGGTGCATTTCCAATTAGGCTGAAACCCACCTGCATTTCACCAGAAATAAGAGGAAACAGATGGGATCTCCCATCCACAGCAGTACTTTCCAACAAAATCCAGTTTTTCTATTCCAATGCAAGCCAGCTCCTAATATGCTTTAGCAATTTGTGTTTCAGTCTTGTGTCTGAGAGTAAAAGGCAACAGGAACAAAGTCATGATTAACTCCCCTAATTAACTTGATCTGTTTGGTAGTTTATTTTTTATTTATTATCTCAACTGGCTCTTATAATATGCATCCTTCCTCAGAGGGAAAAAAAACCCCCAGACAATAAGTGTTTGTAATTTGTAAATAAAAACTCTTTGGCTGAAAGATAAACCTACTCTAACCTCAAGTTCTGCTGTCTCCAATCTCCTGCATACCTGGTTTATTTGAGATGTCAAGAGCTGCAGAGGTCCCTTGTTGATACATTTTTCAGAGATGTGGGGTAACGTGTATCCCTCATGTTTCAGATTTCAAGAATGGTTTTTGCATTATTATCTATGCAATAAGATCAAAGAGAGAAGGGATATCAGAGGTAAGAGTCCCATCTATTGGCCAGAGGAGGAACATGATAACCAAACGCTTTCTGAATCTCAAAAATTTTCTACTATGAAAAATTATAAGAAGAGAAAAACTACCATGAAAAATGAATCATCTAAATGCTAATAATGGATATTAGTGAAGGCAGAAAATAAATTCCTCATTTAGAGAGGAAAGAAAAGGAAAACAACTTCTTATTTAGGATAAGGAGGAGGGAATTTTTGTTGTCATTACTTTGATTGTGCATGCAGTTGCAATTGTTTCTCAGGAAACTCTTTCTAGAGAACAGTAATTTTAAAATAATTCCTATTGTTTTTCTTGAGTTTCAATTCCAGAAATTTTAGTCAAGGTGGAGACATGGTCTGTTGTATAAACAACAGTTCTAGCACCCTCATCACTCTTATACTTAGGAGAGTCGCTTTCAGTAGCTTGTTACATTACACAACCAAAATCTGCCAGTCCGTATTTTCTGAAGCTTAGCACAGAGACAAATGTTTGTTTTAGATGCAAATGTCTTAATTTGGGAATGTGTAAAATTGTTTTCCTTAAGCAGACTGTTGCTGGGTTTGGATTTGAGCAAGACTTTTCAGAGGTGTTTTTTCTTTTTAGCATGTGTGTTGAACACCACCATTAGCAACACAGGATACAGCAACTTCTTAATTCTGAGCCAAACCACACAGTGCCTGGAAAAACTGGACTTGTGCAAAGTATTTGATACTGTCCTGCACAATATCCTGGTCTCTAAAATGGAGATAATTAGATTTGACAGGTGGGCCACTCGGTGGATAAGGAATTGGTGGGAGGCCACACTCATAGAGTGGCAGTCAATGGCTCACTGTCTGTGTGGAGACCTGTGATGAGTGGTGTCCCTCAAGGGTTGTTATTGGGACAGTATTATTTAACCTCTTTGTCAGGGACACGGACAGTGGGATTGTGTGGACACTCAGCAGGTTTGTGGATGATGCCAAGCTGAGAGGTGTGGTTGATACCCTAGAGGGACAGGATGCCATCCAGAGGGACCTTGACAGGCTTGAGAGGCAGACCTGGGTAACCTCATAAAGTCCAACAAGGCCAAGGGCATGGTCTGGTGCCTTGGTGGCCACTGTCCCCAATATCAATACAAACTGAAGGATTCATTGATTGGGAGCAGCTCTAAAGAGAAAGTCCTAGGAATGCTGACTGATGGGAAGTTCAACAACCCATCAATGTGTGCTGCACCCAGAAAGCCAATCCTGGGTTGCATCAAAAGCAGTGCAGGCAGGAGGCTGAGGGAGGGGATTCTGTCCCTTTACTCTGCTCTCATGAGACCCCACCTGGAGTTCTGTGTCCAGCTATGGGGTCATCAGCACAAGAATGTGCACGTGCTGGAGGAAGGCCAGAGGAGGGTCACAAAGATGATCAAAGGGCTGGAGCACCTCTCCTGTGAGGACAGGCTGAGAGAGTTGGGGTAGCTCGGCCTAGAGAAGAAAAGGCTGCAAAGAAACCTTAAAACAGCCTTTCACTACTTAAAGGGAGCCTATGCAAAAGATTGGGAGCAACCCTTCATCAGAGAGTGTAGCGATAGGACAAGGGGTAATGGTTTTAAATTGAAAGAGGGCAAGTTTAGATTAGATATAAAGAAGAAATTCTCTACTGTGAGTGTGGTGAGGCACTGGAACAGGTTGCCCAGAGAAGTTGTAGATGCCCCCCCATCTCTGGAAGTGTTCAACACCAGGCTGGATGGGGCTTTGAGCAATCTGGTCTCAGGGAAGGTGTCCCTGCAAGGAACTAGATGACCTTTAAAATCCTTTCCAACACAAACAAGTTCTGAGTCTGTGAAACAGTTTCCTACTCTTATGGTGGTTTAGGACACTGTACTTCATGCTCTGGGCTAAAGTCCTTCCTCCGTCTTGGCATGGCTCTACAGATAGCTCTTTTTGTCAGAACATAAGAGCAAACATACTGAATCAATCTAAAGTCAGAAATGGGTGTCTAGGCAAAAGCACAAGAACAAGACCCACAGGTCTTCTCCAGTCCAGCTCACGAACTTCGCAAGATTTGTGATTTGTGTGCACTTAGGAAACCCCAAAGGATTTCTCTTCCATGAACTTGTCAAAACAACCCTTAACCCACATAAACTCTTATCATCTGCAACAGCCTGTTGAAAGAACTGCTCATAAAAATCTACTTACAGGATGCTTTAAGAATATCTTTCCTGCAACTTTTAGTATTTTAGTGAAGAGGTTCAAGTGTTTGGATACCTTGAAAGCAAAAGGCCTGTATTCTAGACCAGCTTTGATATTCTGTCAAAAAGCCAGAGTAAAGGAAAGTTGCTTATTCTTGAAAAAGTTGGGGGGTTTAATTTTTTTTATGAACTGAGACTATACCAAATGGAAGCAGCTTAGCACACAATGGTGTGGACATGAAACCATTGTAGTGCTATATAACACATATGCCCCACTCTCCTTACATCCCAGTGAAAGCCCTGGGGGTGAATTGCAGCTCACTGTAATTACCATGCTGTACTCTGGCATCCCCTTTTTCACCTTTCTGACCCAAAATAATTTGCAAAAAGGAAAATATGGAGCAAGTAAAACATATGAAAGCTGAGAAGCTGCATGTATTATGTGAGAGAATGGAAGCTGGGGGAGAAAACCAAAGTCACTGAAGATCCCTGCCCAGGCTGCCTCATAGACCAGCCCACACTGGGAACTGTCATGCCTACAGAGGGGAGAGATAAGGTAAAAACTGCAATCAAACCCACTGCATAAATATCACAGTGTGCTGTACCTTGTACCTTGGCCACCCTCACAGACCAGGACTGGGTCTCTGTCTTGCTGAGGAATGCCCGTTTCAGGTGTGGCTGAGTGGAGCCATTGGTGCAGGGGCACTCCCACCAGCTGCCATGGGCATCCAAAACTCCCGCTTTACACAAATGGTCTGTACTGCCACAGAGCACAGATACCGCATGTGGAGGACAATTAAAAAACCCATATTTGCTCTTTGCTACTCATGGGAACCAGAGAAGGAAAAGGCAGAGACTAAGACTCACCTGAGCAGTGTGGTCACAAAAATGCAGTTGTAATATTTTCCATCTTTGAAGCTGCTGATTCACAAAAATATGAATGTTTCATTGTGAAGATGAAAAAGACCTCCAAACTCTAAACCACTTTGTTTTTGAAAAATTGTAAAACAGGGCTAGCAGCAGCCTTTAGAACCATTTAGTACAGTGGCACTCAAAACAGGAGGTTCTGCATTATGGATCAGTGGTATCTTCCTAAGCAACAAGGAACAAAATGTTTTTGAAGGTAATGTAACAGAAATGTGTATGCAGAATAATGCTTTTAAAGGATTTAAATATGTATTTAAACTGTGGGTTGACCTCTATTTTTCCATGAAAATTGCCATATCTGTTTTCTCCAGAAAGCTTATTAAAATTGCATCTTTCTTGGAGAAAGATTACATTGGTTCTTATCATGATCATATATCAGGTGATGTAAATTGATACAAAATCCAATGTTTGGATCAATACTGTGATAATAAAACTAAGAGAACTGAAAAAATGGATAAAAGCACCACTCTCCACAGAAATGTTGATTCACTGACCATCTGTCTTACTTCAGCTAAGTGCTTTACCACTTTAGTTTGGCATTAGACAAGTCAGTCAATAAATTAAATAACTGAAGTCACACTGTAATTCTTGGCTACCCTGCTCTATTTTTTAAGCTGTCAACATCTCAAATGCCGCACGTATTCCATTTCTGGGTGTATAGTGAGCATATGCCAAGTCCTGTCTACTCATCCTAAGCATGAACACACACAGGTAACTAGCAATTACAGTCTTGGTGTCTACTAGTCACTCAACTGCCATAAAAACTCTTCAGAGTTTAAATATGTGCATTAAATATATTTCTATTTATTTGCTTACCAACTTATATGAATGCAGTCTGACTAGACACCTGCATTATACATACTGAGATAACAACAAACAAATTCACTTGGCATGTTAAAGCACTGTGCCCATATTCTGCACTCAGACAGCAAGAGAAGCAAGAGAACGCACTTAGAACTTTAAAGTACCACAACAGAAGGTTCATTTTTACAGGCCATTAGGATTCCATTAGTCTCATCTATTCATTTCCAGGCTGCCCTCAGACTGAAAAGTGAGTATCTAATAGGATGCTTTCATTAGATTAAAATGAACAAACAAAAGAACCCACAATCCAATACAATTTTAACAGAGAATACAATGGGTGGCTGCTCACCCAACTGGAAGGCTGAGAAGAAGCTCAGAATGATACTCACTTATTTTTTTGGACAAATCTAAAGCATAGACTGCAGAGAGTGATATCTAGGATAAACACATATTTCAGTGGTGTGACAAAGGGTATATATCGATTTTAGAGTAACAGTAGCTGTTGGCATATTTGATTCCCTCATTGTCTGCATAAAGAAGCTATACCTAAATACAGGAGAAAAAAAAGTTTACATTATTTCCTAGATGGAAGCATTTCCCTCTTGATCACTCAAATAACATCAGCAAATGGCCTAGACCAGATGCAGAAATAAAAGTTAAAAAGCTCACTGCTAGAGACAGTAAAGCCTGAGACTCCAGGACAGCAAAGAACATAAGCAGCTGATTAAGGGGGTGGTCAAGTTTAAACCGTCTCGTCTTTAAAAAGACATACAGACCTGTGCCTGGTGGGTTCTAAATGTGTTGTTGCAGTTTATCATGTGCTCAAAGAAGCTGATAGTACCTCTGGCCAACAGGAATCTCTACAGCTCTATGAGTCCATGCAAAGGTGTTCTGGAAAGAAGTGCTGTTCTAGTGCCTAATCATTCTCTTGTAAGGTGAGCATGACATCCTTTGGCTCACAGGCTGAGTCCTATGTTCCTCAGCACGGGATAAATGCTGTGCTGGAGAAAATATGAATGGGCCCAGAGACTGAGCACTGCTCTCCTCTGCAGAAAAGGTGTCTGTAGGAAGAAGAGTTAGAAGATTCTTTTTTGTTTTAATAATAAAACATATCAATCAATGAATAAAAATTTGGGAGCAAATAAATTTTCAAAATCATATTGCAAGATAACAGGGGAAAAAAAAAAATCCAGAAACCAATAGAGATTTTTGGAGAAAAAAAATTATGATTCAGCATCAAGAGAAAAAAACTTGGTGGCTTCCCAGTAAAAACATTTAAAATTCCACATTAACATGATACATTTTTTACATTTAACTGGTTAACAGATTTCTATTTCTATGTTTGATAGCCTATAATTCATATAGGGTTATTCCCATGGAAGATGTTTCTGTGTTTAAGAAAGAATATTAAGTGCCTCAGTATTTAGGCTACACCTGTGTCTAGAGAACAGTAGGTTTACAGGAAAGAGTGCAAACATCCCCCCCCGCCCCCTCAACCGCCAGCCACCTCCACCCCGAACACCCCACCAGGCCCACTTGGCTCCCCTCTTCCCCTCATGCCCTATTTCCAGCTGTGGCAGCTGTTGTGAAACCAACACTGGCAGACTGACACCTGGCGGTAGCTGTGCAAGTCTCTGGCCTTATTTTCTGTGAGGTTTTTTATTTGACAAGCTTTATTTTATTTTTGAGGGGTTCTTGGAACCAACGTTGATGTAAGGAACAATATTTTTGCTAGAACTCCGAAAGTAGGAAGCCTTAACAGCACAAGGAGATTAAGTACACAGCTGAATGTCAGTCTGGGAAAGAAATATCAGGTAACTGCTCCCATGCTTACAGGTGCTGACAAAATATCTTTAAATGCACTGCAAAATACTTTGATCTTAACAAATTTTAAAATATCACATATGCAGTTTTAGTATTTCCTAAAACCACAGCTTTTGATCATAAAATTTATAGTCTGTGAGCAGGAGTCTGATCCTCTGTGTTCAGAGCATGGTATTTTAATCATGTAGACCTCCTGACTGGAAACACCAATTTCCTACCCTTGTCTGCAGCATCCACGCAGTTACAATTACCAAACTTTTGGGGCAGACCCTGCCCAGTGCCAGCCACACAACACAGTGTATTTGTCCAACTGGCTTCCCATATGGTCCAGCATAGCAACCATACATTGTGGTTATTCATATCGGACACTGCATTTTGTTTTCTATGGATATATGTTACTCTCCATGGATACCAAGCCATTCTTCTGCCTGCTCCCACCCAAATTTAATCTGCTGCTCCGATTTAAATCTATTCGTAAATACTGTAGAGAATTGGGACTTTATATTTCTTGCTTTTGAAAATGCAAAGAGAACATAAGTAGTTATTGCTCTCAGTACAGCATAAGCGTATTTGTTCACAATTCCTTTAATTTCTAAGAGATTTTCAGTTTTCATTATTATTCATTGTCTCACCAGTTTTGTCTATATTAGGCATTCATAAAAAATACTTCATTATCATCTGTAAAGCACAGTTCATTAGCATGGCCGCTCTGTGAAGTCAATTGTTTCTTCATCAGCACCAGCTTCTCAGAAATTCAGGTCTTTGATGCTTGTGTCTTTTCATTTCCTCAGTTGTGTTTCTGAAAGATTTCATTTTTTTCCACAGCTATTTACATTTATGAATATCCTTGTAAGCTCTGCACTTCTAATTTGTAATGTATTTTGCTTGCAACTACATCAGTTGTTCATACAAATGCATTGACATAGAGTTTATTCATAGGCTTCATCCTCCATTTGTGAGTGCTAATCTATTAACTCTCTTTATTCCTTTAGGCAGGAATGAAAACATTTCTCCCCGAGCATGCTCCAGAGAAGGAAGCATAATTTTGAAAGCTCCACACTTTCACTGCTCTTCACCTGGATGCCCGGCAAAACCTATATCAAGAACTACATATACATAGGGAGTGTGAGACACAGAGATTGCATTTTACAAATATAATAAAATTAATCAAATCAAAAGACTACAGAATGATTAAAAGTTCATTTTTCTTTGCTTGAGTGTTGCCTTTTACCTTGCCAGATGGTGACCCCCACACACACTTTCCCTCCTAGGCCACTGCCCTTCCCACCAGGCTGTGGTGTCCAGGTGCTCCTCCTACTTCAGGGTCAGTGGGAGCTGGAGATGACCTCTGGTGCCAAAGAGGACGCTCTAGTGCCAAAGAGGACCCCCAGCATGATCTGCTGCACCACCAAACTGCCTTGGCCCCAGCAGCTCTGACCTGCTTCAGTCTTAGTCTCCAACTTGAGAGCCACATTTCCACCTTCCTATTTTGATAAACCATTTGGTTGCGAATAGAACAAGTATTTATTTTCGAGTATTTATTTGCCAAACTCAGGAAAAGAGCCTAAGAAATGCTTCTGAGTGTATTTTTTATTTCCAAGTGTATTTTTCTTTTCATTCCACCACTCTTTTGGTATTTTTAAAGGTTTGTTTCTGAAATGGAGAACATTTCTTATGGGACAGATGGCTCAAAAATTTTAGAATTACATGAACTAGAGAGGACAGATTTGTTGAACCTTCTCTCTATATGTATCTCACTCTGTATAAAGAACCTAAGCATAGTTACAGCTCCTCACACACACTCTTGAGTGTGAGATTGCTCCTCTTTTCTCCACTACAGTGGTACACAAACTTAAAGTACATGCTTGGAGCCAAGGACAGCCAAGGCTCAAAGATGCTGCCTTTGTCCTCTGCTTATTACAAATATTTAATATAAGGTAATATGCCCAAATTCATTACAATGCAATCAACCTCCACGCAAACAGTTAAAAAGAAATACAAGCCTTCTACTTTCACCACAAACTCAGGCCAAGGTAAAAAACCCAAAGCCAGCTGGCCAGCTTTCAAGAAGAGCTCACTTGCTGGATGGAAAGAGAGAAACTTTGTTGACATGGAAACCTGTAATTTCAATATATATCTATAATTAACAGATAAAATAGCAAGATGAGAGAGAGCTCAAAAAGCCATGATCAACTACAGCTGTGAGAGAATTTTTAATACCCAAATATTAGAGGTGAAAAAGTTAAAACAGCAACAAGGAAGGTGTTAAAACAAATTGTTGTTCCAGGCTATTGTTAGAGGGCTCAATGAGAATGTGAGAAATGAAACAACAGTAATCTGATGCTGGAGCATGTTTCCGTATCTGTGTTCTATTGCTGCTATAAAAAAAGGACCTTCTTGTGGATTTAATCTATGCACATTCAAATGAGAGCTGCTGTCCTAAAAATTTCAATCCGAATAGATGGCAGAGAGGGAAAGAGGGTGAAATATTCAGGGAGATGCAGAGAGACAAAGGACGCAGCCTTGATACAAATGCAGAGGATGCACATCCACAGTCATATCTGATGACACAGGAAGACAGTAAAGTTCCAGTTTGGGAACAATGCTTGGGACAAGATGATGGTAACAACCCTTTAATCATTACACAAATCCATACTAGAGATGACCTGGACTAGGTGGTGAGAACAAAACTTTCTGGACATTGCTGCGCATAGTAGGAAGAATTCTTCCACTCTGGCTTTTTTTCTTTCTCTTTCTGGGGCATTTCAAGGCCACCAAACTCCAAATAATCGTACAGGATGCTTAGACACATTGTGTGCCTTATTAGTTCAGGTTTTGACATCAGCTCAGCAGTAGATCTTATTTCCTTGTAGAGAAACCTCTAAATAAGTATGTGGCCCATGCATCAGTAAAAAAAATGAAGGGCACAAATCACGAGAGCAAGTTAATATTTTCTCATTCAGAAGTGGCAGGCTCAGTCCCTCTAAAGAGAAAATATTTGTTACACTATTATCTTTGCTTAATATTTGCTCTTAAGATAATTTCTGCTCTTGATTTCAGGTGTTCCACTAAAAGATCTGGGCATGCATCATCCTTTACAGACAGACAAGCACTGTTACAGGGAAGAGGGCAGAGATCTAATTAACTTTTCCATGTCCCATCTGAAATATGAAGGTGGAGTTCACAGCAGGCTTCATTTATGGTAGCAAATATCTGTAGTGCAACATCATTTGTATTTCTCCACTTGCCATGTCTGGGGAGAACTAGTAATGAAAAAAAAAAAAAAAGAAGAAAAGAAACCATTAATTTGTATGTAAATAAAGCAAGCATAACAAAGACTAGCTGAAGTTACCACCTGCTGCATAGCTTCTTCTCATAGATCTAGTAGACGTATGGGGCTAATGTAACTCATCTCTTGGTGTTTGATGGTTATTAGTCTACTCATTTTTCCAAAAGTCATTGCAAATTTGAGGCACTTTAAAAGTTGCAGTAATAATTTATTTTTTTCTATCCATTGTGTGAATACTAGTGAGAGCCAAGGGACAAGAAAAGATATATGTTTAAGATCACTCTAAATATAATAAACTCCCAGAGTTAAATGACAAGGTCTATTTTATTTTGCATATTTTCATTTTTAACTGTGCCATTTTAATATTCTTGCTCTTCTATTTTGTAAAATACAAAGGGCCAGAGGCTTCCTCATTGAAAAAAAAAATAAGTCTATTGTAACTGGATTGCTGATCTCTTCATCATTATTTTTATGGGCCTTGGGAAATTGCAAGGAGATAAAATCCTGTAAAAATAAAATAACTGCTTTCCTTGCTCTCTGTGCAACTGCTGATCATCAGGAAAGAAAGGCACAATTTGATGCATATCTTCTGTGCCCCAGCTCATCCTCAGACCCCTAAGGTGTGAATCCATGGGCCAAAATGCAGACAACTGTCAGGCTCCTAAATGTGGAGGGTGTTTTTAATACAAGTCTTACATTAAGAGAAGTAAAACCTTTGGGCATAAATACATCATTCTCTTTCATATAATTTAAGCTAGCTGAATGCTTCTTAGTGTTCAGTAAATATAAATGTATTTTGCCCCAGAGCCAGAACATGCTGCAAAGAAGTATTGTTCTGTTCAGGATGAAAACCTAGCATGGATTTCAAAGTCTTCCTTAGACAGATAATCTGTTTAATTGGCAGAATTTATGAGAAGCTTGGGCACTTTTCCTGCCTTGTCATGTGCAAGTTTTCTAATTGTCCGGCTGCAGAGGCTGTCGTCACTTCAACCACAAGTTTCACATACCATATAAAGGTTGTACTCCTTGATCTGGGTCATGGATGTGGTGGTGGGATCAGGAGGAGAAGAGCACTGGCCCCATGTTCCGTACTGGGCTTATTAACCTCTCACTGTGCGTCGCGCTTGGACACGAAAAAACCACGCA
>VZRJ01011558.1:421651-453690 GCA_013397565.1 Ptilonorhynchus violaceus | reverse complement strand
CGGGCGGGCGGCGGGGCGGGGAGGCCGCGGCGCCGGTGGTGTGGCTGTGGGGC
The DNA here is from genome assembly GCA_013397565.1 of Ptilonorhynchus violaceus. NCBI lineage: Eukaryota > Metazoa > Chordata > Aves > Passeriformes > Ptilonorhynchidae > Ptilonorhynchus > Ptilonorhynchus violaceus. Next base: position 453,637 of record VZRJ01011558.1, on the reverse strand, counting down.
GGTCATTCCCCGCCGCGAGCGAGCTGGAAACAGGGCACGACACCGAGAGACAAGAACAGCGTGACACATAAATCCAGTCAAACCAGGGGATAACACAGGAGCGAGGTGCTGATAGAGCCAAAGACGGATTTGACTTGAGTTGTGCAAACCTTCAGTCATTGACACGGTAAAACGTCCGCCCATCGGCTGTAATCGCCCCTTACTCACATAAGCCGCTTCTCCACACAGCCTGCGTGGTAAAATAACTTATGCGTTGTATCTTTACGGGGCAGCAAGGAATGTATAGCCCATGGCTACAGAATCAGAATAGTCAAGGTTAGAAGAGAACTTCAGGATCATCCAGTCCAAACGCCAACCCAGCACTGCCACTGTAACTCCTAAACCGTTAAACCACATCACCCAGTGCCAGATCGCGGTGCCTCCTAAACACCCCCAGGGATGGTGATGTCATCTGCAAAAATCGGATTCATTACCCAGTGACAAGCCAATAATTACACATTCGAAAGATTGATTATTTATTTCAGAGCTGCTCAAGCCTGGGTGCTCGGTGATATTCCACAAATCAAGCACACCAACCATCAAAAGTTTTTAATGTTTATACATTTTAGCAAACAAAGGAATTAGTGTTCATTGGCTGCAAGTTACATAGTTCTCTTTCTAATTACTATTCTGTCATCTATGGTTAATGATTCCCTTGCTTTTCATGCTAATTAGTCCGCATACTCAGTCTTTCTCTTCTTTTGAGTCAGTGGGTTTCTTGAGTCAGTGGTCGCCCATCTCCCACTGTCAAAATTACCTTTTACCTGATTGAGAGCTGATTTCAGCACAGTTGTCAAGCTGTTTTTATTAGTTTCTTCCTTATCTTGGGAGTTCTGCCAAATGTCCTTGTGGCCCATGAATTCTGCATTCTTTGTGTCCACTATCAGTGGTACATCCTTATTCCAGGCTTTGTTAACCTCCTCCCAGGTCTGAGATCACTGAAGATCACTGAAGTCAAGCCCTGAACCTCAACAAAGCAATTCTACCAACAAATAATCTGTTTTTCTAACACATGAACGTCACTTAGAGCTTGCTAGCTGCTATCTGTTTCAGGGATTGAATCTCCCTTCTTGTTGATTAGGCTTGAAAGTAGACAAAGATCAAACATTAAAGAACATCCCTTCTTAAGAGAATGTTACATATCCCACATTTTGCAACAGTGATCCCTGGGCAACCTATTCCAATGCCTGACCATCCTAACAGTGAAATTGTTTTTTCTAAATCTAATCTGAATCTTCCCGGTCTCAGGTTAAGGCCATTTTCTCTAGTCCTCTCACTGTAGGTACAGTGTAGCTTCAGATTGTTGTGTCTAAACCGGAGATGTTGATCTGTCATTGTTTGAAGTGTATAAAAGTGGGTGGCTGGCACACAGGGGCTGTGCTCCATTTGTGGATTCACCACCTGGCACCTGGCACCCATCTGTGCACAGCCACGTAACAAATATCTCTGTGCGCCAGGCACAGCATCACCAGGCAGTCAAGGGAGGGGATTGTCCCTCTCTGCTCTGCACTGGTGTGGCTTCACCTTGAGTCGTGGGGACAGTTTTGAGCACCTCTATGTTGTATATAAACTGGAAGAACTTTGGGGGTCCCCGCAGTCTTCCCGAAGGTGTGGCGCATGTCCGGCAGTGCCTGACGCATTCGGCGGTGCACACACACACACGCACAAAGGCGTACTAAGTCAGAGGCAAAGAGTCGGAGGGGTTCTCCTTATGTGTTCCACGAAATAGGTTCATTCCATGAATCGTCAGGGAAGGAGAGAACTCAGAACAATGGAGGGTTCAGGGTTTTATCCCAGGGGCAGTGGGGGCGGAGACACAACAGGGACCAATGGGTTGAGGGTCAGGGGGCAGAGAGAAGGTGGGGTAATACAGCTTCAAACAATAGGGGCAAGTGAGGGGAGGAGCAGGGTACAGGGATAAATGGGATGGCTGAGTAAGGGAGAACACTCTAGAACCGAACCTTATAAGGCAATAAGGAGTAACAGGCTGCTCTGTTACTCCTCTGGCTGGCTCAAACACTGCAGCATTCTCTGCTGCAGGCTCAGCCACCTCCACACCTCCATATAAGAAGGATATAAAGCTATTAGAGAGCATCCAAAGGAGGGCAGTGAAGATGGTGAAGGGTCTCGAGGGGAAGCCATATGAGGAGCAGCTGAGGGCACTTGGTCTGTTCAGCCTGGAGAAGAGGAGGCTGACTTGCAGTCTACACTTCCTCTTGTAGTCTATAACTTCCTCACAACAGGAAGTAGAGGGGCAGGCACTGATCTCTCTGGTGACCAGTGACAGAAGTAAGGGAATGGCTTGAAATTGTGTCAGGGGAGGTTTAGGCTGGATATTAGAAAAAGGTTCTTCACCCAGAGGGCGGTTGGGCACTGGAACAGGCTCCCCAGGGAAGTGTTCACAGCATCGGCCTGACAGAGTTGAAGCAGTGTTTGGACAATGCTCTCAGGCACATGGTGTGACTCTCGGGAATGCTCCTGTGCAGTGCCAGGAATTGGACTTCAATGATCCTTGTGGGTTCCTTCCAATTCAGGATATTCTATGATCTCTACTCTGTGTGTGAATCTGCTTCTTGCACCCAGTAGAATCCATATTTGGGAGTTCTGGGGGCCCAGAAGGGACGGCCAAAAGCCTGGACTGAATAATCTCGCTTCCTCCAGCAATGGAGAATTGGATCAGACAGGACTGCAGAATGTACTGACCAACTGATCAGGGACTCCATCAAATCCTTTCCAGTGCCAAGGTGGTGAGCAGCTCAAAGGTACAATGCTCCAGAGATGCTCAAGTAAGTGCAAAAAGGGGAATAAAATTCTTGGATGGGTAGGTGCACTAGTGTTCCTTTTTCAAATGGTATATGTTTATCAGTGTAACCAGTTGGGGATTGGGTGGTGTAATCAATCAGTGGGATTGGGGTTGTGTAATTACTGAAGGTCTGGACCTAAGGGTAAAAGAATTGGGTAACTTGAAAGTTACTAAATTTAACAATGGGAACATGCCAATCCACAATTCCTCCCCAGAGCCCTCTAGGATGCATCCTGAAAAACTAGAATAAGTTTAGGTGAGATCCAATGACTAAAGATAAAATGAAGAAATACTGTCATCATTGATGGCCACCTTATAAATTGGAGGATGGGGAAAATGTGTCATTGCAGTTTAATATTATCTTAGTTGATGTTGATAAAGGGGATGAGGTTTTATGTGCAAGTGTTAGTTCCCTTCATTCCACCCCCATATAACAGCAGGATGGAGATGGATATAGAGGATACAGATCAAAATAAAGAGCATATGGGAAGTGAAATTTTAGTCCTATTGTGGGCTGGACTCAGAGGCATACCCAGCCAGTGATACAGGTGCCTGTAAGAACAACAGTGGGGGCAGAGTGTCAGCTGTTTTTTTCTGTATGTGTCCCTTTTACTACTTTTGATTTGTTGAATTGGAAAGGATCTGTTGGTTCATACTGAGAGAATCCTGAATACATCAGCTTTTGGAAACTATCGTGCTGACTCATAACCCTAATTGGTGGGAGATGCAGGCTATATTGAACACTTTTTTACTGTGGAAGAAAGGAGAATTGTATTAGAGAAGGCAAAAGGTTGTGGGGTCTGAAACGGCCCTTCCTTTTGACATGAATCCATGTGCCATTGGTGGATAGGAAGGGTCAACTAAAAGATGTAAACATCATGATGCTGGAGGATTTTGATAACGAGTAAGGGGAACTGGGGGAAAGTATGAAGGCATCCCCCACAGATCCCCTAGTTTCAGTAAAGCTGGGGAATAAAACAACAGATTTTTGATAGGCAGCAGAACCATACATTCAGTAATAACTATCAGTAAAAGGCCTATCAAATAAAGTTACAATACCAATTGTTGAGGCAAAGGGGAAGAAAAGCTTTTGTGGCCAGTCCTACAACCCATGGAGTGTATGTTTGGAGATAACAAACTGATTCAAGAGGAGGTAGTAAATACCTGATTGAAACATTCTTCCTTTTGACACTGTATTTCATACAGTTTCTGCCCAGAATTTCACAGGACAGCATATAGAAAGGAACGTACTGTTTTACTTTCAACAGTTAATTTCTCAGATGTAAAAAGTCCATCCCCAAATAACCAAAAAGACAAAAGTTTATATTTGTGCATTTATTTCTGCATAAGACACTTCAGAGGAAATAAAAGTTAACAAAACCTAAAAGGTCATAAGCATTTAAAAGTTCTAATGGTGGTGGCTTAAGAGGAATCTTTCCAATTGTGAACTCCTTTGCTTCAAACTGTTGCCACTCTTCAGCTGATAATTCGCTCTTGGGTGTGAATAACTTCTCTGAGGCAGTGCTGGTGTTGGTGGCTGCAGCAGATGCCGAGGTGACAGGATGTCCAGAGGCACTGGCACTCTGTCCAAATAAAGCACTGCTCGGAGCCGAGGCAGAAGTTGCTACAGCAGCATGAAAGGCTCCAAAGGCTGGGAGTGGAGCGGTGCTTGAAGAGTTCAGAGCAGCAGCAGCGCCAAAGCCTGAAAAGCCAGAAGTCCCAAAGCCACCAGTTGTGGCAGCTGTTTTAAACGAGAAGGAGGCTGCAGATGGAGTGGCCGAGCTGCCAAACCCAACGGATTGGGGTGTGCTAGGAGAGGACGTCACCCCAAATGCAGGAGGATTTCCAGCAGCAGAAGAGCTCCCAGCAGCAGGGCTGCTCCCAGATGATGTTGAACTGACGAGGGTGGAGCTGGTTTTAAAAGAGAAATTGCTGGCGCTGGTACTGCTGCTGCTCACAGGAAAGCCTGCGGATGTAGAATTTGTAAAAAATATTAGAATGGGTGCCCCAAGGATACTAAACCACTGCTGTATTTCAAAGATGCAGCAGCAGCAAACTACAGAAAATGTTTCTATGTTTTGGTTCTTCTTTGGGCAGGAACTTACTTGACAGCCCAAAGCTTGAGGTTTGCTGTCCTCCCAGTCCGAAGGCAGGAGCTGGTTGAGTGCTCGTGTTCTTGAAAGCAGAGAGCTGAAAAAATTCCAGAGACATACATGAAAACTCGATTCTAAAATGGGGAACTGTCTTTCAGTAACTATTTGAAGCAAAAATACACCAGCCCAGTCCTATTTCACCACGCTGGACAGTGATCACTCCTCATGATTGCAGGCTCCTGCAGCTATAAGCAACCCACTCTAAGGCTACACACACTCTCCTCTGTAAAACACTCCAGAAATGCACATCTGTTACAGGTGATAGACGTTTGCCTGTCCGTCAATGACCTGATCACCTCTGGGAGTTCCCATTCTCACCTTTTACTATTTCAGGTTGTGCTTTGTGACTGGATTTAGGGCATAGCTTTCACTCTGTTCTCTCTCCTCGGCACATCCACACTCCTGTGGTAAAGCCCAAATCCTGCTTGTCCACCTTCAGCATTGAACAGACCAAGGGCTGGGATCATACTACTAAACCTTTAATGCACTTCATCCAGACTCCACTTCAAGAAAGCCACTTCCTCTGTCTCCCTGGGCATTTCATATTGGCTTTAACTCAAGGAATTGCTTCTGAAAAAACTTCTCCATTCACAAGTGTTTGTCACCTTCCCAGAACCAATGACCCTTTCTCTCTTCAAATGTTACCCAAAGCGTTTCTCTCCCACCCATCTCTCAATTCTGACATTACCCAAATGCTCCATTTATCCTAAGATGGCCTGGAGGGCAATGCCAGTCTGGTCTGGTCTGCTGGTTCTATCTTGGAAGAGTCAACATCAGCATATGGAAAAAAAGGAAGGGTGGGGATTGGACTCTTCCTGGTCATGTACATGACCAGATCCCAAACTTAAGCTCTGGTTACTTTCATGTGGCTTGCAATGAGAGTATTCCAAAGCTGGGATCCAGCTTGGAATGGATCTTGCTAACATGGAACCACACTTTTTTCCTCAATTAACTAAAGGGTTTTATAACATCGACCTGCAGTTGAGTGATTTCAGGACTCCAGAGAATATGCCCAAGCGGCACATCACAATTGCCACATCTCAAAAGTCTTTGTAACCGGAATTAACATCCATGTAAATTAATTCAGTCAAAAATGAGATCAGGCTCAGAAACCTTTTGCCATTCGTGAACACTTACCAAGGCTTCTTCTGACAGTACAATTAAAGCTTTCCACTGAATCAGCCAATGTCCCCATTATTCCGCTAACTGTTCAACAGCATCTATCTGAAAAGAGAGAAAAAAAGTTTATTTTTGTTATCAGGGAAAACTATATAAGAAAAGAAAAAAGGAAAAAAAAAAAAGAGGAGTGGTCTGTCAACTGAACCAAAAAAAATTATAAATAATTAGAAAAAGAACTTCTCTAAACCAACAGAGGAATTTTGCTTTCCTTCCACTTCCAGGTGAAAAGATGAAATTTTTGTTGTATTAATACAAGATTCCTTTAAATACTCTTACTATTGCCGTTAAATCAAGTTTTTATGAAGAGCGAGATCAGATCAGACCGTTTGAGCCAGGGATCTCAGGCAAAAAAATGATGTTACAGTAGACCATACAGAGCAGCAGCTATTTTGGCATTTTCTTTGGTGTACAGGAGTGGAAGGATATTTTGGCATTCTGATCATCTCCTAGAGTTGGGAGATACATAAGCAAAGAGTGGCCACCTGAAGAATGGTAGCAAGTCTTATCCCAAAGACTGTTCCCATCAGTCAGCATTTTTAAACTCCTTACACATTTCTCAACGATATTGTTTCCTCTGCTGTCATAGTACTCCAGATGCAGCTCTTCTGGAGAGACCTCCGAAAAGCCTGCAAAGACAGGAATAATCAAAAACCTCCAAGGCGACAGATTCATACTTCCAACCGCTCTCCATAGTTACAAAGACATGGGCCTTGCTACATTCTGTCCTAAGATGGTTACAGTCTGGATTCACGTACAGGATTCATTACAGAACTTCAGAGGTTTAAACACCCCAATTGAATTGGCAAACCCCGGCTCTCTTTGAGCAGGAATGAAGACAAGCAGCTGCAGCCCTCGGCTCCCCGTCTCGTCCCTCGCATTCCCAAGGCTCCCAAACACTCAGAGCCGGTGAGAATGGAAACAGCCTTCACCAGCTACAACACGCAGCTGCTTGCGCGCTGCTCCTGGCAGCCGAGATTCCCGAGCTGCTTTCCCACGGCCTCGTGGCACATCGCGCAGTCCCTTCGCCAGAGCACAACCGTGCGAGTGCCGAACCAGAGGCTGCTGCTGCCGACAGCTCCGGCCGAGACCCGCCCGGCCCGCTGCTGTCGGCAGCGTNCGGGGTGCGGGGGCCCGGGCCCGTGGGGATGCTCGTTCAGCGCCTGTCCCCGGGGCGGCCGCGGCCCCGCAGCAGCCGAAGGACGAGCGTGTCCGCCCCGCGCCGCCGCCGCCCGAGGATTATTCACCCCTCAGAACAACGCGGCTGCGCAAGTGTAAAAGCGATACAAAACAGATAAAAGAGCCCGTCCAGTCTAAAATACACAGAGTTTCCTGCAAGATTCCAGTAGTTCGGAAACAAGCAGCGAAGCTACCAGGGACAGGTTTCGTGGCTAGGAGAAGGGAAAAGGCAAGGGGGAACAAAAAAAGTCGCACACCGTTCACTTACTGCTGAATAAAGAACGGAGTTGCAGGAACCACGATAAAGCCCGGGAGGGCATGTTAAGTCCTGTCTGTACAGGCAGAGTTGTCAGGGTGAGGAAGGAAACCAGGAGCAAGTCTACAAAGAAGCACTGACTTTGAAAACCAGGATTTACCCTACTTAGGAGAATTTGGAGGAACTTCAGAACTAAAACAGGCTAAATATCCACAGCACCAGCGAGGCAGAGAGAGGCAAGCACCAACTTTTGAAGCTGACTCAATAGTCTTATAGAAACAGACCTGAAAAAATCAGCAAGTTAGGAGAGGTGACAAAACTATGACAAAGATATTAATAAACTAGCATGGGAGCAGGACAGAGATCATTTGTATAGTTTTCCAGAACGGGGCAGAGGCACATGATGATGATGATACCCAGAGCTTGAGAGGCTGGACTTCGAAGCTGGATGAAGAAATTTACCATCATGTGGGCTAGAAGCATTTACAGAACTCTGTGCTTCTAAACCAGAGATGAATAACCATGCGCAACTTCTGAAGACTTCTGTAAAGTATCTTTAATGACTTGGTTCATGCCATTTTAAAAACAGTCATTTTCAAGAAGAAAATCAATGTATCTGTTGTACTGACTTTGCTTTTCTGATTCCTGTTCCCATCTTTGCTAATGGTTTGGCATCTACAGTATGTACAGTCTGATGCCTGGGAAGATAGATTGAAAATTCATTCCAAGTTTCCAAGTTGCTAATTATAGTGCACAATTCTTGTCAACTTCCCCGACCATCCCCTACCTCAGTGTAATAAAAAAAAATTAAAATCAAAAAGTCCTTCTCTGAAAGCTCCACAAAATGCCAAAGAGACCATCAAGTGTTTCTCTAATCTCTATGTATGGCCTCTCTAACCTTAAAAAATTGGTAAGCAGTCATGCAAATGATGGAAGAAACTCACTGGAAGAGGGCAGCTATCATGATCTAGAGAGCTGTAGAAACATTGGCAATCTTTATTAGACAGCAGTCCTTGGTCTTTCCTGAGAAAATATCTTCATTTCATCCTAGTAACATTTCTGCAGGTAGGTATGAAGGAGAAGAAAATTTTTGCTCCTCTTTCTCGTGACCCAAGATGTATTTACTCACCTTTATTAAATGAAGTGTTTCTGCAACTGATCTTGTTAAAATGTCATTTAACCAGAAATCTTTTCTTCATCAAATGTTTTAGAGGCATTCTAAATATTTGGATTGGGTCTATGTTTGACAAGGCCACCCCCACAGTCTTTTTAAAGGAAGATGCCACATGATCTCACCTAGGTAAGTGGATTCTCAGAACACATCCCCATCTCTTTAAAACAGACAAGAAAATGGGCATGACAAAATCCACGTTATACAATATGCTGTATATACAAATTGATAGACTGCATCTCATTTTTCTCCTGTTATTAAATTTAACAAGATTCAGTAAAACATGGAAGCAAAGCACCAATAACCATCTTTTCCCAAGTCCTTGAAGAATGTCTTGGCATCTCCTACAGGTCTTCAGATCTCTAGAGTTTCTTCATTTGCCCCACAAGTGTCTACAACACAGATTAAACAACTCGTCACTGGGAAAGCACGGACTTTGGAGTTGGCTATCCACTTGTCTGTTTCAGTGTTATATTCAAGAATGTGCCCTAAGCGACCAACACCCTGAAAACCAGCCAGGACATAGACTATAGATCCCACAGCAGCACACTTCACTGTTACACCTTTCCATGGCATTGGAGACACCATCTTCCATTCATTCATCTTGATATCATAATATTCTACATTATCAAGGCCACCTACAAGACAATGAAACAGATAACTTCTTATTATGTTGTACTGTATGGACTGCACTAGAGCATGCAAACTTAAGTCTTTATTTTCAAGGTTTTGAAAACCCTACATTAAAAAAAGCAAACCTGAAAATACACCCCAGTTTCTAAACTAGCAGTTTACCCTTGTATAAATACAGAAACAGAAAAGTAAAAAGGAGATGAATTCTAACAAATTCACACTAGACATTTTATAGAGATTCTAATGTGTTACTTCATGAACAGAAGAACTAACAGTGCTGAATTTCTGATGGATTTGTGGCTGGTGTCTAAAACTCAGGAATTACCTGAAACTTCCCTGTAGCAAGGGCATTTTATTCTAGAGGGCTCACAGGCACCTTTACCAAAATTGACCATTTACTGATAGAGGAGGTCTCTCTTCATGATGATTCTAGAATCACTGACATGTAAAAGCCTAAGTCCCTTTGAAAAGGGCCAAAAGAACCAAAAGTTATTAGAGAAGAGTAGATTTTGTGACTAAGATTTGCTTCTTCAGGAAATACATTAGTAATTACACTTGACAACAGCTGCAAACATTCTGCTCTCCCTATTTAACTCAGTTTTCACTTCCAGTCCTGAATTATTAGATCTGAGAGATTAAGAAATCTTTCTAGCATGTTAATAGATATGAGTTTTTCATCCCAGACATAACTCTTCCTCATTTTACTCCAGTAAGAACTATTATTTATACTTCTAAGAGGAGCATTCAGTGAATACACTTACATTATGGATTGATAAAGTGTTTGTGCAATAAATGCATCTACTATTTTTGCATTAGGAATCAATCATGATGGAATAGTTCAAGTAGCCAATTAAAAAATCAAGCTCTATTCTAAAATAGCATTTATCTGAAATCAAGTATTCCACTTACCACAAATAGTGATTAAAAAAACCTCATAAATGAGAATTTTCCATTTTGAAAAGCACTTTGGAAACCCTGTGTAATTAAAATTCAATTCTTCTCATAAAGTATTAATTCTTCTAGTTTTAAAGACAGGCAGATCATAAATGACCTGCCCATGACAGTAAATCATATTTCAAAGCTAGGGCAGTCAAAAGAGGTCTCACACTTTCACCATTTTATAATACCAGACTAGCTTTAAGTCTTTAGACTGAAGTTCCTAAAATAGTAGCTACACCTTTACCTGTCTCTCAAAAGAATGCTAAAATCTCNCTTATGCTGTATATAAGGAAGGCTGTTGTCAAAATGCAGCTACTCTGGTCACACATTGCAGAAAATTTTAAACCACACAGAGTTCTGTGGATTTATAGAAGATAAGAGTGGGAACTCCCAAAATATATTTCATTGAATCACAGAATCATAGAATGGTTCGAGTTGGAAGGGACCTTAAAGATTATCTATTTCCAACTCCTCTGCCATGGCCAGGTNTAGTAGCTACACCTTTACCTGTCTCTCAAAAGAATGCTAAAATCTCTCGAAACACATGAATAACTAAAAAAACAAAAACAAAACAAAACTCTTTTCTCAGATGCCTGTTTTAGCCGTATTAACTGCTTCAGAACTGGGCTACAGTAGGGGTGCACATCTTAACTTGACAATACTGTCATTAGTACAAGAATTTGAAAAATAAGGTGCAGTGAGGAGGTGAAAGGAGGAAGGCAACGCTGATGTGACAACAACAGGACATGTTTGATGGTGCTGCTCAAAGCTTTTCAGCTGAACAGAGTAGAATGAATTCATTACAAAAGAGAAAAAAACCCATAAAACCTCATGTGACCAGCTAGAGAATTAATAGAATTAAAGTACCTAAACTATTTTGTCCACCCACAGCAAATATTTTGTCCTTTACAAACACCAGTCCATGATTCTTCCTGGCTTCAATCATTGGACACAGCTCAGTCCACCTGGGGAAAATAAGCCAAAGAGAAAAGGAAAAATCACCATCTAGTTCATAGAAAATAAGTATAAAATATGTACATAAAACCTATCATTAGGAAAATGAAATATGGAAGAAAGCTGCTTAAGAAAAACTACCTTTCAAGCAGAACTGCAAATAACTGATTTCTTACTGCTGACATAAGAAAAATTCCTTATCACAGTTTTTCCCCGTAGTCATCTATACTTCAGTCATTTACAGAGTTAGCAAAGACACAAGTGACTAAAAATAACCTGCCTTAAAGCAGTACTTACGTTTCGGTGGCTGGATCATAAACTTCACAGGAATTCAGGACTCTTCCGGAAACGTTGTTCCCCAGGCTTCCTCCGCATACATAAATGAGCCCATTCGCCTCTACCATTCCATGGCTGCATCGCTGAGTCAGCATGCTGGGCTTTGTGTGCCAGCTCTCTGTTCTCGTGTCATAGCATTCAAATAAATACAGTGCAGAATTGCCTTAAAAAAATAGAAACCCACCAAAGTGGCATTAATCCTTATGGTCGTCTTTCAAGAGAAGAGTCTAACAGCAATTATCAAACTGATGCTTTGTTAGTTAGTGGAAAAGCTGCTTTCCTGCCTCCAAAAGTAGAACTAACCAGCTTGAAACTTGGGATTACTCAGAACGCCCTTCATTATAAGTATTTTGACTCTTTGGTTCCAAAATATGCAAGTAAGTTTATAAAATTGATATTTGTGTTTAAAAACAGCAAGATGTATATAAATTACTGATCCCATTGTGATCAGCTCATGCTACTCTTACTGCTTGGAAATATATTGAACTTTCAGATGTGAAGACGAAACCAGCTTTGTAAACTTACTACAGGTTCATGAGTGTTTTTCTTCTAAGCAACGTGACTTGCCCAATTCCCAGAATACTTGTTGCCTTTGGAATTTGAAAGCTTATGTCATAACATACTCCAGAATTACTAGCAACCACAAAACAGCTACCCCTCCTCACTTTACTTTCTTTCTGAGGACTGGCAGGAAGATACTTATTTCCTGGAATTGCAGGGTCTGTGTAGTCTTCCCTCAAGGGCCAAGAAAACTATTACTAAAGTCAAAAGCAATGGGAGCTCAAAGACTCATGCTCAGGCAAGTGACTGAATCATAGCCAAGGCAGAGAAGGCTGAATACAACTTTCTCAGAAAAGAACCAGATCCTTCTTCCCTTTGTTTCAAAAGATGTATTCACCTAGAACAGTTAAAGGTGCCTTTTCTTGTGCCTGTTTTTCCTTGGGTTTCTACTTCTAAAAATTAAGCATGTCACACTAGCAGCACTCACTACCAGCTGAGGATTTGAACCTTCAAAACAATGCTGTTTCCAGACCCAAAACGACAGAAACAGACTCCTATAAAGCGTGTTTGTTTGCTTCTACCCTGTCATTCTCAACATCACCAAGAACTATATAGAGTGGGACATACTTTTTTCTTTGATGTGAATACACATTCTTGTTGCTTTAAAATTGTAGAAATTCCTAACCATGGAAAATACAGCAGACCTGTCTTTTTTTTTTAAAAAACCAGGTAAAAGCTTCAATTTTCAGTATAATGTTAAGTATTTCTCCCACACTGAAATAAGAGTGGAAGAATCTGGTATGTTCAGCTTCCAAACTGCTAGTTATTGCAAACAAGACAGGAGTCCCATCAATTCAAGAAAGGGAAATGAGCCGTGTTTTCTGTAATGGACTGGCACAGTAATCCAACCTCTTCAATTGATGGAAAAAACATGCAATTTTTAGATTTCTTTACAGCTTAACACACTGCAGCATTCCATCAGATTAATGCTTTCACATAATTGCCTGCTTCAAATTAGAAAATACTAGATTCAGGAGAGACAAACTTTCCCAAACTTTCAGTGTTCACTAAATTCTAAAGAAAAAACTCCATTATTAATTTTTAGCTTTTACTATTCTTTCTTGAAAAATATTTATGGAAAGCATAGTGGAACTGTGCAGTAATGTGATGGTGTAATTCTAAGAAAACTGAATTTCCATTACAGTTATATTAACTATTGACCATGATTTAGAAAATATACTGTACAATCAAAAGTTTCTCTTGTTATTCCCCATGAACTGAAGCATGGGAAACTACGAAGACTGATGAGATGTTGTAGTGTTCCAAGTTTCCCAATGTGGCCTTAGTTAAGCCTATTTCAAGTAATGGGAAAAGTGCTATTTCACATTTACCACACGAGGTGGCAGCTGGGAACTGCCTATTCTGCTGCTACATTAGACCTCTTAAAATATTTAAAAAGTCAGATAACATGGCCTAAATGTTACAACCTCCCATTAAGTGACTTATCAATGTTAAGCACTGATCATGACCTTTTTTCCCCTCTGTTCACCCCCCTCTGCAGCAAGGCAGACCTCAAAAGGATCTTCCTTCTAGGATTTTTTTTCCTTTTATTTTTATTCTCCAGAACATAGCTTTTTTAGCACAGCTATTTTTATGGATATAGAATGCCTACATTCCAACTTTTGGGTTGTTGATGATGTATCAGGTTTAGACAAAATAAAATGGTCCTGTAACACCATAGCATAAGTCACCCTCCAGGGTTTTTTGGAGAGACAAAAAATCCCAACGGTCTTATTTTTTTCCTTTACTATGTTGAGTAATAACATCTAAAGGAAGTATTATTTCTCCATTTGAGGAAGAATAACAAATAACAGAAGATATTTCTCCATTTGGAACAGAATAAGAAAATAACAGAAGATAACTTCTGTCATTTGACAGAAAAATTGGACAAATTCCTTTACAGGACCAGGTACAATTTCACCACNGAATCATAGAATGGTTCGAGTTGGAAGGGACCTTAAAGATTATCTATTTCCAACTCCTCTGCCATGGCCAGGTACACGTTCCACTAGACCAGGTTGCTCAGAGCTCCATCCAACCTGGTCTTGTCCCTATTTAACTCTTAAGTGCTGCAGTGTACTTTATACTCTAGTTAATGTAAATAGTAATAATTTCAATCAGTGAAACCACTTTAAAAACACAACAGAAATAGGCTGTTGGATTGGGCGAAGGGGGATAAAATCCTAAATACAGGAAAATAAACTCATTAGACTAACATGGCAACGTGCAGTTTCTTGTCAACAAAATCATGCAAAAACCAGAAAAATTTCCAGCTATCTTTCTTTGTGCTTTTTTGTTTGTTTTAAAGATTTTTAGTGTCTTACCCACTTCTGAACCACCAGATGTATAAATTTTGCCCTCAGCAGCACAGGCTGCAAGGCTATCTCGAGGTGTTGGAGGTCCTAGCTTGGAATACCAGCTATCCTTCACCACATTGTAGCAGTCCATTCGCTTTATAGGGAAGAGCTGGGAACCACCCAAAATATAAACTACGTTGTCCCAGAAGACACAAGCTGCATCCCTGCGCTTTTCAAAGGGACATCGGATGTCTGTCCAGCTGTAATCCTGCATTACAAAGAACAAGTAATGTCTAATAGATTATAACACTTACCTGCACAGTGAGTGTTTTTCAAACAGAGCTTTTCATAGAGATTTAGATATGGTCAGTTTTAAGTTCCTTTTCAAAACAAACATGAACACTGTTTATTGAAGAATACTCCTCAGGCGTACTCTTGAAAAATTCTCTTAGACACAGACATAGTTAGCTGCAATGAACCATGACATTATGAATTTCTATTTCCTCATTCCCTGTGTGCACCCAGTACAGCTTCCCTGAAAAACAGTTTTGGTGTTTTTTCCAACAGAATTGACCTCCTGCTGCTATCATGTTAGAAACAATGCATGTAATCAATAAAGTAGGATTGCATTTTCTTTTATAGCAATGGAAAAAGACATCTTACATATAGTAACAGATTCTTTCTAAAAATAATAAAATACAGAATGTACCAAACAAAGACAATGGAAAAAGGAGAAGATAATATCCAAATTGACAAGCAACTCAGTTAAAAAGCTCTGATACATACTTTATTACCATGACAACTAGAAGCTTATTTACAGAATTTACAAAACACAAATGTTCTATAGCTATCCACAGCTGATAGCATGAGAAATAGGGTAATGCTCCATCACAAATACTGGCAGTCATGTTGCCTAGAAACTGATTTTGCATAGATTGGCAAAATCAGCAAGTATCAAATATGAGCAGTAATGCCCAAAGCCTTAAAAACACCAAACTCAACAACTGATGGCAGATCAGGATAGCATACAGCACAAGAAACACTTCTTGAGTAACAGCATCTCACATATTCCATGAGCATAGCTTGTATCCTATACTTAACAGGAAAGTATTGGACCTTAACTGTTATCTGTGCCACCTCAAGAAGGTCTACCTGAACCTGCTGAATGACCTTCACTGTAATGGTTCACACAAGACGTTACATCATTACATTTTCTTAGCAAGGACATACTTCAAACACCTTGGTCAATGAGGAAGAACAGTGACTCCTACATGGGGGTTCAAAGAAAGAGAGGCAGAGCATGTTATAGTCCAGAACATCTTACAATCTTTTCTTGTAGCATCCCCCATATCAAGAAGAGCTGGCAGCTGCATGTGGCCCTTTATGGTGAGAAACAGGTCCTGGGGCATCCTAGAAAGGAAAGCCATACTACAGCATGGCAAAATAAATAGCTGCATAAATCTTAAGAAAATGTCTCAGTGCATTGTGTAAGATCAACATACTTTCTAGCTCAAACTTCTGGCAATTTTACAAAATATCCCCTTGTTTTCCTTTACTATTATAAAGGGCTGTGACCTGACCCACTTTTACAGCTCAGTTCATGTATCCATTTCATCCATACCTTTATCAAATGAAAAGCCATAACTTGAGTATACTCAGCAGTATCCTCCTCTTTCAGCAGGAGGCAATTTAGGTCATCATCTTGCAATGCTCTTCAGTGTTAGTCTGTACCACATAGAATTGATTTCAGTTTTTGAATTTAACATGTTTAGGAATTATGCAGAAGGGTTCCTTTACACCAGAGTCAAGAACCACACAGCCCTGGGCAGTGCAAGCGTCAGTTCTGGGGGACTGAGTAGGGAAAGACAGACCAAGATAAGTATATGGTTGACACTTTGCTTGCTGATCTCTGTTTTCATCAAATTGTAATACAGGACACCAGAGGCAAAAGCTGTACCTTTTTCTCTTTCATCAATTTATTTAATCACTTATTAAAAATAAATGAACTCCAAGAGCCTCAAGACCCTCTGATAAGAATAGCACACGCAATTATGGGCCCTGTGAAAAAGTACCTTTTTTTGTTTAATACTTTTCCCTCATTTTCATTGATTCCTCTTCCAAGTTTGTCATAAAAACCAGCAGACATGGTCTCTAATAGACAGCCTCCCCACTACCAGCCTATTGATTTACACCTCTATCTCTGCATAAAAGGTATGCTGGTTCCCTTAATCATCAAGAAATAGCATTGGCAGGCATCTGTTACTTTTTACTTGCCATTGTTGAATTTTGCACTGCTGGAAAGTTAAAACTTTCAACCATTTCTGGTCACTAGAGACAGCAATTTCAGAAGAATAAGCATATTGCTGACACAAAATCTCAGTCATGTATAAATTCTGTATGAAGAATTCATAAAACAAAACAAGTATTTTATTCCCAACCTAGGGGAAAAAAAGAATTTTTTTTTAAAATATTATGTGGAAAATTCAACAAGAAAATGCTTCCCACAACTGTTAATAGAACATCTAGGATTTCTAGTAGTATTCTGAAATCACATATGTCTACTCAAATTAGTGCCAGACTGCTCCACAAGTGTTATGCCCGTCTGCATCTCTCCCGTTGCATCATTTTGCTCTCTTGATGAAGTACATGCATCAAAAGAAATACCAGTTACAGTGCTACAAAGATAACAAATATAGTCTTAAAGTAATGCTGCTAGCAGCCTCAACAAATAATACACAGTATCCAATTCAGTCTTATTTAAAGAACCCTTTTGACAACAAGGAAATTAATATTAGCATTAGAGACTAATTTTGTGTGCAAAGGAATCAGTGAAAATTAAAATTTTTGCACTAGTTTTATCATGTAAGAACTATGGAAATTCATATCGCAATCAAGAAAATACTTTCAGGAAAAACATAACCTCTGTTTTGAACTGTTCCTTTATGTGACATGTAAGATTTTAATTAAATTACTGATTTTAATTAAAATCAGAAGTGAAGGACTAGGTCACTATTCATTCAGTTCAACAGACAACAAACAAAATTTCAATTTTCTCAAGGTCCTAACCTTGCAAAAGTACATACACAAGCTTAATTCTCTGCTCTGTGACCCTCCCATCATCTTTTGATGAGATCAATTAAAGTGAGTTAAATGGTAATTCAGCAGGGGTTCTGGATCCTTGGTTTGTTGCATTTAATAAGTTATTGTCACAGTTGAAAGACCAAAAGCAGATACTCAAGCAAAACATCCAGAAAAGGACCTTTAAATAGCTTAGAGTTGGAAATTAAGTAAAAGCTGTTCAAGAAGACATGACAGCCTAGCTAAGATTACCCAAGAAAGCATATAAGCACTAGGAAAATATGGAAGGAACACATGCTTGTTAGAATAAAGATCACCAATTACCCACTTTTTAAATTTTCCCTCCCTGCCCCATTCTTCCCCCACGCCTTATTCCACATGCAAGGCTGTAAGTCTAGATCAAGAGGCAATTCTGCAAAATTTCTTCCAAATTCAGTTATTTTTTGGTGTTATGCCTGGACAAGTAGTCTATGAAAGAAAAAGCTCTTTTATCCTATGCTTTATGTAGACTTTCATAGATACTACTTTTTGTCTACAAAACAGATTTCTTTGCCAAAACCATCCAACTGTTTGAAGTTACAAATGCCCTGATCAAAGGCTTCCTGAATTCAGACCTTGGAAAGGAAAGAATTATCTGCTCTTTACTCCTCACATCCTCACCCCCAGTTGAAGTGCTGCTTATCTTGGGTATATGTATAAAGGAAAAAGGTGGTCATTAGTTAAGAATTTTGAATTCCCAATACAAATATGTATCGAGTGTCTCTCAAACTAAGTCAGCAAAGCTGGCAGGTTTGTTTCTTTTTCCCCCCCAGACTTGAATGGTACTCAGAGAAGGTGGCTTGAATTTTATCTTATATAAGGAATGTGAAAGAAGAGTTCAAAACACATCCCAAAGGCTCATTCATTCTGAATTAGACTTGGCAGGGCTCACATTGACTAGAAAGTTCACACAGATAGCACACAAAAAACTGTTTGAAATTATAACAAGCATTTAATATGCTGAGTTAAGAATCAGAATTTCTGCAACAAAATATTACATGCATGTGATCTCATAACTTGAGAGCCTCAATGTTTACGTAGCAAATTTGTCCTGTATTACTGTATGTGCTTGCCTGGTAAAACAGAGTATGGGCAATCCTTCTGTATACAGTTGATGTTTCTAGACCATTTAGTCTGCATAGCTGAAATATACACCATTCTTGTGGCTTGATTTTATTCAAGAAGCATAGGAACAAATTTCAGGCAAAACTTGCTTGCTCTAAATTGACCATCTCTAAGTTTTTTGTTGTAGAAACTCACTCTTTTCCACTTATGTAACACTTAGCTCCTTCTTTTCCTTATATACTCAAGAACAAACAAAACTGTGAACCATTGGGATTTAGCAGTGATTGCGTATTTATAATAAATGCACTAAAAAACCCATATAAAACTGGGTTCTACACTAACATACTGGCCAAAACTTAACATGTGCTAAAAAAACCTGCTTTGAGTTAATCTCTAAACACGTAAGTGCATGCACATGCATACAGACTTTCATACATTCCTAAATAATTGCCTGATGTTTTAGTGATCTTTTATTTATTTGCATCTGTGGAATGCACATACCAATCAATTCTCAACTCAGACAGATTGATAGCTCTTCATATCTAATATTGCTAAGAAACAAACACAATCATTCTATTCAAAATGAAGTATTACGTCTAGGTACACAGACTTAAAAATACTTAACTAACTATATTCTTCCAATCGTATACCCAGAAGGCAGGGAATACTCCCTTCCTAATACCACTTTGAAGATCATTATGTCTTAGTTAATATCATCAGCAAAGAAAACAGGTAAGATTACAAACAGTGAATCTTAATGCATTCTGAGGTAACGATTACCTTGGGATTAAAATATCTGCAGGACTGGGGCTGAGAGCCTCCAAACAAAGCAATGCGATAATCATGTTTTTTTCTTCTTGGCCGGGTACCTTCCACTAACTCTTCTCGGTCTTCTGGGGAAAGGAGGTGGTATCGCATCCCACCTGCAAGGAAGACAACAACTGTTGCAGATCCAGTGTAGCTCATACATGGAAGGGGATGTTTCAGAGGCAGGGATGGGGGAGAGATGGAAGGGAGGGAAAACAGGAAAACCAGGTTTTTACATTACACCTGTACAGCTTTCATTCAAAATGGAAGAATGCACAGCAGCATGTGAGAGTGGGAGTGTACATCCAGATTTACACCCTATTTCAAACTGGCTGCTCCATGTGAAAACAGGACAGATACAGACTTATGTACCAATGGATTGATCAGCTTATTTACTCAATATTAACAAGCAATTAAGATTGTTGCATTGAAACAGGCAAAAGGAAGCAAACCCAAAAGAAAACATTCCAAAGAGTACAAAAATATTGGTGACATTACAAGCCACTAAAACCAGACAAAAATCCTTATTTCCTGAACAATGCACCCAACGCCATGTCACACAAGAAGTATCACTGTGATGTCAAAGGTCAACAAATACTTACCAACATATAAGTTAATTTGAATCTTGCTCACTGAGTCTGAAGGAAATAAACTGTGTACTGTTTTTTAGATCTACACTAAAATGAAGCCAATTAGTTAACTGCTACTGAAAGTAAAAATTTATTTCCAGAATATTTATCAATATCTAGGCTTTTCTTTCTTACATGATAAAATTTTACAAATGGTCTAAAAACAAAAGGGAAGGTTGTTTCCTATTTCATCTGCACCCTGAGAATGCAAATGTAGGATCAATCATTGTAGGATCAATGGTCAGCACATATTAGAGATAAAAATAGCACAATATACACCTAACATTCTAATATGCTTAGGGAAACTTTATCATATTCAAAATTTTGACATTTCTTTTATTAATGCACACACAAATGATATTGAAGTTACAAGCCTGTCACAAAGGCAGACTTTCAATTACCCTAATGAGTCATTGACAAAATCTCCATTTCATTATTTCTCATGGAGTTCATGTCATTTGCTAGGAGAAAACAAATGAAAATCAGACTGTTACATAAGGCGGGTTTTATTTACATAATAATCTGCTAATCCAACTTCAACTAAACACAGCATCCTAGAGGGAACACAGTCAGATGGATTTAATGTAAAAATGTCAGAGCATTTTAAAGCAAACAATTTTCAAAAATTCCACAGCATTTTTTAAATTATGCAGAACATCATAAAGATTTCAGCTAGAGGTCAACTTACTGATCACCATTTTAAGGCATTCTGGGTTATCCTGAATAAGTGGTTCAGCCTGAACTGTTTTACTTAAGAAGTTCTTTGATATTAGAGGAAACCGGACTTTAGCAAGAATATCAACCATGTATGGCTGGCGATTTGGCTCATCATACTTCAGCCATCTGACTGCTGCATCATAAACCTTTAACAAGAGACAAGGAGAGAAAAGGATAAGGTACATCACCACACAGCAAGACAAGTAACAGAACCTTAATGCTACAAATTGATTCTAATGCCTGCTGGAGGTTAACCTATACTAAGATTTTAGTATGTGGGGATCCCATCACCACCTTTCAAAAAAACCCCAAAAAACCCCCTACAACAAAACAGTCAACCAAACTCAAAAAAGACAATGCTCAGACAAGAAGTAAAACAAATGCACAATCACACAATAAATCTCATCTACAAACTTAAAAAACCCCACTACTTAAGCTATTTAACTATTTTCCCTCCAAATGGAAAGTGTGAATTCACATTTATGTGGGTAACTCCTGTACCAGGTTAAATCTAATAACTCTTCAAGTTCTATGCCATAAACATCAGTAATACTTTCACAGAAATGTTGAAATAGCTTCTACTTGATATAGTCTCCTAAGCTGACAAACTGGTTCTGTTACCAAATCATCATGCTGGGTATCAAAATGCATTTCTATTGTTGTGTCTTAGGGGACCATTTAAATCAAAGTTTTCATCTGCAGACTACTGCAAATTTACCAGAGAGCCTCCTCTCTTTCTTCTCTTCATAGGAAAAGATAAGGGGTTTTCTTAGGGGGCAGGGAAGATAATCAAGAAATCTGCTCTATTTCTAATTGTCCTCTGGGTCAGGAAGAAATGAGATGAAAATCCAGCATTACATATATACTGTGATACTTCCATGCTGCTCCCAGACACAGCAATCTTATCTAGTAGCACTGGCCCTGCAGTGGCAGGATAACCTCACTGTAAGCAATAGCACAGCCAATGCCTACACCTGTAGCTGGAACTGGTCACAGTGATTGGTGGAGAGTGGCTGAGATGTAACATGGAAAGACACTTCGTGGAAGAATTATTCAGAAGGACTACTAGACCACCCCAGCTGTAATTCTGCCAAATTACCAGGGAATGAGGGAAAGCAAAGAAAAAAATGATTAAAGGCTCAGTTTCATCAGCTAAGGAAGTTCAACAGAATGACTTGGACAGGAACATTGTATAGGACAAAAGCTACCTTCCCTTTTTGCTAAATGTTACTATGCTTCACACCAATACAAAAGTTAGGAGTATAATGTTGACTTTCTAGCAGTACTCCTGAGAGAAAACATTCCTGTAGCACAACTGTCAAACTTCTGTAATTTCATACTGCACACTACCAGTCTCCTAAAGGAATTTTAATGATGCCATGCTGAATACACAACATTTCTACCACTGCTGCCAGGTTAAAGCATGCCTACCTTACCAACAGAACTTCAAGAATGTAAATCCCAAAGGGTCATTTTGGCTGCAAGCCAAACAACACTTCCAGCTTTGAGAATGTTACCATGTGACCTGAACTTTTCCCAGCACTCAGCAAGAATGCTGAACTGTGGCATAACTCAAATTTATACCTATAACAAGCCAACTATCATATTTGATCACCTGATATTATCCCCCACTCTTAATAATTCTTATTTTCATAAGTTACATCACCATACAGTAAGACTACTAGACATACACTAAACCTTAATGCTTCAAATCAGTTCTTCTGCCTTTTGGAGGTCAATGTCAACAGAAACTTGACAGTCAGCAGAACATCCATTACCAAGAGGATATACATACCATCTGGGCTACAACATCCCTCTGTTGCACTTCAAAGGTATGAGTCAACTCACGATGCCATACTCAAACAAACTTAAATTACCTAGCTCAAGCACCAGAAAAGCAGAGCTGCAAAGGCAAGATTTCAGTTTGTTTTCAGCAGCTTTGACTAAGTAGCTACAAGCACCCAGCAGCTACAAGTACCACTCAACTGCTACAACCAGCCTACAACCACCTCTTTGGGATGCAGTGCAGACATCCATATGCTTCCTATTTTCCTGCAGAAGGAAGAACAAGCTGGCAAACAATCAATCAGGGCTGTGCTGTAAGCTGAATCAAGCATTCCAAATACAATATCTGCAAATGTAATTTCTACCACAGGTTACAAGTGTTAATTGAGTGGAACTCCAGGCTCCTTTCAGCCACCCAAGCTTTTTTACATCCATTCTCTAAATAAGGGTCTTCCATCAATCCACCACTGCCAATGCATCTAGCTTCCAGTGTTTTACTCATCTTGCTTCCAAGTCCCTCAGTTCCCCAGGCCTAAGTTATGTGTACATGTGTTTGCATCAGAAAACACCTCTCTGGAATGGGCCGAGGCCGTACTCAGGTAGAAATGTGCATCCATTAAGGTGCAGTTTGCTCACCACTTTGAAGTGGCCCACTTTCACCAAAGGCATATAAATCCCAATCTAGAAGCAACTACTATAAAACAAACTTAATTTAGCTCATGTACTATTGAATCAGAAGACCTATCACTATCTCGACAAAGGAAACTGTTGTGCTTACTCCCTCTGTGACTTTCTTCCTAGTTTGCTGAAACAACACATAAATAAACCACACTTGAAACGTGAGTATTTATTAATATTTGGTTTTGACCAAGTTAGGATGCACTTTTTATTCCACAATTTAGCAAGCACTATGTGCATCATATCCTCTAGGAATATCAGAAATGAGATCCTTGAAACTGGTTCTTGATTAAAAAAAAGATAGTGAAGTTCAATACTTTTAGCTGCTACAAAACAGGGATCTCACCTGGTCTTCTGCCCTCACTGTCAATGTATCTTGGTTCAGGAGATGTGTCACACGCTTAACATCAAGCTGAAGAAACTCATCTGTCTTGTAAACTTCAGTGAAATGCTGATGGATGAAGTCATCTGCAGTGGCTTTCAGTTCTGGGCAGTCTAGGCATTCTGCTAGCACACTTATGCCTATGAGGGAAAATTAAGAAAAACACCCTTCTAAACTTGAACTGCAATTACCTTTAATATATTAAAATAGAATACAATTGCTGTAATTTCAGTGATACTTGCAACCCCAGTTTAATATTTATTATCATGCCTTTTATTTCCCCCCATTAAAACACATGCTATCATAACTCATCTGCAATTCAAGACAACTAAGACAAGGACAAGCTGCTGATCCCTATGCCTACTGAACTAATTGGAGAGTCAGACCTGCAACACTTGCTGTATTAACTATCTCTCGAGCACTATTTCCTCATGTTTCTTTCCCAATTACAAAGTAGACAACAGTACCTTAACCAAGTCTGAGCCATGCCACAATAGCAAAGTCTAACTAGAACAGCTTGAGAAACTGGATCCAGGTTTTATGACCTTCCCTGACTGGCTCATGCAGCATCAGTCACCAACCAAGCCCAATTTCCTTCAAGAGTCACGGTGAACTGTGACTTTTTTGCACATGTAGCTCAGTCAGCTGCAGACCAACACAAAAAAGTCAAGCTGATGTTGCTGGAAGAGCAGAAGGTTGGCATAAAGGTATAAACAGCAACTGCCGCTGAGTAGCACCATTGCCAACTTTGCCATTAAAAACCATGTAAGCACAGAGCTTTTCAGCAGCAACTTCTCATTATTCTTCAGTCTTCCTCCTCCTCCTACAGACGAGATGGCAAGTGGGGTAGGAGCAACTCACTAACATATGGGTTGCAATTAGTCTGAGCTGCTGTAAGTAGTAAAATGCAAACTAGGAAGATAAAATCCACATGTACGACCTCTTGACAAAATTTCAAAAGATTCAAATTAAGCCATGGTTTCTTTCAAATACAGGTTTTTTTTAATGAACTGTGGATTTGCCTATGAGTCTGCACAAAACATGTTTCAATTTACAAACAATACCTTAAGGAAAAATTAATTTAATCTTTATCTCCCTTTTTGCTATAAATTAGCAACAAAGTATGCAAGTGTTAGAGACCATAATTAATTTTCCACCTAACAAAAGCCACAAGGTAGAAATATGCCTCAAAGCAAGCCTAAGTGGCATTTTCCTTAGTAGGTAATGCCTTTCTTCCAGCAGTTGTTTCAGAGCCACAGCTGTACTGCACTGAAGTGTCAGTTGAGTCACTGTAATTCAGATACTTGGCAAAAGATTTCTATTGCTGTTACAAACATCTGTAACATGATTGAGATGTTACTAGGAGAATTACCTAACAATGTCAATTAAAAAAGTTTCTCTTTAATTTCTGATTATATAAAGTGCACCAAATCTTTAGCATGAAAAAGTATTGAGTTCTACTTGTTGTTTACCATTTCTGTAACACTGAGTTCACACTAGAGCTACATAAGCTACTAGAGGACATATCAGACCTGCCCAGATGACACTCATTGATTTCAGTCAAAACAAAAAGTGAATAAAACCAAAAGTAACCTAAACTTATTCTGTTCATACTCGTAGAAGATATGCTAGCTTTGTAAAAGCTACAAATATGTAAAATTCTATATGCAAATACGGTAACAACTGAGAGCTCCACCTTACTAAACAGCTGCAGTTCTCTAACAAACAAGAAGCCCTAGTGTCATGCCAAGCTGGATGAGACCTTGTACAGTCAGTGGACCCCGTGGCAAGGGGCAACAATTCTGAGGCAGAGAAAAATTATTTTTACATACCTGGATTTAGCCAAATGTTACTGTCTATCAGTAGATAGACAATGCTATCTATTTTTCAGGAACAGCAAAGTTAAAAAATAAACTGTAAATTTAAGTCTATTTCTCTTACCAAGACAATTGGAAGCATCAACTTGTTCTTTTAAAAAGTCCACACACATTTTTTTCACAGGTTCAATCTGATACTGGTTTGCTGCATCTAGTAAAGACTGGACATTATTGCTGTTAACTGAGATTCTGCAAAACAGAAGGTGTAAAATTAGCATCACTGAAATTACCTAATTTGCTGCAGTTAAAAAAAAAAAAAGCAACTTACACAGATTCACATAAACAGCAAAATTATTTCCCTGCTATTTGCCCAAGAACCTTTCACATATGGTTCAAAGACACAACCTCCCTTCACGATTTCTCCAAACTGCTTTCATTTGCTCTACTTTACCCAGGCAGGGCGAGGAGTAACCAGTCCTGGGATGTGAAGAACAAGCCTTTGACACAGGTCCTCTGCAGTCCTATACTATTGCTTCCACTTGTGTGATTAACCACTTTCACAAAAGAAAAAAAAGAAAAAACAAACCAGAACCTTTTTTAATGACTATTTTCTAACACCAAAGAGACATCAGCAAAACCAGTCTAAACTCTGTCAGGACTGATCTTGCTGATTTGCCCAGAGTGCCAAAGCAGAACCACCAGTTTGGCAGTACTTCAAGATAATGTACAGAAGCCACAGTCTAGGGCTTGGGCATCAGGGCAGGCAACCATGGGGCTGGGGTGAGCTGTTGACACTGTCTCTTACAGATGGACTATACATGAAGATTCCTCTCAAAAGAAAGGACAAGGCCTCCCTAATGAGAGTTAATCCCATTAGATGAAAGGCTTGCCATCCATAGGTCTGATTAAAGCTGATTAAGTACTGTTTACAAGTAGTCATCTGCAAGAACTCTGTCTGGGGTGGGGTGAGGGGAGAGAACCAAACCACAAAAAACTTTAAGCACATGGACAACTTGAGATGGGTGGGAAATGCTGTTCACAGAACAGTTATCCACCCTGCCTGTTTTGAGATGAAGGTATAACTCCTGGAAATGGTTCTGTGCCATAGAATGGCCACAATGAGAGACCCTGCTGACATCAATAAGGACATGAATTTCAGAACGATGAAAAATATCACTTGACTCCAACACTGAAGTCCAAAGCTTGAAGTGCTTTGAATTGCTTTCTGGAGACAAATACCATTCTCTTTAGCCTGTAGAGCTTCCTACGGATTAAATAAAAAGGAAAAGGGAAGAAGGATAGAAGGTCTAGTCACATCAGGCCTTAAAGTAAAGAACTGTAATGGTAACAAAATTAATGAATCACAAAAGCATTATTTTAAGATTTTATCATTTACAATTGGCAGGCTTCCTAGAAAAAGCATGAGCTTTAAATAACAGAACTACCTTGCAGTATAAGCAAACTCCACGAGCTGCTCAATAATGTCAGGCTCTGCGTCTTTTAGCTCCACTTCAAAGGACTTTGATTCAATCATATTTGCTGCAAATAGATTAAAAGATAAACTTTTAATCAATAAGCCACTCTAGTTATTGTACATTTTGCAAACAGTAGAAAATAAAGCAATTGTACAAAGTGGGAACCCGCACACAGCTGATGGCTGTTTTCCCAGGATTACTAATGCAAGTCAGGAAAGGAGGCAGTGGAACAAACAAGATAAGTGGTGTGTGTACACCCTTGTATTATGTAAATTACGATAAGCTGTATTAAGAAGAGAATGTCATAGACATTGTTGACTGCAGCACAGACTGCCATGTTAGCATTGCCACTGTCCAAAGCCATTTCCACATTCAAGCTGGTAACAATGGAGACAGCTCCGAGCTCCCCACACAGAGGCAGCACTAGGTTTGCACACAGATGGTTACCAGTGACCACTGGAAGGCATGGTTATTTTACTTCTACTCAACTTTGATTTTACAGTAATTTTACAATTCATAGGTAAGGCATACAAAAGATAAGATACGAAACTGAATTTTTAAAGAGAGCGTAAATGAAAGAATTACAGAATCACAGAATTAAGGTAATCACATTAAGGTTGGAAAATATCTCTAAGATCATCCACTCCAACCATTAAACTATGTCCCTAACCTCTGAAAACCCATTTTATATGCAGAAGTGCCCAATGACGGAAAACAATGGGGCAGACCAATTCTGTCATGGGAGCAAAATTTCCCAATTTTCAGGTGAAGGGAGGGAGATCCACTCTAATACAGTGTATAGGCCCCAATTATTAAGAGAGGTTATATATGGAGTAACACTTGACTTCATCAAAAAAGAGTTAAAGGGAAAATGAAGGGAGGGGTGAAAAGAGATGAATGGAAGAAGGACACAAAATGAGAAATCTTCACTTATCCCTCAAATTAATCACTGCCATAAGATAAACAACTTGTCAGACACAAATATAACGGGATATCATCATGGAAGTTTAAAATCAATCAACTTGGAAAAGACTTACTAGTAAACATCAAGTTAAAAAAATGACTGGCTGAAGCAAGCACAACACGGTGAGCTGGGATCTTTCTTTCTTGAACCATAAGAATGACATCACACAGAGTTTTCTAAATCAGCGGGAAAAAAAAGAGAGAAATCAGCTTTTTGAAAATATTTCAACAATATTTCTTTAAAAAAAGCTTATGGAAATTCATTGCTTTTTGTAACCCAAACAACTCAAGAGCATTATGTGATAAAAAGGTTTTCTGAAAGTCCAAGTTCAGTAACCTGGAGAACTAGGAAACATCAGTTTACCCATGAATTTCTACAGGATGGTCACAAATAACATGAACTCTGATTAAAGTGTTTCTTGTAGCATTTACATCACCCTACAATAATGTAGCATCTCTGCAGCATCTAGCAGGGGCTGCATTTATATTGCATTCGTTTCATCTATCAGTGGCTCTCCTCTACGCCGCTGCTGATTTCCAAAAAAATTCACAGGAACCTGGTATCTGAAGACTGCGATCCTATTGCCCAACTGGAGTCAAAGTGATGAACGAGTTCAAAGCATTCAATGGAACACATTAAAGAAAATGTATCAAAAAAACACCACTTCTGTGGAAGGTGATACTGGTCATACCTGATAAGCAACTAGCTTCCAGACAAAATATAATTTATTTCTCTCCTACATGTGAATTGCTCTAGAAGGAGAAAGGAAAGCAACAGAGCTTACAAGTTGTCAGGTAAAACTGGGGTAAAAACACAATTTGAATAGATTCTAAAATGGTATCCTAACAACATACTGACTGAAATAAATGCATACCATACTACAGTTAATTATAACATACTCTCTATTAAGAAAGAAAAACTGAGCAGCACTGCTTCCTCAAAAATAGGAACTAATTTTTGACTACTACTTTAAGTTCATGGAACTGCTTTCAGAAACACCTACGTAAACCCATCCCAAGACCAGCCCCAGAAAAGAACATTTCTACTGTGGGAAATACATACTTGCTTAGAACTGTGACAGTGTTTTCCACATGGAGACAATATTTTCTAGGGCCCAGCTCACAGGGCTGATAATCCATATATACAGTTCCTTCAAACATGTCTGTTTTTTATTTTTCAAAGGACACTCAGAAGCACACGTTGGACAAAATATAAATAATATTTTCAAAAACATCTAAATGGAAGTTAGATGGGGGTGACATACAGC
The DNA here is from genome assembly GCA_013397565.1 of Ptilonorhynchus violaceus. Taxonomy (NCBI): domain Eukaryota; kingdom Metazoa; phylum Chordata; class Aves; order Passeriformes; family Ptilonorhynchidae; genus Ptilonorhynchus; species Ptilonorhynchus violaceus. Next base: position 424,437 of record VZRJ01011558.1, on the reverse strand, counting down.
TTCCTCTGTAGCTGGAACTTAGGATTGAAACAACAACAACAACAAAGAGACCATTCTGGAAAAGTTTCAAAGGAAATCCTTTAAAGCTGAAATTTCTAACACTTCTGGTTCAAAACAAGCATTGGAAACTAGCAGTATAAGATACCATAAAATCCTATAGCCAAGCTTTGCCAAGACTTGCAGCTGTTGCTTCAGCTCCATGCTGCATTTCTAAGATGCATTTAATGCCTCAGCATTTGAAGCACCTCAGATGTTCTAAGGCCTCTCTGGGTCCATTTGTCAACCAACACAGACCATTTTAACTTCTTTCCAGGGTATGTTTCTGGATGTGACTGCTCCATCTCAACTAATGCTCTTCTGAGGATTTCTGTACTTCTTTCCCAAAGGACCCACTGTTGACTGGGTCACCTCCATGATGCAACAAGTGACTGGTGTTATCCAAAGGACACACCCAAGCGTGAGCTTCTGCAGGGCACTTCACCTTCCAAATAACAGGTTCAGCAACACCTTGCAGTGCTATCCCAGCTTCATTCCCAATGACTTCATTCCCAATGACTTCATTCTTGGCTGACCTCCACCGAGCTGCAAAGTTGCAACAAAGGATTTAGGTACATGCTGTCCAGCAGCTTTGTAAAACCCACAAGGACGTGGGTCATCACATGTTGGAGACAAGCAACAAGTCCTCCTTGTACTAAATGCACTTGGCCCCAACATCTTACCTGTACTGAGTGCAGGTATGTCCACAGTTTACTCTAAACTCCCACGCTCACAGAGGCTGCCTCTTGATCCCAGCTCACACAAAAGGCAGCCTCCTTAAAATTAGCTGTATGTTCCCATCAGTTCATTTTCCTACAGGATTAAACTAATGAGCTAAATATCCACAGCTTGACATGCACATTGACATGCACATTGACATTTCCACCAGGGAAAATTTTCAACTCATATTCAGGTTTTATAACTACAGCATAGTTCTTGACTTATCAAAACACAAGAAGAAAGAGCTGGCTACAAATGTCCTCACAACTTTAACACAACTAATGAGCTGAAACTAGTGTATTTTCCTCTGGCTACTACTGACTTCTCAATTTCATCCTGTATAATCACACCTCCCCCTGCTCCCTCAGTAATACTTGTGCTCCTCTTACAAACAACTAAAAGCAGCATGAGTGTAATGAAATATGCAAAAATTTCTGGACCAGTCCGCACTGGGTGGGATACATAAAGCCACCATCTGAGGTCAGATCAGAAGTTTCCAGGCAAAACTCAGAGCTGCACCTCCCTGGGCATAACAGATTCTGGAATTTGAATCAGAAGTACACACAAAGATTTCACAGAACTTAATCCTGATCCTCTCCCTTCCTGTTTAGAGTAGCTCATAGCTACAGGAGAGCTGGCACTCCACTATATTGAAAGATGAGGTACTTACACAGAACAATGTGGTGCCACATGCTGAAACGGACATGGTGAAGCACTGTGAATTCCCTGTGCTGGGGACTGTACACACATCTAAGGAAGGGCAATATCTCCTTTATCTACTTACAAATCACAACATCTGGCATCTGGCATCCCCTTTTAAACAATGACAGGGGTATGAGCTAAACACTGAGGAACCAAGTTAGGAACTCAGCCACACCTTGGAATATGTTTACATCTCTAGATCAGAAACAAACCCTACATAAACACCGATCACAGGTTTAAGTCTTAACACCACTACCTGAAGTCACTGAAAACATTTTGGTTTTTCATACATAAAAGCTTAGTTCCATGGAATGGTTTATGCAGACCACATAATTGTGTATTAGTGACAGAAGAACAGGGTTGAAGTTCCACAGAAAAGAACCAACACTTGAAAAGCCAGGACCCAGGCTGCTGGTGAAGATGGCAGTAAAAGCTGGACTGAGCCTCTGACAAGACCAAAAGTGGAGGACAAGAAACTAAACCCTAGAAGACAGAACACATGACAGTGCCAAGTGTGAAGCCCCTAAATGGTCTGGCTTCAGAGTCAGCTTTAACCCTGGCTCCACATCACTCTTTCTAAATGAAACAAAGTTCCACAATCAATCCAGCTTCTCCTCAGAGAAGAAAGATTTCTTCATATGCAAGGAGTTACATAGATCATCCTTCTGCTCTTGTACCAGAAATCTAAAGTTTTTTATTAAAAAAAAAAACCTGAGCATTTGTTTCAGTTTGCACAGCTCAACTGAAATGCACTTGTGCAATTGTAATTTTGATTACCATTCTAGCTCTCTTGGTAAACAGAGGAGTCACTTTTAATAATCATTAGACTATTGACCATGGAAGCTGTTCAGCCCAAAAAGTCAGAACGTGAGGCCAAATGAAGCCACCACACTCCTACACTGCCACTGGCTTCCTAGTGCGATGGCCACAGGTATTCAAGAAGAAATGCTACTTGTGAAACCAAACCATGGTTCCACTCATCCCTCTCCTCCCACTGCAGTTTCACTGTTCACAGGGCACACAGTCAATTTGTTCAGACAATAGTTTCTGGCTAAAAACCCAGCATCAGCGCCCTTCCACTGCCCTCAGGCTTTGGTTCGAGCAGGGCTCTGTGAACACTCTGATTGGAGACACTGGGCCATCCATCACAGCCTCACTCCTGCCCCACCGCACGCAAGGCGTTATCACAGAAGGAAAAACAGATCCACGGCGTCTTCTGTCTCCAGCACCCACAACGAGCCGGCGCAAGTGAAAGGGGAACTCGCCGATCTCCGGAGAGCCCGAGGCACCGGCGGTGCCGGTTCGGTGGGTTTTTCCCTGCGGTCCAG
>VZRJ01011558.1:396456-421527 GCA_013397565.1 Ptilonorhynchus violaceus | reverse complement strand
TTGCGCATGGCGTTCATGACGCCCATGAAGGAGGCGAGCAGCTTCGCCTCCTCGCGGGCGGCGAGCTTCTTCTCCGTCTTCTTCTTGCTGCTCTTCTCCGACCCGGGCGCGGCCATGCTCGCCCGCGCTCACCGCCGGCGCGCCGACCCCGACCGGGAACATGCGCCCGCCGGNTGACGCCATCGGCCGGCGCGCGGCCCCACGCGGGGTAAACAAAGAGCGGGGCGGGGCTGGGCGCGTCACGTGGCGGACGGAGAGCAGCGCGTGCGCGGCGCTGGGGGCAGGGCGGGAAAGCCTGGGGGCGTGGCCCCATGTGGGCGTGGTTTCGTTCAAGGGACGGGCCTCCGTGGTGGGCGAGGCGCCGAGAGGGGCTGGGCCGCGACTCGTCCCCGCGCGGCGTCCGGGGAGTCGTTCCCGGGAGGCGCGGTCCCGCTCAGTGGTGGGCGCTCCCCGAGAGCCGGGCCTGGGCGTGCTGCTGAAGATCCTGCCGTGCCAGGCCTGCCCAGGAGGTTGAGGCTGCCCTGCCCAAGGGGCTGGCGGGGCTTTCTCTGCCCCGTGCGCGTGAGCAAAGGGGGGAACAGTTGCTGCAGCTCCCGCTGGAGGGACCTCCCGCCTTGGCGACGTGTGTCACGTGGGCTGGCTAAGAAAACAAACATGATCCAGAGGCAAACCACATTTTCCTGACAGCTGCAGCCACCCCTCTTCCAGAAATAATGCCATGGCCAAAGTATTTGGTGCTTTGATCCTCGTTTTTTGAATAGGGCAGTGACAGCCAAAGCTGCGTTTTAGTGGGAATTTGCTGCTCGTGCATTTGTGTGATGTTCCCAATTTTAATTCCATGGATAACAAGGCGTTGAACAGCTTAATGCCGTGACTTGAAGGGAGATAGATTCATGCAGAAATAACGCGAGGCTCTTATTAATAAAGGGAATGAGCTGCTTTGTTCCTGATACCATGTCCCATATGGTAAGCCTTAAAAAGATGGACTTTGATATTCTGTGGTTCTGCCATCTAACAGTTATTGCTACATGGAAGTTGTAAGAATTTTAATGCATTTGACCTTTGTTTCATTGATATAAACAAGATTGACACAGCTATCACTTGACTCCAGATTCTATCACGTAACAGTAAAAAATGAGGAAACTGGGAATGTACATCCAGCTGATTTCATATTTCACAGTATGAAGAATTTACCTATAGACTTTGAATTTCATCTTGAAGGCTGTAAGGTGCCTGTTTTATGGGTGGTATACATAGAAATAGCTGTGCTGGGGGGATAAATAGCTGTGCTGGGCCCCAAGGGTACTGCCATGTTCTGGAAGCTTAGCTGGCCAGGTTAAGGAGTTCAGCTTGTTGTGTCCAAGGTTGGCTCCTTTGCTGATAAGTGCTGTGGTGAGGAAAACTAAAAGCAAGGGTCTGCCCCTCCTTTCCCTGGGGAGATGCTTTTAAGCAGGGAATTTGCTGCTGGCTCCTGTTACACTGAGAGACACCACGCAAGCACTTCCATACCCTGATAGCACCCGGTGTGGTATCTCCCTTTGTACTACTCTATGCCTGGGGTGGGCAGTGTTACTGACCTAATAATTAACATTAGCATAGAGGAGATGTCCAGAGAGCTGTCTGTAACACAGGCGGGAAGCTAACATGATGTCCATATCCAGATCAGGCTCAAATGAGGGGTCAGCCATACTCGAATTCTGTGAGCAGCTTCAGTGGGATTTGGAACTGAGGGTAACCTGTGATGCAGGGAACCTCTGTACTCCGTAAAGGGCAGCATACTACAGAGCCAGTTTCTTTCATGAAGTTTTCACTACTTCAGACCACAGTGTTAGAAACGATACAACTTTTAAAATTTTTTTGTAACTTTAGTCAGGTTTATTCACCTTTGCCCTAGGGAGGGGAATTGAAGTTTCTCTTCAAAGGATTCTGTTTCACCGGGAGAGGCCTGGTGAGTTTAACATCCACATAGATTAGGAGTAACCAGAAGATATGTAGGAGACCGTTAACAAACATTTACCAACATCTACAAAAATCGACCTCAAGGATTACCTGCCCTGGCGTGGTCAGAGACACCTGGTCTGGAGAAGACTGATACAAGAACCAAAGAATGAGAACCAAATTAGCATTGAAGGCAAAGGGATCAATAACCAATAGGAGACTGAATACTAAGAACTGTGTAATTTAAGACCAATGGACTAAAATTTCTTAGGTTTTGTCTGTATAAATATGGGAAACATCGGGTAAAGAGTCATGGGTGATGGAATGATTTGCCCTGCACAACCTGGGCAATGTGTGGATGAAATGATTTCTATTGCACATCCTGGCCAGAACAACATCCTGACCAGAATAAAGTAATGCCTTAATTCTTTAACACTAAAAGATGTTGTTGCAGAGTTTTTGTTTTTCCCTCAGTTTTGGTAACAACAGGACAAGATGGACAGCTTGTGAGGGAGCAGCAAGGGCCACCTGCTCCTAGGGGAATTTTGAGCTAGCAGCAGAGCATTATACCAAGGCAGATGGGAGCAGTTGCTCTACCAACAAGAAGCTGGCATGCTGTGTGAGAAAGTTCTAGATTTACTTTGAGTTAAAATCCTTTTAGGGTTCAATGTCATTTTATATGGGGTAAGATTCTATACTCCTTTTTGATGAAAACCATCCATCATGTGTACATAGAACCATAGAATGGCTTGGACTGGAAGGCATCTCAAAGATCATCTAGTCCCAACACCTTCCACTAGATCAGGTTGCTCAGAGCCCCATCCAACCTGGCCTTGAGCACTGCTGGGGTTGAGGCTTGGGGCATCCACAATCTCCCTGGGAAACCTGGTCCAATATCCCACCACCCCCACAGTAACAAACTTCTTCCTAATATCTAGCCTAAATTTCCCCTCTTTCCGTTTCTACCCATTATTCCTTTCCCTATCACTACAGTTCCTGACCAAGAGTCCCTCTCCAACTTCCCTATAGGCCCACCTTCAGATATTGGAAGGTTGCTATGAAGACTCTACATAACCTTCTCCTCTGGGCTGAGCACCCCCGACTTTCTCAGCCTGATGAGGTGCTCCAGTTCTCTTATCAATTTTGTGGCCTTCTCGGGACTCGCTCTGACAGTTCCACGTCTATCTTATGTCGGGATACATATGCATACATGTACTGCCACATGTAATTAAATAAAGCCATACAGGAAGAACATATCAAGATGAAAAAAAACTCTAAACCTCCAAAATAGAGGTTCTAGATTTCAAGTCCAAGAAATCAGAATCTTTGAGGGATGGCAGAAAACACAGGGGCAGTAATCTTGGGGACAGAAATCTCTTTCTCAAAATTGTGAGATAAGGATGGGAAAGAAGAGTTAGCTGCTTGTGAAATTTGAGAAATTAAATTCAAATCATTAAAATGAATAGGAAGTTTGTAACAGATTTAATACAAATGAAGGTATCATAATGTACCATGTCTCTTCTAAGCACATTGTTATTCTCAAAGCACTCTACAAACACTAATATTTTAATGATATTTTATCGCTCAATTCACAAACTGAAGTTAAAATTAAAAATAGAAAAGGATTATCCTCTAAAGCTCATGACAGGAAAACCATTGGCCCAGCACAAATGATATCATATCCATTGTGGTTTCAAAAAGATATCAAATTACATTTTAAGCTGTCAACTAATGCTGCTAAACAGACTGGTGCAAGATAGATAGATATCCTGAAATATTTAGTAAACATTGTTTACTTAATTTTATAATCTCTAATCCATACTGTGGTAGAGATCTTTCCATCAAGAAGCTGACGTAATAAGCATATTGTGCTGAACTGTAGAATATTAGCAAGGCCTGACTTTGCAGTACAGTCTCAGAATTACACAGTGTTCAGCTCTTTATGCTAGCCTGGACTCAAAATTAGAATATTTACAGCGTCCTTTTCTCTCAGGGGTGCACATACTTCTTTGGGGAGGAGGAATGCTTCTCATTTACTTTGGCATTAATAATTTGTTATATACTGTCTTTAAATGGTAACAGTTCGCCTGTGCCTTGTTTTTTTCCGATTCACAAAGTAAGACAAGATGTAGAAGTTCTGAATGTGAATGTATGTGATATCTCATGATGTCACCAAAATAAGGTCTTTCACCAATGTGCAGGAGGCCAGTCCACACAGAATCAATTTGTTTACAGTTCTGCACAGAAAGGGGTGCTGGATGGGAAATCCACAAAACCATGACTACAACTACTGAAACTTTCCACTATTTATACATTTTAGCAAACAAAAGCATTAATGTTCACTGGCTACAAGTTACCTAGTTCTCTTACTAATTAGTATTCTATCTTCTATTGGTTAATTATTCCCTCGCTTCTCATGATTATTAGTCCTTATGGTCAGTCTTTCTCTTCTTTTGACTCAGTGGGTTTCTTGAGTCGGTCGCTGCGGATCTCCCCCTGCCAGAATGAACTTTTACCCAGTTGGAGCTGATTTCAGCACAGTTGCTGAGCTGGCTTGTTAGTTTCTTCCTTATCCTGGGGGTTCTGCCAAATGCCCTTGTGACCTGTAAATTCTGCATTTTTTGTGTCCACTATCAGTGGTACGTCCTTCTTCTCAAGCTTTGTTAACTTCCCCCTAGGTCTGAGATCATTAAAGCATCTCAAGCTCTAAACTTTAACAAGGCAATTCTACTGACGAGTAATTTGTCTTTCTAACACCTGGACATCAACTATGTCACAATGATATGGACTTGGTGTGGAATCTGCAGCCACGCTACGGATTCATCTGTCATTGCAGTTTTGTGTCTTTGCTCTCGAGCCTGGGACTAGTAACCCATCTCCACGTACCTCTTCTTCATTCAGATGAAGCAGCACTGCTTGCAAGGCCTCTCACATCCTCTCCCATCGTCTTGCCTGTAGTGCTTCTGCCTTTTGTGGGCAATGTGTATGTGTTTGGGAAGATGGGGAAGATAAGGAAAATTGTGGGTGCTAGTAGGAATGTGATGAGAAGGGGAGGGTTGTGCTGGATATAGAGAACATCTCATGCCAACTTGCAGTGCTGCTTTTGCCCTGAAAGGAAAGCTGCCAAGGGAACCCTGCACTCTTCTCAAAGAGATCAGGAGAAATCCCTCTTTCCCATGCCAAGTCACCTCGCTTCAAAAGCACAGTGATGCTCTCTGAAAGATTTCATTCTATGATGACACTTAGCAGTACTATGACCTTATTTCTGGAAGTACTGTAGCGAGAGACTCAAATGCCTTTGGTCAGCTTTTGTGGCAGGTCGGGTGCCTTCTACTCACCTGGCATGGATGACTGAAGGGTGCAAGGAGTGCTGCTGTCACAAGCTGAGCCAACAACCCAGGTGAAGCAATGAAATCAAACAGAAACCTGTGACTTGGGATCGGTAACAAGCTTCATTCAGTGCACGTTGACTGAAGAGGAGCTGGCGTATTTGGCATGAAAGAAAGATTGCCCAAATGAGGCCCTAATTATACATTTAGCAGACACTGCTTTTAAAACCAGTTCTCTTAAGTTTGTCGTCAGTTTGTGTTCAGTGGATTAGAGAAATACAAGCCAACTTGTCACAGCAGAGAGCAAACATATCAATGACAAGTGCTCAGATGAGACATGACTGGAAATAGGACATCAAAGAAGAAAACAGATGCTTAGTTGGGACAGTATTAAACCAGGGATTGTCAGCTGGAGTAACTTTTTGAAGTGAACTGCATGAGGGTCTCAGGTATATTTCTAACAAAGTGGCAAGATACTTTCCAAATTGTAGTGTTTCTGATTCTTCTCATCTTAGCCCATCCCAGATATTTTTAAAGAATTTTAAAAACAACCTCCGGGCTGTTCTTTGTTTATCCCAGATCAGTCCTTTTTTTTTTTCCCATACAGCTATATACAGGAATTTAAACTCTGTTATGCCAGAAAGAGTGCCAGGACAAGTCATAGCATTGACGCCTACAAGAGACATAAACTTCAAGGAGAAAATGGGCTTATCACTACATGAGCCAGGGTGCCTCACTGTATACGTTAAGAAGATCAAAAGTTTATTTTCCTTGTACTCCCAAGAGCAATGGGAGAAATTATACTTCCTGAAATCAATATTCTTGTTCTGACTGGTACATTTTTAACTGCTGGTTTTCTCAGGAGCATGGTCTTAGTGGGTGCCAGTGGCCTCTTCTGAGCAAGGACACCTTGTCCCACCAAGCTGTGCCAGAGCACGAGGGGAATTTGGTCTGAGCTGTTTCCTTGTGTTTGAAGTGTTTCCAGGATAGTTTCTTTCGTACAATTTACTAGAGGTCCTTTTGATTTCTTTTCTTGGAAAGTTGTTTTAATGTCTTGAATTGAGGCTTTCTCACTGCTTTTTCCTAGAATCCAAGTACCCTTTTCACATGACTTTATTTCTTCTTTTTTAATAAAATTCTTCCTTTTTTTTTTCTCTCTCAAGCTTTAGACTTGTGCCTTCAGTGCCAGTGAAAGGAAAACCCTTGTTTTCTTACCATGCTGTGAACTGTGGCTTACAACATCCCCTGGCATCCCAAATTTTCTCTTCTGACAGATGTGTCAGCTGCATTAAATCTTTACAGTCATAGGGAAGAGAGACTAAAATGGATTTATACTTTATTTGTTTATTCATGATGTAAGGAAGATGTGAGGGTTTTTTTCCTTTTTGCATTAAAGATTAAGGTCCCCTTTGAAAACCTGGACCACAAAATAATCTACAATTAAAGCCCCAACCGGCACTTTTCACTTTGTGTAGCTGCTGTGTGTATCGTGTAATTTTTACTGCTTGTTCTCCCAAGCAGTAACGCTTATCTGAAAGTAGCACATTTGTGCCAGGAAGCAGGAAGAGCAGGGCTGTCCCAGGAGGGAGCCAGCTGTGGAGGAGACCCCATCTTGGCATGTGGATGCTTTCTTGGGCAGGGTGCTTTTCCCCACATCTGAACAGGGCTAGGGTTGTGACAGGAACTGCCGATGATCCAGTGGTCATCAGAGGAGCTGAGGTGACACGAAGCTGCCGTTCCTGGGCAGCCAGCGGGTGTCCTGGGCGAGGGTGGTCAGGGCACTGCAGCCTGCCCGAGTGCCCAGGGCCCCGATAGTTTGGATGAGGGAGGTTCTTCCAGCGGGACAACACCTAATGTATTCAGTTTTGAAAGTGTGCCTCCTGCATTCTCCCAAGCTGAATTTAATGCTATTTAATTGTACTGTTGTTGTAATAGAACTCCTCTGTACTTCAGTGGTCAGGCTCGGGATGTGACAGGCTGCAGCTTTGTCCTGGCAGCCGGGATGGGACGTGCCTTCTGTCAGGCAGTGGTCCTTTTTCATGCCAGCACTTCCATTTTAGATTATCGTGGAATGATTTATCGCCAGAGCCAGCCAAGGGAGGCAACTGTGACAAATGAATACTGTGAAAACAATCTCCTTTCAGGAACAGACAAAGTAAACAAGACACAGAAAGCAGAGGATTCCCTGTATTGCTGTTTGGCTGACCCCAGCCGGTGGGTAATTCTGCCATGAGGTGTTACACAAAGTCATTAACATATGCTGTAGGTTGAATGTGTTTCCTGGTCTTTGGTGTTTGGAACTAATTCCAGACCTTTTCCTTCATTTAGATTTTCCGCTCTGAAGAAACATAACTGCTTAGGCTGTCTGCAGTGCTTCTAATCCAACCCACTTCTCTGCCCTTTTGTCAAGGAAAATATAATATTTGATGTGTCTTCAAGCCAGTTCAGTAACTACTGTAGCACGGGTTGTAACAACATAGCAGTAGAGCAGCTGAACATAGCAAGCCTGAAGTCTTGCTTCTCTCTTGCTCACGTCTCTGAAGTGAGAGGACTTGGGGTTGGTTTTGCTGTCTGCTGGTAGCACGGACTCCTGCCCTCTGGAACTGACCCATGGGAGCATGCCAGGGGTGGGCATGCAGAGCCTGAACCTGCTGACAAATTTCTGGATACTGCAAAAGCCCTAGTCTTCCTGGCCCACGAGAAGGAAAAGCAAGCAACCCTCGCAAGGGAGATTTTTGTAACAAGGTCATAATAAGCATAGGATTAAAAAAAAAAAAAAATTAAGTGTGCAGGGAAATGAATTGAAAAAAAAGTACTCTTCTTGATTTTTTTTGCTTAAAGTTCTGGGGCATCAATTTGTTGAACACTTTATGCATATTTTTTTACTGAGTTTGAAACATAACCTTAGAGGGACAAAATACAGCAGGATATTGCCTTGTCTTCTTCAGCATGTTCTGCCCTTCTGCATGTTCTAACAACCCAAGCCCCTGCCAAGGGCTGTTCTTTCCTCTTGGGAACTTGTCTTTTCTTGGGAGAACCCTAGCAGGAAAGGTTATTTACATCTAAATAGCCCCTGTTGGGGATGGCTCTCAGTGTTTATAAGTTCTCTTGCTAAGTAGGGGAATTCAGGCAGTGTGTGCTTAAGTGTCTGAACTTGTTTAAGCTCACAGTAGGTCAGTCTGCATGCTGGAAACTGGATCAGAGAGTAGTAAAAATGTTGGTGCAAAAGTCCAAATGGATGGTAAAACTGCTGCCTTGTGTTACAGAGACCATCAGTCTCTACACAACTAAGGCTCCATCAGTTCAGAGGTTTGTTTTCAGCCAAATAACAAACATTATCTGACCTTCCAGTAAAAATCTGTATATGAGCTCTTTGAGTGTGGCTATTTGCAACATAAATTTATAACTTAGTATCTTTAATTTTTTTTTTTTTTAAGTAGGAACATATAGGGCAATGTAGGAACAGTGAAGCCAAGGACTGGGTTTATCTGAGTTTATCTTTGTGAACTTTACTCACAGCTAAACTGAGGATCAGAAAAGGAGCATAACAGTAACAGATGAGCAAAGTTTATGCCATCTCATCTACCAACGAAGGCTTGCAAAACAGAAAAGTTGGTATCAGCAGTTCCAGTACACAACTTACAGAGATTTCCCAGGGTGAACAAGGGGAATTCCTCAGGCCCTTCTACTTGAATAAGCCAATTTATTACTTCTTGTTCACAGACCAAGAAAAAGGAGAAGAAAAGATTGCCCTCATATAAGGAAAGCCCTTGGCGGGGCACAACTTAAAATTTTTTAATAGCAGCACAACAAGAAATGGCAGAACTGCCTTCATAGTCATATTGAATTCTATCATCCTTTAAAGGAACTCACAGCCTCTATGCCCCAACAATAGTTCTACATATTATAAATATATATGATATAAATGATAGTTCTATATATATGTTTTTAAACAAATAATATTTTTTCATTCCAAATGCTGCCTGGAATAGGATGCCTTCAAGGAAACAATGTGTGAGTCATCCTCAAGAGACATGCAATTGAGGCACCTCCTTTGGAACAAAGTCATGTACATCCATCTAACATATCCAATTATGAACGGTATTATGTTACTCACATAATTGCCCAACGGCCTTCGAAGCAATCTGGTTTTTTATGACAGTCAGAATTAATGTTGAGGTGTTGATGTTAAAAGTTAGAATAACATCACAGGAACATTAAAATGCCATTTCAGTGATAGTTTATTCTAGATTATGTTAAGAAGTATTAGCCTCTGATCATTTAAGACTCATAAAATTTTCCTTGTTAAAACTTGTTAAAAACTTATGTGAATGTCTCAATGTAAAAGATACTTTCTGAGGGTTAATGTGGAAACCTTAGGGCAGATGAAGAACTCACTGTGGATTTGGTGGGTAAGGTAACACTCACAAACTTGTTTGGATTGCTCTTTTTTTCTGTGTACCTTTCTGTATTACGAAAATACTATTATAAAATAGATCTTCACAAATTCCTGGTGATACATAGGCTTAATGCTGGCTGGGTTTATCAACCCCTTGGCTCTAGTTTTTAGTTCTCCCACTCAGAGAGGTATGGGAGAACTAATGCAAAGAGAGGAAGGTTTGAGAATAGGCAAGTATATGCTAGAGCCTTTTTGTTGCAGGCATGGGATAGAGGGTCTCACAAAATAGAAACAAAGGATACACCTTATTCAGAAGGAGAAAAATCCTTTTGTGTGACCTGGTGCATCAATTGAAGGACTTCGGAATCCATCCATGCAGTCAGCAGGCCTCTCTTCAGTAGTAACGCTTTCTTGTTATTGTTGTTGTTCCATCCCACTGCTAGAATAGGTCCTGTTGGTCTCATCCTTCCTGGGGTAGCATACGTGTGCCATATGGAGCTAGCACAAGAGTAAATGATAAGCTGCACTTCATCCAGTCTCCCAGGAATTGACAGGACCCAGGATGAATAGGGGCTGTAGAAGGAAACCCAGAAAACATTGGTTAGTTGGCAAAGTAAAGGCACTACACAGGCAAGTTCTGTCATTTTGGCATTTACTTGAAGAAAATGAAATACCAGCCCCTCCAACTCTTCTCTCTCCAGTCACTCACCAGGCTGAGTTTTTTGAAGATTTTCCATAGCACAGAGGTGGGGGACCTTGAGAGCCTGGGAGTAGCCTGGGCTTGGAATGACTGCTGGAGGAGTAGTGATCGTTGGTGTTAGTAATGTGGGTGCTATTGGGAGTAACTAGCTTTGAGAAATCATCTTAGAATGACACTGATGTATTTGTCATGTTCATTTGACTGCACATTTGTTTTGTGGGTAGGAAGAAGCTGGTTTTGGAAGAAACAATTAATGGTGATTAAAATAAGCTGTTCTGCAGTCAGTTGCTTTCTGGAGCAATCACGAGGGTGGCTGGATTACCATCTTTCACTGAGTCCTCGCTGATCCTCCACTGTGGGACAGTGGTATCTCTGTACTTCCCTACCTATAGTATTTTATGCCTTTCCTTTTTAGTATTTTTCCTCTTAGATTCTTTTGGACCTCTTAATTACCCCTATTTAGCGACTCTACTGATGTAATTTTCCCTTCCTTTTGCCCAAACTTTCTCACAGCTTTTGGTCACAACCTGACAATTCTCTCAGAAGTACAAGCCAAGATTATGCAGCTAGGCCATGCTGGACCTGATCTTTGGTACATACAGCTGAACCCCTGGGGGCTGACAGAGGAGGTGACCAAGAGAGGGTTGAAAGACACACTAGGTAGTTTACAAGACAGAGTAATCTGTCTGTATCCAAGCCCAGACGGTGCCAGCTGGGTACATGTTGCAGGGATGATGGGAATGGTATGTCTGCTTTCAGTAGTGTATTATATTATCCCTTTAGAAAATAATCTGAAATGCAAAGAAATTAATAAAAGTCTTTATGAGTATGTAAAAGTCAGACAGTGCCTGATACACACTGACCTGCGATATCTCCCTTATTCCATTGTGGCAGTGTGTTAGTGTCTCCCTGATAATACCCGTGCTACTGGGATATAATAGGGGCTTTACTGGTTTCCACCGGGCAGTGAGCAGGGCTATGACACAATCACTGACCCAGTTTTAACTGAAACAAACAACTCTTCTCTCTCCTCCCTGCAAATAATAAGATTGTTAGATCCAAGGCCAAATTCATGTTGTTGTGAACAGCTGCAAATCTACTGATGTCAGCAGAGCTGTAACCACTTAGTAAAACAGAGTCCAGCTCATGGTGGTTCTTTGGATGAATTTCAGTTGAACAATTGCATGTATCTATCTAAAATTGTCCTCAGTTTTTCTTTAGATGGATATGTTGTTTCCTGTCCTGTGTAGTACTGGAGTGTGCTGTCAAGCAGCTGCTTGTGCCATGTGATTCTTGCAGCTCTCTACAAAGCAGGTTAGAGTCTGGCTGGATGAACTAGCTACAGCACAGAAATATGTAAGATTGTAAGAGGAGAAATAAAACTTCTTATCTCAAGGGCCCAATAAACACGATATCCCACAATGCAGGAGCTATGGAGCATAGCAGAGAGGTGCAGGCCCTACATGGCCAGCAAGCAGCATGACTATAATGTTCAAAGAGCTGCTCAAAATAGTCTTAATCTCACAAGTGGCCGTCACTATGGCTTGATCTTGCAAAATGTCTAAAAACATTAGTCCCATTGACCTTGAATTACACAGATCTAGGATGAAGTAGAGAACCAGCACTCCAGAAGTTTGAGCTTCAGAGCAGTCACTGATGATTGCAAGGATTTATTTTTTTCTGTTTTCCTGAGAAGAAGGGGAACTCCACATGGGAATAGAGGAAGTACTGGGAGGGCATAATGATCTCCATTGGCTTCAGCACCAGCTTCCAGACGCTGGAACACTGCTGTGGCTGAATCTCAGTGGAGCAAGTTGTTTGACCTTTGGTACAAGAAATTACTTCTGATAGACTATGTCTACATTAGATTAGATTGTGCTGATCCTGTTCCCTAATCAGGGCAGCTGCATGGGAGTTGCACTCCAGTTCTTCCCATTGAAGTTCCGTCTTTCTCAGGAGTTTGTATTCTCTGTGTTGAAATGAAAGATAAATAAACAAGACCTTTCAGGGGAAAAAATATGGCTTCTTTTAATTTAGTCAAAATGTGTTTCTGTATGGACATTTGTATAAGTAAGAAACTCTGATAGTGCAAGAATGTTCACAGTTCTAATCTTTGTTTAAGTTATACAATGAAGTATTTACAGGTTACTAAGGCGGACCTTCAGAGGTTGACATGCATAATACAACATCAACAATCAGGGTCTATCGATGGTGTTCTTTGTGCAGAGTCACATTTAGGCTGATCTTTGATCCAAACAATGTCAATGACAGTGGTTTGGGATGCTTATAATGGGTAACTGACAAAGTGAGGGGATGTAATAAAATTATTAGCACTGAGATGCAATGATGTGAAAGATACAGATCTGAATCACAGAGGGAAAACACTTTATGTACAGGATGGATTCTGGTGTCCCATCTTCATCTTACTTAGCCTGAGTTTGTGGGAAGAGCAAACAAAGAAAATGTAATTGTTCCCACACAAGAACAGACAAGCCTACATTGAAAAGATAATGAGTGAAACTAGCAGGATTCAGGGACATTGCACGCAGTCTCCAAGGAGAAACAAACTTCAGTCTGAGACCTTGAATATCAAAAGGAGTTGAAAGACTTATAAACCCTTCAAGAAGACACAGGAGGGGAAGATCACCTTTCAGAAGTTTCCTGTGGAGACAAACTGAAGGAGAGAATTGCGAAGAGAATTTAAATATATCCGACTGTTGAGAGATGTTAGTTGTTTAGATTAAATAAGTAAGTTTTAAATAGAGTGACTCACTTAGAGTTACAATATTGTGGGATTTAGTATGCTGTTTGCTTAGCTTTACCTTCTTAGCATGAGTAACTGGGTTTGCTGAAACCTTAGGCCACAAGCTGTGGACATTCCCTGACGTGTCTGCTTTTGGCTGGAATAAAATTTGTTTTCTTACTAATTTTTCTAGTAACTAGTACAGTGCCGTGTTTTGGATTCAGTACAAGAATAATATTGATAACACACTGATGCTTTAGTTGTTGGTAAGTAATGTTTTTCCTAGGTCTGGGACTTTTTTAGTTTCCCATGCTCTACTGGTGGGCAGATGCACAAGAAGCACAAACCAGAAGATAAAGAGGATACTGTCGGCAGCAGAAGATGCAGCTGAACAAGATAAGAACAGTTAATGGCCTGCCTGTGTGGAGGTGAAGAAAGAATTCCATAAGGTGTTAGAAGACCCCAGACCAGAAATCACCCTTGAACTAAGAGGTCATGTGCAGAGCACTTGAGGCAGGAGTGCATAAATCATAAGGGTATAATTGCCCAGGGATGTCTTTGTTTGCAGTCCCTCTCCAGACACACGCAGATTGAGCTGACTCTGCTGCTGTACCACTCTATTAAATTATTTATTTTTATAAAATCCAAAGCCTGAGACTCTGCTGGGGGAGACCTGAGGTTGAGCCTGAAGGAGGAGGAAACGTGCCCGGGAACGAATGCATGTGTGAGCAAGCAGTCAAAAGGAATCATCCATTGGCTCACTGGAGCTGCCCTCTGCAAAGGAACTGTGGTCCTATCAGTTAAAATCTTGGGTCATGTGTGTGCAACTCCTTGAATGGTGTGAGAATGCTCAGGCAGTGTCTTCTCCCTTAACACAGCCTTCCTGGGCCAGGAGAATGGCAAGCCTGCCAGTTGTACATGTGGACAGTCTCACGGGTTTAGAGATATCTTTATCTTTCATATGCAAGTAACAGATAATAGGATTTAAGCTGGCCATTCATTACCTCTGTCACTGACACTGGAGAAAACAGAAGTACAGTTATGTGTGAAGGACTAGGGGAGTCATAACTAAAAGTCTGGAAACTGCAGACAGGACCCCAGCAGAAAGCAGAAGCATCAGGATATTTCATCACAAACACAAAAAAGATGATAACTAGAGGCTTGGGATGTGGGAAGAAAACTGCTCAGACTGGGGTCAGAGGTATTTTTCAAGTATAGCAATGCTAATAAGCAACATTCCCCCATTAAAAAAAAAGGGACTATATTCTTCCCTTCATGTCTTTTTCGTACTCTATATCTGTGATTTTACCTTTTTCTGTCTTCTCTGTTTTGATATGTATGATTCTCCCAAGGGTAGTATTTTAGGAATGGGGCTTTAGATAGTTGCATGTATTAGTAGTTCTTGTAACTACTACTCCAGCTATGTGGGTAACAGCCTTCAAAGAAAAGGCACTAGTGTTTCCTAGAAGCGTGATTTAACTTCATTGTTGGTTAAGTGGAATTGTTTGAAGAAGCCTTTCGTAAAATCCCTTTGAAGCATCTTCTTTTCTTTTTGATAGAAGTATATCATTTACTGGGAGTGGGGTGGGGTTTTTTTCAGATTGTAGCTAGTACCTTTCAGAACGTTCCTAAGTTGCCAGGCACTGACAGCATGTTCCCAGCCTGCCAACCGAAATACCTTTGGCAGTAGATGGGTGCTTTTAGCAGCAGTCATCTGCTGCCAAATTACTTTGCCAATGCTCTTCTTATTTCTAGACAACTTGAAATCCAGGACAGGCATGCTCAGGAAGTTGACAAAGGGCATATCAGGATTCCTACCCATTTGTAGACCAAGCGACTGCTGAGCACATCATACATGGTGCTCTTCCTTGTTGGCCTCCTGGCCGCAGACATTGCAATAGACATTGCTATCTTCCCAGTTTGTCCTGCATTATCTCACTCTGCTGTCAGTACCACGATATAATTTTGCAGTTTGAAGTCTTCAGTGTCTCTTTGCCTGTTGCCAAGTTTAAGAGCCAGGGCCTTGCTGTCAAAGCCCCCTGTGATACCCACTTTAGGCTCATTTTCTGTCTTCTTGCTTCCCACAAAAAACTTCATGTTATTCTTCTGTATTCACCTCTCACTATTATTACAGTGAATTTTTTTCATGTGGAAAACATTTCCTGGTTTTGTATATTGTGATTTTTCTGAAGAATTCATTAATTTCAGACTACCTTCTCATCTGCAGACACCTGTTACTATTTTACTTCCCACACAAAAAGGAAACAGGAGGCCTGGGAGGCAAACAACCCTCTTTTGTTAATTAAAGCCCGCTTTTCTTGTTTTAATGGTGAACCTGTGTTTGTGCAGGTTGCAAGTTTATTTGACCAGGAAGAGTTTTGTCGGCTTTGGTTTCATGGCAAAATCTGGCCTGGTGTGTGCACTTCTTTCCTGGGAAATTC
This sequence comes from Ptilonorhynchus violaceus, assembly GCA_013397565.1. Taxonomy (NCBI): domain Eukaryota; kingdom Metazoa; phylum Chordata; class Aves; order Passeriformes; family Ptilonorhynchidae; genus Ptilonorhynchus; species Ptilonorhynchus violaceus. The sequence goes on along the minus strand of VZRJ01011558.1, from coordinate 405,977 downwards.
CTCTATGAACTTACAAGCAACAGCCAGAATACACACACACCCTCTCCATCCCAGACACAGACTGAGCCTGCAGACATCACCTGCTATCACACACATAGCATTTGCCCCACAGCATTATACCCTGCTCCTGTCCATCTAAAAAGGAACAGAATAGAGTGAACAAAAAGACAACAGAATGACTTGGCACATGCCATCCCTCAGGCCGGTGGTGGACCTCTGGAGGCTGGGAGGAGGCTGCCAAGGTGCAGCCATAGTCTAGCAGTGGAGAATGGCCTTAAAGGAAAACAAGTGTACTTCCCTGCAAAATTTTATTTTGAGAAAACATCTTGAATGGTTAGTGACTTCAGTTTCATTTAAACAAATTGCAGAAACTAATTTCCAACAAAAGAAGTTAGATGTAATGCTTCAGGAAACATACTAATTATCAATTCTCCTTTTCAGTTATTGTGAAGATCTATCTGCATTTGCAAATATGAAGTGAAAACGTAGCAAGAATGTACACTATTTTTTCATGCCAACATCCGGTATTTTTATTGTGAAGAAAACTAAAAACCTCACATGTGAAGCACTGCATATATTTTCTTTTTAGTTTATACTTTTTTGCATAACAGATTTCTAATATCTCCTTTGTTTTAACAAACCTGTTTGAGATTAACGTATCTTTCGAGTGCCACAATAATATATACTATTGTACAGTTAATGCTTATTTGAATCTTTCAAGAAATATTTAACAAGTTTCTTTTTATATAATAATTTAAAATTACCTGGATGAGCCATTTTTATTTACACATATTAGATGAAGTTTGAATCGTTTCTTCTAATCCTTTGTTATCATGTGTTTTTTGAGGGAGTTGCAATTTAAAATATCTGGAACACTAACACTGCCGTGTTGCTTTTCATACATTTCAATACTGTAGTAGTTCTCAGTGTGTGAAATTACACCAACCCTGCTGATGTTAAAAGCCTTAACACTTGGACTGCGAAATCTGTGTTCAACCCTATCCGCTCCAGTAGGTGTCATCGTGGCAATGGAGAATACTGCTGGGGATAACTGGGGATGAGAGATCTCCTTTGCCAAGGCAGGAAGAAAACTTTGTTGAAATAGACTTTGCTTCTGTTAAAACAAGGTAATTCTCTCAACATTTTGCATATGGAGACTCTAATGCTTTGAAAAACATGTTGACTAGTAAACACAGTCACCAGTCAGGCCACACAGGACTGTGATCCTTGGCAGTGGTGCTTTGAAGATGGACTTAAGCACAGATGTATTTGGGCAGAAATGCATGTGCAATACTCAGTTTGTCAGCTGTTTGATTTTTGGGTTTTTTTTCCTCAACTACACAGTTTCTTTTGTATGACACCCCTTGTTCAAAGCCATCACATCTTTTCTGTTCTACTTCCCCACTCCCTGCCCTAAGCTTCTTTAGAAATAATTTCTCCAAAGGAAACCCCAAATCTTCCTACTTCATTTTTACCAAAAATGAAACGCTCCACACTCATCAGCACCTGAGCTGCTGGGCATCCAGTCAGTTTTAAGGTTTGTCACTGCCTGAGTGGGTTGTTGAGCAGTGAGTAAATCCACAACCCTGTATTATTACTAGGTATAATTTTAATCTCCCAAACAGAGAACAAATTCCCAGAAAAGTTGTCAGTCAGTGGCAGTTTTACATGCACATGGGCTGCAAGGCCATAATATAGCTAGTATAATTTGAAAAACATGTTGAAAACATATTGAATTACTGAAAATGTGCTCAGCTATTGTTCAATAGCTGATCTGAGTTTCTCAGAAAGATCATGAAGTTTGGGATGAGAAAAAAATATCAGACACCTTTCCCTACCTTGGAAGTCTCAACTGTTTGGATCGAATATGTGATATATATTTAGTGAGTGTTGTCCCTTTTTAATTTTATCTAGTGCTACGTCTGTGTTCTTCATGACAGACTGACAATATGTAAGATGTCGTCAGATAAAATAGAGCACAAGCTGAGCTGAGTGAAACAAGCTGCTGAGCTGAAATGTGACTTTCTAAAAATCAACAGGGTGCAGCTATATCAAATAATAAGTACACCATTTGAATGTTCTCTTTTGTCTAGATAATAACCCAATGAATAATAAGTTTTATTCTTTAAAATGGCAGGCTTTGGGGAAGCAGATAGCAAGAAAGCAGAGCACTAATGGCCTGATTAACTTAAGAGTCGGCTTCTCCTCCTTAGTCCAGTCTTTGAGACTGAAGCAAATCTCTGCGACCAACATTATAAATTCTAGGGAAAATGGCCAGATAAACAGAACAAATTTGTGACCTCTCACACTAAGAGGAAAGCAATTCTTATTGGCAAGATTTTTGTCATTGTTCACATTCTTAAAAAAGCTGTTGGCTGGAATTTTGTCCTTGACCAAGTGGAAAGGCTCTGTGCTGGCAGGAAATTAACATATTTAATAAAAACAAAGCAGCTGATGCTTTTGACAGAACAAGAACAAACATCTGTCTGGCTGTTCTGAGTAAGCAAAAATATCAGAAAAGCCCCATAAAATTCTATTAAAATAAATAGGGTAATGAAAGGGGTGCATAGAATGCACTTGTTTCTAAGTTATTGTCTCATCTGGACACTGTCAAAGAACCTGGAACAAAAAAGCATGTCTTTTATCCTCAGGAAATGCAGGGTGTTTTATTATCGAAGTTAACAATGAAAGCAAACTGTAAAAAAACCCCTACAGCAGCATTCTAAGAACTGTGAAGATATAGCTATTAACTATAAAAGAAAGAGACAAACTTAGCTATAATCTATCAGAAAACGTAACAAAGATAACTACCTAACTCATGTTTGCTTTGGATTTTGCTTCAAGTATGTGAGATTTTTGTTACATGTGTTGTCCTATTTAAGAATACTTATGTTCCCATTAACAGTGTTCCCATACTTATTCTAAAAGCATTTCACAGCACTGTAATTTGATTTCACTTAAGTCTTAAAATATTCAGTCTGTAACTCATTACTTTGAGAGGAGAGAATAAGCATAGCAGATAAAAGCCCAGAAGCTCAGAAAGGTAATCATGAAGAGACATCACTCAGTTCTCTGTATCTGTCTTAAAGCAGGGTCGAATATGCCTAAACACTTCTCAAAAACCTGAGCTGGTGGTAATTCCACATCTTTCTCCAGCGATCTGCAGTTGCAGTGCTATCAGTACAGTTAGAGCAAGCCTATAAGAAATATGGGGACAAACTTTTTAGTAAGGCCTGTAGTGATAAGGCAAAGCATAATGGTTTTACAGTTAAAGAGTGTGACTGAGACTAGATTAAAGGAAGAAATTTTTTATAATGACGGTGGTGAAGCACTGGAACTGATTGCCCAGAGAGGTGGTGGATGCCCCATGCCTGGGAACATTCAAGGTCAGGTAGGATGGGGCTCTGAGCAACTTTATCTAGTTGAAGATGTCCCTGCTCATTGCCAGGGAATTGGACTAGATGACCTTTAAAGGTCCCTTCCAATCCAAATGATTCTGTGATTTCCTAATGCCAACCTTCCGTCCCCTCGCAGCTTAGCCTTGTAATTTGTTGCCCTATCTGATTTAAAATAAACATTAATCTCTCTCTGGATTATGAAATTTAGTAATGTAGCTGAAGCCTTGTAGCTGAAGCCTTAACTTTTCCTGGGGGAATTGCTTGAAATGTGGAGTCTTCAAGCCACTGCTGGTTCTTGTACACTGGAAAAGCTACAGCTGAGAGTATGATGGAGCCAAGGCAGTGGAGTTGGGTCAGATTAAAAAGATGTTTCTGTACAGATGCACTGATGCTGCTTTTCAGGGCTGCTTCCACAGTTCTGTATGGAGCCAACCACAGAACATGTGCTGAGGGCTTCCTAACACAGGCTGTCTGTCAGGGTGTCCAGGCTGCTTCTCTGGGCTAGCAGAGTACACGTAAACTTTGTAGGCTTGGCTCTAGCACCCTATTTTTGGGGGCTAATGGGGTTACATCAGAAGACAGAGCTTCCAATATAAAAATGTGTGCATGTGCTTCTAGCTCTTGGGATTCAAAGGCAAAGCTGACAAGCGTGACCCAAGAGTAAGCAGTGGAGAAATGTCAGCTGGTAGCTCTGAGCCTAACCACCGCCCTTTCATGAGCTCCCCACATGCCGAGGGAGGAAGTGGTGAGCACAGCCAGGCAGCCTCCCACACACCCAGCATCACCCTGGCTGCTGAGCCGCTCCGCTCCTGCCCCGGACACTGCCCCAGGGGGACACGGCTTCTCTTGGGGAGCCACCAGGCCCCTCGGGTGGGACACGGCTTGGCTTGCTCACTGGGAGACATCTCATGACTGTAAGTTTCTCTTGAAAAGAATATGCAGCTCTTGGGCTGGCCAGGGTGCCTGACGGCCCTTGTAAACCGAGCTGTTAATTTTCTGTAGTCCAGCAGCAAGAAAATAAATACACACAGTCAGAATACTGTCAGCATGCCCAGGCACACACGGGGTAGGAGAGGAATTTTCTGTAGGATTAACAATTAGCAAGCAACTGAAGAACCACAAAAACTTAAAAATCCTTGGATTGCCTTGCACCATTTTTCCTCATCTCCCTCACTTTCACAGCAACCCCATCACCTCTGTTCCACCACCTGTTCCTCCTTGTGTATACAGCGAGGAGGAGCCGCCAGCCAGGCACTACAAACAGTTGTGGTTAGGGAGAGGAAACCCAGCTCAGCTGTAATAATTAAAATAGCTGTGATACTTTGATTGAGGTGGTAATAGCAAGGCAGGGATGTTGCATAGAAGGCCTGTCGGTAACGGCTTTTCTTTCCATCCTTTGCTGAGCAGGAAGGACTGTAGTGCTGCGGGGAGAGTGTGCCACAGGATTCACAGGGGATGCTCTGCTGTAGTGGGTCCTTGTCTCCTTCTAGCTTTCCCCCTCCCAAATACAGCCTCGTGTGCTGTCAATTCTGTCATGATGCTGCATGTTGGACTGTAGTTCTTGTAACAGCAATCTCCATGTTGTTCCTCTCTCCGCCTCCCTTACCTTGACGGCTCATTTCCAGGATTTTGGACTATGCAGGCTTGGATGCAATGCTTGTGTCTTTCCACTCAAAACAATTAATCTTGTGAACTGCTGTGCTTACAAACCTATGGATGTGCTTTTAACCTCTGCTTTTAAAGTGCGAGGAAGAAAAAGTAATGGATGTCCTAGCTCTCATGTAGTAAGGATAGTTTATGTATTATTTATGTTTATGATGATTTGGTTGCTATGTTTCTTAAATCTTGCCTTATGTTAGTTGTATAGTAAGAAAAAGCTTTTTCTGTTATTAGATCCTCTTAGTAGTTTCTCTTAAAATTTAATCAAAATCAGAAGCTATTATCTTGTATTTTCAAGTATTGTAAGCATCATCCCTTAATGCAAAATATTGATATGGAATATGCTGTTTAGATAACTGGCCTTCAACAGCAAGTCAGACTCAGTTTTAAATTTGAGTTATGAATGAAATAAATGTGAATTTAAATTTTTGGAAAGCCTTTGCACAGTACAATAAATTAACTACTTTTAAAAAATTCTACTGTAGTGTTTTTGTAATAAATATTTCTTTGTAATATTAGCAAATCAAGGCATAGTAGTGTTATGCTTGTGTGTAAGCTTTGCCAAGAAAAGCTAAGTAAGGAGAACTCCAGATTGCCAGGAGAACTCCTGGTTAGTAAGAAGCGTAAGATAAAAGCTATCTTTATTTAGAATAAATAAAAATTATCATAAATTATGAGGTAAAGGATACTTCTTTATAGTTCTATGCTAATGTAGGATTTTTTTTAAACTCTGAAGTTCTAATAAAAAGACTTTATTCAATCACTTGACCAACAAAATGATTATAGAATCCTTCCTTCTTGAACAGTTTCCTTTAAAATGTCTTGTGATAATATGAAAAATCTGAGACTGTGAGATCTTCAGTGTTTTGGAGTCAAACAGATGTTAGTGATTTTTCACTTTCTGAAAAGATCTGGTAAAGAGCTTTCTGCTAGAGCAATTTTCTGTCAAGACATGGATTTGATAAAATGTAATTTTTTGTAGGAAGATATTGATTTCTTTTGTGTTTTCAAGGGAAAGCTATCAGAATATTTTATTTATGGTTGAAACTAGAATATAAAGAAGAAAAACATAAGTCAAAACTGAACATCTGACACTGTCAAAATATCATAGTCAGTTGTTTCAGAGGTCCTAAAATAAAAATTGCAGAATTTGGGGTTTTTATTGCAGAAAGTGCTGTCATCTTATATTAGAAAGGATATTTCAGAATTTCCTTTCTAATCTGTTTTTTCTTCCTAGGTCAGCATGATTTTCTTATTTTCTTTCTCCCTGACATTTACATGCTTTTGTTACTGAAACTTTCAAGGAGAATGTCAGACCACAAGTCTCCAGAGCCTTCTACATTTGATACAAAGCTCTTGGACCTCTGCTGATTTGAAGAATGACTTGATGCTTCTTTGTAGTACCAATTAGGGGAGTTAATCAAAGGCTCTGTAGGGAGAGCCATGTGAGTGCTGGGCATCTTTGAAAATGTTAGCTGAATTGCTAATAAAGAGTACAGACTGCTTTTAATTCTGCAGTGAGTGTTGCTCCATCCTAGTCCAAACAGAAGGGCTGCTCCACAGTAGTGCTCCCGTCCATGGTGCAGTTGCTGTGGTCACAGCCAGCCCAGGCTGGCCCTGGGACAGAGGACCAAGAAATTGTCCCTTCTGAAATTCTGTCTCTCTCCCTAAACATGCTCTTCTTGGCATATCATAGGCTATGGATTTGGTATGAGATCAGATGACTGGAAGTAACTGCTATTTTTTTCCTGCGGTCCAGATGTACTATCTTTAAAAAATGGTCTGTGTGTTGAATTGAGCTTTAAGAACATGGTCATATGACAGAGATTAAGGTTGTTAAGTATTTATTTATCAAGGATTTCTATTTTTAAAGAAGCTTACAACTCCATCACATATCTAAATATAAGAACTTGTAATGAATAGGCAGAGATTGAAAATTATGAAGCAGGCAGAAGCTCTAGGTTCCAAATTATATTTCTGAGAAATGAGAATGTTTTATGAAATCTGAAGAGATCTTCCTGGAAACAGTGTTTGTGAAACAGCACTGAGCAGTCCTGTCTGCTGTGGAAGTGGAACAAAAGTTCTTATTCTTTGTAGCCCTCCTCTGAGAGGGCAGTTTGAATTGGATTGCTAAGGGCAAAAATTCCCTGCTATTAACATAAGACTAAATGTACTAATTGTTGTGTACATCTCTGCACAAAAATCTAAACACATTAAACAGAAAATTTATTGCACTCATTTTTCGTGCATCTAGAATATTTAAGGCTAATGTGCTAAGAATGCCAAAACACTAAAAATAACTTAGGAGTTAAAAAAATAAAATCTGTGGAAGTAGTATAAGCTGAACTATTTTCTTTTGATAATGTGACCTGACACTGAAGAACAGTTATCTGCTGTAGGAGAGTAGTTTGCCTTCCTTTTGTTTGCAGATGATTCATTACTTTTGGTAATCATTAGTTATAACACATTAATAACAGTAAAATTAATAACTAATGGTAGTACAATCTCACTACCTGTTTGCAATTATCAGGGTCACTTAGTATGTCATAAGCCACCTCAGTACCCAGTCTCCCTCCTAGCATGGGCTCTGAGCATGCAGGCTAATAAACTCCTCCTGCACTCCTGTGTCTTTGCTTCCATTGATTGTTCTTTGGTCCATGCTGCTCTGAGAACTGCAGAACTGAGCAGTAAACCAGCTCAGGAAACAGAAACGTGTTTAAAAAAACTTGGGTTTTTCTACTTGGTTCTCTTCAGACTGATGTGGCCTTTTGTGCAACTGTTGGGTCACAAAAACCAGGACGGTCTTGAGAATAGGTACAGGCAGCAGGTGGGAAAGACATTGTGATGGAAGCTGTGTATGCCTGCAATGTTGTTGGCAGAAATAGTGGTGGGAATGCAGAGAAAGTCAGTCAGATAAAGAGCTTTAAAAAACCAAAACCCCAAAGCTTTAAGTATTCTGGCTGTGATTCAGATGTATATTTTTTCAAGGGTAAAAGTTTATTATCTCCATCAGAAAGTTCAATTTGGTTGTTCCTAAGATTATGGCATTTAACTGTCTCTATCTTAATGAAATAATAAAGTTTTTTTAAACCTTTGTTGGAACTAATATCTATCTTTTCAGGAAAACAGACCTATTTTATCCAGTGTCATAGAAACTGATGACAGAATGTAGACCATAGCACAGTGGGAGTATTCTAAAGACAAATGGCTTAGTAAAACATTTATATTCTAAAAGCAATTTTTATGTATTATGGTTTATATTATAAAAGGTCCTTGAAAATAACACATATTTTATTGTCAATAAATTAATATACTATATACCTACGGACATGAATGGTGCAATAGCACAAGTTTAGAAACAGCTCAGACAGAAGGATACTGATGTCCATATGCGGGATGGCCAAGAAATCTTGAAGAAATTGCATTGAACCTCGTATTTCTCAGGTTCAAGGCTCCAGGGAACTCAATAAACTTGTGTGTGAACACATTCTCTACCTGTACAGAATAATTGAGGAAACAAAGATGGGCAAGGCATGGAAGACCACAGCTTTTAAATGAGTAATCGTAGGGGACAGCACTTTGTGACAGTGTTGGTGGTGTTAATTCAGGCTCTGTCATTACATGATATTTGACACAGACCAAATCACAGCCTCCTGGTCTTGATTTCACCACCCAGCAATCAGATTACTGATTAATTTAATCTTTACTAATCCAGAAGATTCCCACAAGTGCGTGCTTCTGAGGAATAAAACTTACATCCTGAAATCGTACTTACAAAGAAACTCTAGTGGTAAGAAAAAAATTTAAACTGAACTTTAAAAACCAGAAGTAGCTAATTATGCAGCATGCAGTTGTATTTCAAGAGTGTTCTTCAGAGCAATCCAAGGATGAAGTCAGTAGAGAAAAAAACGGTATTTGTAATTGAAAAGGCCTTGGAGTGCTGTGGAATGAGACTTGCCCACAATTGCTTCACTTGGGGAGGGCTAAAAGCCCAGTATCTAAATAATGATTAAGACACGCCTGATGAAAATTAAGACGCATTCAATTCTGTGGCATTCCATCAGGGTGGCTGGAAGCGTCCCCTGCGGAGCTGAGGGCCTTTGCTGGGCTGGGGCACTTACAGACGTGACTTTGCCTCACCCCGGCTCCTGCCTTCAGCTGTTTTTATTTCCAAGCGACTAGGCGGCGGGGGGGGGCGGAGAATATCTGATTTGGGACAGCGGCAGAGCACACGCAGCTCTGATGCCGCTCCATCGAACCCGTCCGAAGCACTGCCGCCCGTGGTTTGCTCCGAGTGCCCGCTGCTACCCGCGCCCGCGGGGCAGTTTCGGCAGCGGGCGCTGCCCCGGAGAGCACATCTCCCCGCGGGGCACGACCCTGCCCAGCGCCCCGGACTCCGCCCCAGCTTCACCCGGGGCCAGGCTCGGGACCCGGCGGCGGCGGGGAGGCGACGCCGTCTGCTCC
>VZRJ01011558.1:324447-395987 GCA_013397565.1 Ptilonorhynchus violaceus | reverse complement strand
CACCGCCCGCGCCCGGTCCCGCTCCGGCAGGGCACAGCGAGCAAGCGGCGGCATCGCCGGGGCGTCTCGGGGCCCTCGGGGTAGCGGCGCCTTGAGCCGCCGGGAGAAGGCGGCCGGGGCTGCGGGAGAGACAAAGGAGCGGCTCCCGCGGTGTCCCCGGAGCAGGGCAGGCAGCGCGGAGCCTGGCAGCCGGCTTCCCGGCGCGCCGGCACATCGCGGCGGGGAGGTCTGCGGCGTAGTTTGGCGGCGTGCTGTGAGATACCCTCGTCCTAATCCATCCTGTCTGTGTGTTCGGCGCTCTCCGCGCTGCGGGGAGTTGGGTGCCCGCCGCGGGGATGCGGGAGAGGGCAGCAACAGTTAAAACTGCGAGTTTGCGGCTCCCGAGTGGGAAGCGCCGCAGGCTGCGGGGCTCGTGCCTCCGTGGGCTTCGTGGTTTAACTTGGCGCACATGAAATTGAAGTAACCTTCCATGTGCTTTGTGTTTCAAAGGTTAAGATGAAAGCGGAGATCGTGCCCGTGGACTTCTCTTGTTCCATGTAATCCCGACAGCCATCACGTCTGTTTCCCGTCCAATTCTAGCTCTGTGCCGAAAAAGCTCCCGAGTCTTAACGTTCACAGGGAAAAGATTTGTGTACTTGAGGATTATGAAGTCTTGGTAGCATCGACCTTTCATAAGTTTTAACATGCACTGCCAGTGCGTGAGGAGATGACTGTAGAATAATAAAATATGAAAGTTTTTATTACATGATTGGTGCTAGGGTTGTTAGCTGCAAATTCAGATTTGGTGGCTTTTTTTTAAGGCGACTTGGGCAAATGGCACTGCAGAGAGGCAAAAAGCAGTTTTATGGAGCAATGTGTAGACATTGATGACTGCATTTCATAGCATCTAAAAGGCTTTTCTGCAGTTTTTCACTCCAATAATGCACTTAGATGCTACAGTGTCTTTTCAGAAGTTTGGGCTTTCCACAAAATCATAGAAAGGTTTGGGTTAGAAGGGACCTTAAAGATCACCTCCCCAGAAGTGCCGTGCTTTTGTTCTCTATGTCTTCCAACAAATTTTTTTATGTTATGGAAAGTAAGCAGTATTGTCTAATGTGGTCAAATTAACTAGCAGTTTGTTTTAGTTTCATCAGTGAAATAGTTTTGGTAAAAGTAATATATTTTGAAGTTGAATTTTAAATCTTTTTGGCAGTGTTTTTGGACGTATTTTTTTCTTCTAGAGTATGAAAAAAATATTAAAGTGCTAATTTTGAAATACAAACTCCATCGGCTTTTCCTCTTTGATAATCTCTTTGTGAGGCAGCGCACTTCTAATAGGCCTTTTATCAGAGGGATGATGATTTTGAGGAAGTTCAGTACTACTTCGGATGATGTATTAACTGTAACAATTCACTTCCTTTCAGTGATGAACTGTTTTAAAGGGACATAATAAATTTAATCAGAAAGCTTCTTCTGAGGAAAAAGGCTGTCAGGGACAGAATCGTGTTAAAATTCTTCTGTAGTCTCCTGAATGGGTGGATTTGCTTACACTTGAGAGAGTCCATGGGAGACATGTTCTCAGGCATAGCTGGGTGCTTAAGTCACTTGGATTCTAATTTTGCAAGGACTTGTATCACAAGCGTGTGCATGAGATATTGCAAGGCTGGGCACTACAAATGGTGTGTGTCATCTGTGTTTTACTTACCACAGTGGGGCTGGCTCTAAGCTGGGAGAAGAGCCCATTTGCTGATGCATGTGATGGATCAAACCTAATAGTAAGTCACTGAGTACACATTCCTGTAAAACCCCAGTATCTTGAACCATCCTCATGTTCATGTCAAGAAACTAATTTTCATTAAAGCCTACCTTAAGGTAAATATTAGATTGTCTCTTAAGCTGTTACTGACTTCAATGCATGCAATGTGAAAATCACCTTGTTCATTCTGGAGATTTAAGTTATTAGTTACCAAATGTTGGCTGATGTCTGGCTATTTGAATTAGAAAATACACATACATTTCATGACCCAATGTGACACTGTGTTTTTTCAAATTGTATGGAAAACGCATAGTTTAAGAAATCTGCATGATTTTTTTTAGAGAAAAATCACAGTTCCCAGGCTTTTCTTTGGGACTAAGAGCCTGTGGAGTATTTGAGGCTTTTAGATGAAACTTTCATGAGGCATAAATGTTTATGTTGATGAGAATATTAAATTGCAGTAGCTCTTGGGCTCTTAACAAAGATCACCTGTGCACTCAGCAAACACCCAAAGCCTCTATCGGGAAGAGCTTAGACTTAAATCCGTTAGGTGAATTGCCAGGTCAGGTTTCATTCCCAGCCCTTCCCTTTGACAGATGTGCTCTCTGCATAACCTGGCATGCTTCCTCTCTTTCTAATGGAAGATTGGGTACAAAGCTCATACTTAGGTGTCTCATAGGATTTGTGCAGGTAGTTTTGTTAGCAGAAATGGAGATTACACCTGTGAATGACTGCACTTGCATGTGTTACTTCCAGTGTTACCAAGTGGTCTGTCTTCCAGCAGCAGTATGCATGAAGTTTAAGCAGGAGATCTGATCCTACTGTATAGGAAATGAGGAGACTGACAGTGTGACCTTCCCTGTGTGCATACTCTGTTTTCTTTGAAGTTGAGAGAACTATAGTCCAAATCTCTTACATTTCAGAAAAACTGAAGAGTGCCCATCTGTAGTTATCTTCTGAGATGAAATAGTTTGACTGGAGTGACTCTGTCTAATCTCTGAGACATCCATAGGATTATGGCAATACAGGATGCTTAAAACCTGCAGTTTATATGCAGTGTCCTTCAGTATGTTGGTATGTACTTGACAGAGTTTGTTGGTTTAATGGAATCTTGTAGTTTCCCTGCTCAGGAGAATTACAGCTTTTGTTAATACTGTTCTGTTTAATTATGCAAGTATATATGCATATAAAAAAGACTACCTAAATTAGACTTGTAGGCATGAAATCTTTTCTTTAAATCTGTGTTTTCTTTCTGTTCCAGGAAAAGTAGCCCTTTTGGCATTTGCTGTCCTCAGTTGCCAGGTTTGAAATGGTGGCGTATGAAATGCACGTTTGGAAGTGGAGAATGTGTTGGAATTACAGCATTTTTTTTATTAGCATCAGTTATTTAGAAACTTAAATTGGATTCGTTTATTTGAAATGCTTGTTGAGATAACCTTGGAAGGCAACAACAAGGTGTCAGGATAAGGACTGAAATCTCTGTCAGATCAGTGTTGTTGAAGACAAGGAGTAATAAAGTATGAAAATGTTTTTAATGTGTACCAACGGCATATTGCTGCTAGGCTGTCTTTAAAGCTGCTGCTCAAGCTCTGCATGCCATTAAAATGTTTGTTCCTGCAATGGCAAGACTCTTCCCTGTATTCTATAACATGTAAGTGTATGCACACTTTTAAGAATAAGTACTTCTGCATGAACTTGAGATTTTCTTTATAGATGACACTTGAAGTATTTAAAGTTATTTGAAAACTTTTTAAATTTAAAAAGTTTTCCACAAGGCTGACAGATGAAATGCATCTGCATTTGTTCTTTCTGTAAGTCAGATTTCTATCAGAATTTGTGTTGGAACTTCAGTGGCATGAAAACTCAAATACTCCTGGATTAGATATTTAAAAAAAACCCCAACACACCAAAACCAACATCTGAAAGATCTAACAACTGTAATAGTTTTCAGTTTGTAGTATTTCTAGGTTAGTGCTGGACATATTTTCTTGTACTTGTGGTGCAACTGTTGTGAAGTCTTTGCCCTAATCAGGACCACGTTCAAGAGGAGCAGAATAAAAATAGCATCTTGGCCGAGTCCGTGAGGGCAGCTGTTATTTATGGCAATTTCTTTAGTCACATCCCCACATGAACTTGCATGCTTTGGTAACAACTGGAAAGATAGTGAATGAAAGCAGCATAACGTACAGCCAAGTGAGTACTGAAATTATCTGAATGTGACCCTGTTTTGTCTTGCAGTGCCAGAAGGGGGAGGATGTTGGGAGTAGTTGTTTGTGTGATGAATTAAAGGTTCTGTTTATAAGGCTTCAGTGTAACTTCTAAATGGTGTACAAATTTAATACAGGTGGATTCAATAAACAGTTGTTATTAGGAGCATTATTTATTAGAACTGGTAACAATAAAGCACATGGAATTTGGACAGAGATTTAATTATCATCACTCTTGTATATAGAGAATGCCATGGAAAGTGTGAATGTGCAAGAAATAGTTCTTAATTTATAAATGACCAGCATTGCTGAAGAATCATTGGATTGTTGAGAGGAAGACTTGGAGATGGGTTGTCTCTTCAAAACAGATGGATGTTTTTGTTTTTCCATCTCTAACTTCTGATGATATGAAATGCTGTGTAGCAATGAAAACATAGCAAAAAAATTTAGGTAAAAACAATACTAGTAAAGCATGCCTATCGCTGATGAAGAAGTTGCTGAGTATTTGTATTCCATCCTGATTGGCATAAAAGCTCTCATTCTAAACTTTGTGACAAAAAAATGTATATTTGGGACGCTTTTGATAGCTATTAAAGACAGCTTTCTTAGGATATTTTATCTCTTACCTTTACATTTTGTTACTTTCCTCTATTTGGAAGCTAACCTTTATTTAAAAATAGCATAGCATGCTCTGGAGCTGCACTGGGTACTAATTAATACACTTCAGTGCTTAAAGCCGTGCTGTCTCCTAAGGTTTCCTGCTGTTTGCACTGGATAAATATTTATGTTTCAGCAAGGCATTAATTTCAACCTGACGAATAGTGCATACAACTTCAATATTTTGGTAATACTAAACACTGTGATTCACTACTATTGCTATATTTTGTTGCAGTTCTTTTTTTTTAGGAAAGGGGAAGAAAGCCCATTACTTTAATTCTCTATCACTTTAAATATGTGATAGAGAATTAAATCTAATACTCAACAATTAAGCTGTCTAGCAGTCTGAATATAGTACAGGAGCTAGTGCTGGATAATATAAGATCTCCATGAGTGTCTAGTTAATGGACAAAGCTGTGCTATGTCATTGTGATTTGTTTTCAAGCACTTGAGTCCTTTTCTCATAAGTAAAGACAATTGTTTTTTATTTTTAATTCTTTTCAATCCTTTAATAATATTTGCCATATTAAAGGAGATTACTGGAATATGTGTAAAAGCGTTAAGTTGACCTTGTAAATTTCTAAAAATTGCATTTGACAGATTTTTAACACTAGCCACCTTCTCTGTTAAGATACTGTGAATATTTTCAGCCTACTGTGTAAGTCATGTTGGGTATGCTGTAGTAACATCTCTACCTGAGGAAGCAGACTAAAGGATCTTCAGGTATAAAAATGGATTTTTTTCCCCACGTTTAATACTCCTTCACAGTGTTTGCTGGCTGAAGGAAATTGTGTTACTCTTCCAGATTTGAAGTAGGTTGCAGAATCAGTCTGCAGCGTCATATATTTTGTGTTAGACTAGTGAAGGGGAGGAAAGTGTGATCAGAGTGTGGGGAAGAGCAGTATTGGGGAGTTCCTTAGCTCTTAGTACTTTGTGCTAAAGCAACAATTTTATGTTCTTTGCAGTCCACTTACACTGGATTTGCCAGTGAAATTCTGAGAATTATTCTATGGGTTGTGGTTAGTAGTGCATCTGTTTAAACCAATTACTATATACTCAGTTAAAAGAATATATTTCTTATTGACTTTCTTTAGGTTGTGCCAAAATACCTGCCTGCTTCATGTCACGTGCTGTGGACGTGCTACTGTTTTTACTCAGTTACAGCTTTTAGGTTCAATAAGCTGTAGCCTTTCTGCTCACATCTCTCACATTCCTAGTTATGTTGACTCCGTATGTCAGGTCTAGAAAGACTAACAGGCTCCTGCATTTTTTTTCCTGCTTTGAACTAAATTCCCAGTGCAGGACCAGAGGAGCAGGTGAGAGGCTTTTGACAGTAATTCTGCACATCTGCTTACACGTGGATCTGTAGCTTTGTGAGTGCTGATACAATATTTACCAATTTCTGCCTGTCTTGAGAGAATGTGATTTACATTTAATTGTAAAGCTGACGAAAAAAAATTGAGTTTCTTTACCCCCCTCCCTGTTCTAGTGGCAGCGTTATGTGTCAGTACTGTAAATGAGGGGTATTTTCACCACAGCCATGTTGTGATGAGACACTTCAGACAATCAAATTTGTCATTTTACTTCGTGAAACACTACAAAGGAAACATCTGTTGTGCGAAATCTGTAATGATGCCGCTTGAAGTAACAAGATTCTGTTGTCTCAGCTGGAATTGGTTGAAGTTTTGTTAAATTTTCAGTAATGTGTACGAATATAACAGAACTACTCTTCCAGCACTTCTGCGTCATGTTAGGGATTGGCTGAGTAGATTTGCAGTCTCTGCTACTTTTAATTCTTTTGCTGCCTTACTCACTTTTGTTTGGTATATGTATTTTCAATATTTGTTCTCTTTGTTCTTAGGCGTAAATTTAAGAGTATCTGGAGAATATGCATTTGCATTGGTTACCAAGGGTTTTTACTAGAATGTAATCGTTATTTGTGCAGTGGTATTTTATCCCAGACTGTTACTGGCAAACTGTAGCTGCCCAGGGGAAACTGATAAAGATTTTCCACCTGAAACAACATAATCAGAGAAGGTCCCTAAACTGTGCAGTTTTCCTTGCATGCATAATGCACACATTCATTCATTCCTTAAGGAAGTATTGAAAATCTTTGGTACGTTCCTATTTTAGTGCTATTCAAAAGTGGCGTAGAGGTTTTGTCCTGTTTTGGAAAAGAAGTGGATGCTAGTTCACCTGTGCTCACAAAGCTGCAGCAATCCAGTGAAACAGTGGCAAGGACGACCTTAACCATTTACAGCTGCTTTTCGGTGTGGTAGAGTAAAAGCCGTGGATAAATTCAGTAGGAGCAGTAAGATGTGAGTATACCTGATGTCAAGGGGAGAAGGAGCACCTAGATGAAGGTCCTGTTTGTACAGTAAACAGAGGAACTGACGAAAGCATGAGTAGGAAGTTAACTGAGTGATGAAACAGGAACCAAGTGATGCCACATTTACCCTTGAAGAACTTCCTTAAATGTGGCTATTGATGTTAAATTGTAGGTGTATGACCTTTTTGTTTTGTGCAATTAACCCCCACTCTTCAAACATCATATTGTTTTGAAAAGTGGCCATTCACTTAGATTATGTTTGTTTTTTTTCCTCCGATGTGAAACACCTTGCTTTGGTCTTGGTTCGTTGCAACTCTTCTTTCATATGCCCGTGACAGTTCTTACAGGCAGAACACGTTGTGTCCAAGGGTTTTTAGGCTGTATTGATATCCTTCAGCTGTGGTTGATCCAAGTCCACTGTGGTCCAAATACATGTGTAATCAATGACCAGTTTCCATTTGTTGTCATAATTGTGTCTACCGTTCAAGTGACTTCTCAGTTGCTACTTGTAAGCAGAATACATTAAATCAAGTTTCCAAGTTCACAGGCTTGAGATTGTTATAGGAACAAATGTTGATCACTTTGTTAGGCTACAGGAATATTTGCCTGGCTCTAAATCATCAAGCCTTTACTTAAAACCAGGACCCTAAATTTGTAACTGAATATAGAAGACCTCTCACTTCTTCTAGAACTACTAGGTCTCAAAGAATGCTCTTAAAATCGGGCCTGTCGAGCAGAAGACATCATGTGATTTAATGAGAATGCAAATAAAAGAAACAGGAAAAGAAAATTAACGTGTGCTCTGTAATTTTTAATCTTAAACTGTTTTCTGCTACCCACGTGGTACCAGTATAAATTTCTTAGAAACTTTCTGTTGTGGCTTGGGAACAATGGCAGATTACGTGGTAATACCAATTCCGCTGGAAATCTGAACTTAAATAAAGAGTCCTTCCCGAACCTGTATAATTTGAGTTTCATTAGCTTTCTATTTCTTTATTGGAATAATTAATATTGTGAGCTTTAGATGCTTTCATGAAATGGGAACTTTTTATTTTAAAAGCTTTTTCATCTAACATGAATTCAATCTAAATTAATACATCTCTTAATGTAAGACAATTATCACCCTTTTTCTGCTTTGACACTATTATGCTTTTGGGATTTGACTTTTTCTTTTTTTCAAATTACAGTGCAGAGCAAGACATACAGGGTAGTAAATTGTCTTGAAACTTTGAGTTGCATATATTTTGTCTACTATAGCATTTAAACTATATGTGACAATAGAGCATTTAATGTATTGGATGTATCTTCTGAATGAAACAGGAGCGTGGGTCCTGCTCTTCTTAAAAATTTTATTTGAGAAGCTGTGTATTTCTGTAGCTTATAAAGTATGTAAAAAACAACAGAATTGTTCTTAGTTCTGAAATGTGTTTCAAGTGAGTGTGTCCAGTCTTGTGTGTATAGCAGGCTCATGCAGGAGGGCTGTTGTGGGGGTGGGGGAAGGGAAGGAATGAGGAAGAATGAGAGAACTGTCTTGAGGAGATAAAGCATATTTTTCCTGAAACTGTTTAACACAGTTAAATATATACGTGCATGTATCAATGGGTAATTTTAATTCTGTAATTTAACAGGGAGCGGTTATCCACCACTAAAACTAAGTCCTAAGGTTATTTGCAGTATTGATGTACTCCTCTTCTGGAAAACGCAGCTTTGTATAGCTTTTTCTTTTTTTCCTGTGAAAATGAGCTACTAAAATGTGTCAATAGACTACCATAAACCTCTTTTTGTTCTAAAATGTGGGGTGTATTCCTATTAGCAAGGATCCTGCTTTTGTCTCATGATCTCTGAGGAAGTGGTAGAATGATATACTGGAGATAATATTTTGCAGATATAAGGTTCTCAAGAATGCCTGTGCTGCTGCATTGGTAGGGTTAGGGTGATGGGATGTATCATAGCACTCATTTAAATAAAGGCTCTGGAGTAAAAATCAAACCTTTCCATTGCAGTTGTACTTGATCATGTCTGGTATTATTATGGGATATTGTAGATCTACGCTGAGTAGCCCTGTGCAGTGACACAGCTGATCCTGGAGAAGGCAGTGCGAGCCCCTGGGGAAAGTTCTCTTTTCTTCATGAAAGTCCGGGTGCCCTGGAATGGGTTTGCCCTGAGAGAGGGACCCGTGCTTTACCATATAAAGCTGTCATGGCTTAGGAATGGCATTCCCCAATTTAGTGTTCCCATGGAAACACTCCAAACCGCCACACTCCCCCTTTCTCTTGCCCCTCCCCTGTGTTGGGATGGAGAGGAGAGTGAGAGGCGCAAAAGGTAAAAATTACAGGTTGAGATAAGAACAATTTACTGGAAACAGCAATGGAATAAGAAAGCAAACAGTGACAGCTACACTAACAAAGTGTACAAAATAGGCAAAACTCCCTGGGCAATGATGAGGTGGTATAGGATAACCCCCAGATGCTGGCCGTGCTGCTTCTGACTATTGCAAAAATTAACCCTCTCCTGGCTGGAACCTAACATAAGTAATTTCTGAGGCACCTATAATTTTTGCAACCCAATTCTCAGTTTGTGGAGCTCCTTGCTTTTTTTGGAGGCAGAAGGAAGATTCGGTTGAAATGAAGTCCCAAGAGCTGCTACAGAATTTCTTCCTCGTGTGGCTTGTGTAGTATCTTCTAAAGTCAGTCTCTGGCTGAGGTAGACATCTCTGCTTTTCAAATTCAGTGAAGTACAGACATCTAGAGTGGTGTTGGAAATAGGCAGAGTCTCCTAAAATCTCATTCTCAGCCAGCAGAGTTGGGAAGTTCTGGTCAAAAGTCTTGCATTCTTATTGTTGCTGCTAAAAAGTAGGCGAAGAGTCTCTCAAGCTTCTGTCCCTGCTTTGTGAACTGAGTCTTTTTCCTTCTGATTAGTCACTGCTAAACTACTTGCTGGATGAATGCTTCTGGACTTGTGCTAGGTGAAACTATGTGCTGTTACGGTAGAAGGTGTTGAAATAGTGTCTTTTACAGTCAATGCTCAGAGATGAAGTACAGCCCCTGCTCAATTCTCCACATGCTTTTTAGGTCATACTCAAGCTATTGTGTAGCATCTGCCTATGCATGCTTTACACTGAGGATCTCTCAGCAGCTGAATTACCCAACACCTTTCTTTTCCTATGTGACTGAATGTTCTGATCAAACTCTAGGTTGAGATGACTTGCAATTTTCACTTAGAAAAGAAAACTTGGTTTTTAAAATTAGCTTGCAGCAAATAGACTTCACAAATGGCTAGATTAAGTGAGTCACTGTCTGTAAAGGCAATACTGTGGTAGCATTGAAGTTTGAGGAGGAAAGGAACTGCATGTCACAGGATTGCTACCAAAAGAATTCCCCATACTTTTAAAAAGACCATTGGTTATTTCAAGACTTACATGCAATACTAAAATTAAAGCTGCAACACAATTGTTCTCTCTATAGTTTATTATATTTCACTATTTTAAATTTGCCTTTGGATTTTGGGAAAGCTTCCTGACTTCGTAGGGATTTATTGTACTTTGGGCTTAGGGAACTAGGGTACAAAAGAACAGTAAGTTTGCTTGGAGTTCTGTACAGAATCTTTCTTGTAAGTGATGAACTTGTGCAGCGCTGCTTTCCCTTACAGAAGTGATAAGAGCACCATGTCATCTGCTGTGGTATTGCCAGTTCACAGATTCTCTCAACACAAGTTGCAGGTGTCCTGATATATAGACAACAGACAAAATTTCTAAAGCTTTCTAGTTTGTTCTTATGATAAAATCCTAGAACGTTTTGAGTGGGAAGGGACCTTAAAGATCATCTAGTTCCACTCCCCCTGCCGTGGGCAGAGACACATTTCACTAAACCAAGTTGTTCAGAGCCCCATCCCAGCCTGGCCTTGAACACTTCCACGGATGGGGCATCCACAACTTTTCTGAGCAGCCTGTTCCAGTAAAGAATTTCTTCTTAGTGTTTGATCTAAACCTCTTCTCTTTCAGTTTGAAGCCATTCCCCCTTGTCCTGTCTCTACACGCCCTTGTGAAAAGTCTCAGAGCATAAAGAAGATACCTTTATTTTAGTAGTGTGAAATGTTTTGACTAACAAAAACTGGAAAATCTGCATGGATTAAGTAATTTTTGTGATATTAGCACACTGTTCTCTTTCAGGTGTTTCTTTCTGTTCGGGTTATGTTTGGTTAAGCTTATGCTTGTACTCATTTTAATAGTACTTACTTTAAGTTCTATTTCTTATGATGCATATAGTTATTATCTTGATTTTTCTTTGTATGTGTTGAACTGTTAACTGTATTAATTCAGTATAAGTAAGGACTTAATTTAAGACAACATTTTTCAATTATGTGTGTTTATTTTATCTAAGACTAGGCAGTTTATATATTTTCTTTCTTAAACAGTCACTAAGATATAAACAGTAATGTTTGCATGAAGTAAAACAAAAGAGGAAGCAAGTATATTTTAGCTGCTAAGAAAAACTGCTTCGAAAGTAATAGCTCTTACTTTATTTCCCAATAATGAATGAATGTAGTTATTGATATATTACAGATGATAGAAAAGCTAACATTTGAGGATATACTCCAAACCATATAGCTTGAAAGAATAAGGATTCTGCCTGCCAGAGAATGGGGTGTAATTGGAGTTGTCTTACAGGTGGGCGGTTTTGACTGAGTATGGTTATCAGTATGGCAGATGTACTTAGAATGTGCTTTTGTGCAGTAGGCAACAAGGAAGAAATAGTAAAGTAGGATTAGAAAAGGCAACTAGGAGGAAATAGTAAAGGAGGATGAAAACGAAAATAAAATTCCGGCTGTGGAAGTTATTGCCTCTTACTTCATTTTGGCACGGTACTGTTAGGGCTGCTTTTGTCCTGCTTAAACAATATAGATCTGATTTACTATGGCTTGTATAAATTCAAATGAACGTATCAGTGATTGTAATCTCCTATCTCTATCCTGGTGACTTGTTTGGTTGGCATGAGTCATTTGGTTGTCTTCGGAGAGTTATCCCTTTGGTAGTAAAGGGTAAATACAAGGTTAGTTGAGTACAGATGTGGTTTGTAATTGATTGCTAATCTGAAATTGAGCAAATAAAACTGCCATGAGTCAAAGATCAGGATTAAAATCTTCAAAAGCCTGTGCTATTAGGAATCTTACCCGCTGCTTGAGACTTTCTAGAAAGCTTTCGTCATGAATGTTTTGGGTCGTGTGACCACATGAGCACTTGCCAGCATCGTAAATGGCCTTATGGCCTCATGACCTCAACCACAGGTGGTTGGTTGGCTTTTGGGGTTTTTCCCCCCCTATTGACAGAATGGAAAGGTTTTAGAAGCCAGTGTTATAGTTTTATATGTCAGGTATTTGATGCTTTGCAGCCTAGAAACCTCCACACAATATTTTGTGGTACTGCATACTTTGCACAAGAAACAACTGCATTTACGACAGTTATTTATAGTTTCTATATGGTGTAGTTGATGTATGCTTGCTTTCTATAGATTAAGTATTTTTTTTCCTAGGTTGCTGTAATCAAAACTGAATTGAGGTCCTTCATCTGTGGCTGAATAATAATAAATCCATGATTTAAAAAAAAATTACAATGGATATCATTCAGGAGGACTTTCCCATTTGATGGGAAAATATCTATCACTTTGTCATATCCCAGATGTAAATTGGACAAGAAGTATATGTGCATGGGATCAGGAAATCTTATTTAAATCTCTGTCATGGAAAAGTGCATTGACTCCTGACTCGTCAAGGCTCATGTTCCTCATTGTGATCTAAAGTGTGAGCTGCAGATGAGGTGGTTGCTTCTATCACTGACAGAGGGGAGGGGGAAAAGGGAAGCAAAACTGAATAACGCCCTTGGCAAGATGAAATTAAAATCGACTGCAGTTTCAGTTCCTAAGGTTCAGTAATCTTTACAAACCACTGGAAACAAATGTTCAGAACAGTTATCTTTGTGTAGGTTCACTACTATGTTGTGGAGAAGACTGCAGAATGACCATAGTGAATCAGACCAGAATTTCTGAAACCCTATTGTCTAATAGTAGCTGTTAATAGAGGCCAAGAAAGGAACTGAGGGGAAACTGAAAGAGTGTGCTGGAGGAGCAACCTTCAGCTTTCTGAACTAGAAGTGCTTATATACTTAGTGGCTGTGGATAGATTCTTCCATGGATATGTCCAGGTGGCTTTTTTTCCTTGCATTCATGTAAAGTTCATGTACTTGGACCTTGATGTGTACTTCCTTCCTACATTGTTTTTGGTAACTCCTGCTTGTTTTGAGCCTGTCACCTATAGTGCCACCTAATACTTGTTATTTCTCTTGTTAGAAGATGCTGAATAATCATCTGTCATTTTAGGAATTTGCTTGAGCCTGAGTCAGTGATGCTTGGTGCACCGTAGTTATCTCATTTTACACTGAAGATGGCAGTTGTCAGAGAATATTTGATACCGAGTCTTTGAGCACTGTTTGCAGTTATATATTTGAATAGAGCATGTGACTGTTTCAGGCTCAGCACAATGGGGTTTTTGTTTCTTTGTGGAAGTTTGAAAAATGTCAAGAAGTCAGACCTGGCCTTTGTGGTTTCTGAAACCTGTCAGAGTGGCTTTTGGAGTCCACAGTAGCATCTGTTTCTTTCCTCAAGAGACTTCAACTGTTTTGCTACCCATTATGGAATCTACAAGTATCTGAACAGAACAGCTTGACCATATTCAGAATTGTATAGCAGATGAACAGATCACTGTATCACTAGAATGAGTTGTGCATTAACATCAGGAAAATGCATTCTCTTCTTTGGCAATTGAGTCAAGAATACAGTTGCCTGAGTGCTGTTTCCTGCTGAGGCTTACCAAGGATTTTGTCTTTGAAACAAGAGGGAGAGAAAAGGGTTCAGCAATGTGAATTTCAAGTGTAGGCTGTAGTCCTTAAGTGAACTTGATACATCAAGTAGAGCTGACTAAGAGGTTTTTAGTACTACCTGTACCACTTCAAAGGGTAAGAAAAGTTGAGTCCTGATTGGCCCTTCTGTACTTCTATGTGCAAACTACTATATGTAGTTTGAGTATAGTTTTTAGCAAATGCTATAGTTCAGCATTTGCTAGGGACTGATTTCTTATGAGTCTAATACATCCTGATGGAATGCTCACAAGTTTACTTTGTTCCTGTTCTGGGATGAGTTGACAGATTTGGCTGATGTTTCATAAATAGCTTAACTTTCTGCTCCATGTTTCCCTTAGGCTAAATTTTTTTTTTTTTAAGCAAATAATACAGACTTCCAAGCAGATACTTTACAGATTAGGTAAGGGCGCAGTATATGCTTTCTCTCCTCTTGCAGCAATTCCCAGAGGACAGGACTTGAGCAGTTTTTGGCTCCTGGTTTTGTTTTTTCCAGCTCTGTGACTTTCCCTAGCAAGCATCTAATACTGTGGTTTCAGGAGGTAGTTTCTGCAGAACTCAAGAGTTCATTCTTCATCCAAGTCCAGCCTCCTCGTACTTAATCCAGATTTCATTTACATACATGCGTTCTGTGGATGAATTCTGCAAACACTAGGTAGCTTTGAAGAGCAGGAAAACCACCTATTGTGAGAATTTCTTTTTGAAGAAAAACCTGTGCATGTGTTGTCTGTGATTTCATTCAAAGCCATGATTTGATATTATTATATTCAAGTTTTGAGTGACAGGTATGAAAATCCAAAGCCGTTTAAGTAGATGGATGCATTAGTGAGTTTGCCAGAGAATATGTCTTAATTTGTCTTGGCTTGCTCTCCACCAGCATAGTAACTTTTTCTCCCTCCTCTATTAAAAACAGGAAATTCAGTAAGTTCCTGATGTATTTGTGCTGTAATGGGCAAGGGGGGGAAAATTACCTTCTTAGGGACTTTGTAGAGATCTCTTCTAAATGAGACTTGCTTTTGTCAGATAAATTTCCTTGGTATCTTATTTGAGTTGAATTATCTTGAAACAAAACAAAAATTGGTATCTCCAGTGTAAGGAGACTTGTATTATTGTATTAGAATAGAGCAAGACCAATTAACAGCTTTCAGAGGCTCCTTAGGACTTGGGAACTTGTTAATTATTATTTATTTGAAAGCCTATCTTTGGCTGCTAATCCAGGTTGAGAGTCTTGTGGAAAATACTCTGAAGTGGTTTTAACTCACAAGGCACAAACACACAGGTTATATTAGCTGTAGAAATACAAACAATTAGCCATGTGTTAGCTAGCTGCAGAAGCTATGCCTGCTTTCCTGCGGCAAAGATGAAGACATGCAATGAAAGAGTATCACCTAAAGTGGGTTTACTTCATGTGTGAGATAAGTTAAGAATATATATATACGTCTAATAAAAATTCAAGGGAGATGAACCACCTGACTGTTACTGAGCTGTATCACAAGTAGTTTTGTGGTATTATTTAAATAATTGAGACTTCTTGCTCTTTTCTGTGACAGTCTTCATCAGGACATCCAAATGAACAAGGAGCATGGGGACATTTGAACCTGCTCTTCAGGTTTAATCAAAGTATTGTTTGATTTGTGGTGACAAAAGCAATTTGTTTTTAAAGAAATTCTCAAACTCCACTCATTTGAAATCTTTGTAGGGACTTAGTAGGAAAAGACCAAGGAAAAACATTCATTTAAAGATAATTGTATGCTGATGTACCTTAAAACAAGACTTTCTTTGGAGAAGTGCTGTGTAGTGTTTGCTATGTTATTTGAATTTTCGTTACAGTTTTTATATTAATAAAGTACATTCTTAATACANNNNCCCCCCCCCCCCAAAATAGCAGGTATTTATTTTATCCACTTTATGTTGCTTTAATTCTGTATTGACTGGGACATCTCATGCTCACAGTGGCCTATATCTTACGGTTATATCCACTGAAACAAAGCTGTAATTAAGGCATGCTTTTTTAATCCTCTGGGGATTTTTTTTTCCGTAAAAAGTTAACAGATGTTATAAATTAATCCTTATTTTGGCCCACTTAATGTTAAAAATCACATTTTAGAGTTAATTTTTGTAAACTTTCTGTGGACTTCAGAAAAAAAATTGTTAAATAAAATTTGTTAATTCTTCTTTTGGAACAGTCTTCGGTTTTCCAACTCTGTTTTCCAATGTGTCCACACATTGTTGCAGTCCAACTTGATCTGTTATTTAAGTAGGACAAAATGTGGCAGTCCTCAGTAAAGCAGTAGGTTGTCTGCCTGTTTAAATAGATCCCACACAGCTGACGTGTGGAATTGAGGCTTTTTTTTCTCTTCACGGCAACATCAATCTAATACATACTATTTGTCTTTGTGGAAAATAATCATAAAGTTAGAGTTCTTATTTGTGGCACTCAAATGTTTGTTGCTGTGGGTGTGTATGTGCTTGACGTTAAGCAGGTATATGCATGAAGATAAAACAAGGGCAGTCTATCTTCTGTGCATTTTAACTGCCTTAACTCTCAGTGGAATGCTTCTGCTACTTTAAAAATCAAAGACCTGATTGGCAAAAACTTTGTCCTGTTTCTTTTTTATAGATATAATTTCAAAAGCTCATGCTTTTGCAAAAAAGAAAAGTGTCACCTTTAAATACTTAGTCATAAAAACTTGAAGTATTATTCTTATTCCAATGGATAATGCCAGCCAAGGATGCTCTTACTGTTTTTACTGGTCACATGAAACCTCTGTTCTCTGGGAACCTTTAATCTGAAAATAATGCTGATGGATCACTGGAGATAGGTGAGAAAAAAATGTATCTTTTGGATAAATGGAGTATCAGCTAGGAACTTGGAGTATCCAGGACTCCTCTGGACTCTTTTAAATAATGGGTTTTTTGCTTTGAACAATCAGTGTCAGGACAGGTATTTGTGCTGTTAATGGGCCTCAGTAGGGAATGGTTACTATTGTCAGCCGTGCTGAGCATGAGATGCTGCAAAAGCCTTTGTCCACCTTCATAGGAATGAAAGTAGGGCTAGATTGTGGGATTCTGTAGGAAGTGATAAAGTGGTTGCTTCATTAATTGTAGTAGGACTAGCCTTTTCGTTTGTTAGCACAGCATTATCCTTAAAAGCCTCACTTCACATCAGGGTTTTACATACAACCTATGCCGAGTATTCAGAAGCTGCTCGTGTATTGTCATCGTTGCACCTTCAGAGACTGGCAGTGCTGATCAGAAGGACTTGGTATTTAGCTAGATGAATATCCTTCATGGCAATCCTTCCTATTTCTTCATTGTTACAGGATGACAGAATGGATGAGGTTTGAATGGATCTTTGGAGAGATCATGAAGTTAAACCTCCTTTGCTCAAAGTAGTGAAAATTGAAACAGATGGCTGCTCAGGATCTTTGCAAACTGGGTTTTTATGTCTCCAAGGATGGAGACTCCTCAGCCGTGCTGGCACTTGAGGCAATTTTCTGTGCTCTGAGATCCAGGGTTTCTGGGGACTGCTCTTGCTGGTAACAACAGAAGCAAAGGTGTCAGTGAGTACCTTGGCCTTTTCTTTATCTTCTGTCAGCAGATCCCCTGCTAATTCAGTCATGGAGCCCTAGTCTTCCTGTTGCTGATATTTTTGCAAAATCCCATGAACCATTCTAGAACATTCTTGGTCTTTCTCCTTGCTTTCATCCTTCTTATTGGGATCCTGTGTTCTGCTATGTCATGCTCATTGCAGCTGTGCCTACCCTGACCTTGACATCACTGGCCAGTTTTTCCATGTTTGTAATTGTGATGTTTAGCAGAGGACCTGCCTTTGGCTCCTCAGTCACCTGGTTGAGGAAGTGATAATCAACATACTCCAAAAACCACCGGGGTTGCTTGTTCCTTGTTGTGCAGCCCTTCCAAGAGACAAGGATAGTTCATATTCCGTATTAGGACCAGGTGCCTATAAATGTGAGGCTTCTTCACCTGTATGAACAATGTTTTATGTTTTGTCTTGCTCAGGTGATGAGTAGCAAACACCTGCCACAATGTCACACATGTTCTGCTCTCTCCTCTGTGACCCATAAGCTCCCAGCTGTTTCATCATCCATAGCAGGACTGAGCTCCATGTGTCCCAGCTGCTCTCCCAAATAAAGGGCAGCTTCCCTTCCTCAGAATTGCAGACTGTCCTTAAAGAGCCCTGTGTCCAGCCACAGCAGTAGTGTGGTCTCCAAAAATTAAATGCTTATGCTTCTTTAGCCCTTCGCTGTTGTCCTTCCATCCTCCGAAGGCACTGTTCGTATAGGCTTTGTGCAGACTTGGGTACCTTTCTGGGGTTGTGAGAGGACATTGCCACAGCTGGTTCCCTGTGATTTCACCTGTCCTGGTCATTTTTTTAATGATAGTGCAAGTGAGGAGAGGAGGGCACAGAACTCTCTGGTTGCTTTATGCTATTATTTTGTATTAAAATGATTCAGGAGGTTGCTGGACGGCCTGTTCAGTTTTATGCCTTTTACCATTCGTGTTTGAATAGTTATTTCCTCACAAACCTGTCTGTGCATCGAAAGGTCTTGGTCACTAAGTAAAACCTTACTTAAGTTTGGGCTTTTTTTCCCTGCGTTGTTTTGGAGGATTATGGTGAGGTCTTGCTGTTATCATATATGGATCTTCTCTCTTTTGGTGTCTTAAAATATGCTGTATATACTCTACTACAGTCTGTATTTCAGAACAAAATATTTGTATTTGTGTTAAAAAAGACAATTCTTCCCTCCCATTTTTTCCTTGCTTGGCAGTCACGGGCAAGCCACCCATACGCGGGTGTCAGTACTTAAAAACTAATTTTAAACTGGTGAAGTAAAACTTGATGGGATATGTCCCATGTCTGAACATTTCACCAAGTCGTTGTTAACTTTTTCCTCAGATGAGTATTTAATTTTGTCGCTGGTTGAAATCCATGGTCACAACTTGCATAAGCTAACAGTATGCTCTTTTAACTTTAGTAGTTTTGTATCTTAATGATACATTGGTCTTTTGTGTCAGAATAACCTGCTCCTAGGGACAGTTGTTTTAAAATGGTTTCTCAAAATTGAAGAGAAATCAGAAATTAATTTCAGGAGCCACTCTGCATCTCTTGTGTTCAAGTCCTACTACTGATGACTCTTCTCTGTCTGAGATTGGGCAGAATGTTGGGCTGGGGAGTCTGGCTTAGGCTCCATGCTGAGGCAACAGGCTCATTGTCTTGCAGTTGCCACAGTGGGGGAGGATTGGAAGGTTTGCCATCCGCCTTTATTTCAGTGACCTTTTCCAAGTTTGGATTAGCATTTGACTAGGAAAAACCTACGTTTCTCCTCAGTGAGTCCAAACAGTTTTCTCTCGAGTTTTGTAAGCTGAAAAATAAATTGAAATTGAGAAGGTAATATTTTCTGTTTTCAAAATGCCATTTCTGCAAATCTTTGACTTACTGAGCTTCCCACGCAATATATAGTTGGAATTTATTAAACTGCTGTATGTGAAGACTCCCGTGTTTAATGCTTCCAGCACAGTGCATAAGTGAGGTAGAATAAAAGTTCAAAATAATGTCAGCATGTGAAATGTTAACAAGTAGAAAGCATGATAAGATTCTTTAAATATTCACAGGGACTTAATTTTCATCATCTGCTTAATGCAGTGACTGTAGGTTTCACAACCTGTGTTTGCTTACTCTTTCAGGCTGAAGGTTTTGGAGCAGATGTTGGAAGATGTTAGCTGTGGATACTGGGGTTGTGGAGGAGTGGCTGTCAGAGTTCAAGGTAATACATTCCCAGGTATTTAGCCAGTAATGTCTGAATCACTGCTGGAGCAGTATGCAGGAGCGCTTGCTTCCTGTAGAAAACAAAAAATAGTGATCTTGGGTCTTGCTGAGATCATGTGATAAATACAAATGTCTGCTTGAAAGGATTTTTTTCCTTGTCTCTTTGGGATGACATACTTCTGATACAGAGCAGTGAAAATGTATATCATAGAGGAATGGTTTTATTGGTTTGAGTACCAAGACTTGGCTATAGATTTTGCTCCTGGTCTGCTTAGGTACACTAGAAATATGTTTTCCTGTCTGTAGAGAGGAGTCCTTTGAAGGACTGGAGATAGAAGTACTGTAAGAGCTATGTACGTTTAAATGTACAGCTTCCAAAGGGTTGTTAAAAAGATTAGATTTTTACCTTCTTAAGTACTGGCAGAAAATACTTTAGAGTAGAGAAGAGCTGTTTGCATCAACTGGAATTTGTGTTCATACAGAGTACTACTGTATCTGGTAATAATGTTCACTACCTGTGTGCAGTGGGTCTTGAGAGCTTGAAGTATGGATCTGAAAATGGGTAAGTTTCACAGTACTGACATCTCACAGTGAAATTTTAGTGGGGATTGCCCCTGTGAAACTTGTTTTTTATCTATTTCCCATCCGCTGTTGTTACAGTCTGTATGAAACTGCAAAATGATAGAATGCAGTGTGTCTTCTGGCAATGCTCTGAAAATGTAAGGATCTCTTTGTGAAACAAGCTTTAGTTTATAGTAAGCTCTGATAAATAATAACTTGTAATGAAGAAATGTTGTTGAAATAGCTGTTGTATTTTAATGATAGAAATTGCTTACAGTATTTTTATTTCAGACACTGCCAGAAGCATCCATATCCAGTTATGCTACCAGCTTGAAAGACAAGACTGTTTTGATTTCATCTCTTTACAAAGTGATTCAGGAGCCACAGAGTGAAGTGAGTATATTGGATCTCTCACCCAAAATGTCTGGCATAACACTAGCAGAATGAAAACAAGATCTTGCATGCTGGTTCATTGATGAAGTGTCTCCTTCAAACAGTTTAGTCTTAGCAATGACATACTAGCATTGAAAAAAAATTGTAAATTTTGTAACCTACTGATCACAGCTAAGCTTGTAGGTCACATTCATGGGATTCAGGACTTGGATATAGAATAGAGAAATGCATTAAGAAATTGAAAAGATGTTTGTGTCTGATAGAATTCTTTCTGTGATTATCATATGAATGTGAATCTCTAGATGTCAGAAGCTTATCTATTACTATGCGAGAGAACAAGGTTAGATAGATTAGTGTTGCTTTTTAAATTGTTGCTTAGGTTTTAGGGTTTTTGTTGTTTGAAATATATACGGTATAAATACAGATATTTATTCAGTGTATGTGCCCTTGCTGAAATGATGGCAAAATATGAAAAAAATTGGGAGAACAGGAGGCAGGTTTTCTCAGTACCTGTACCTGATAGGTTCCATATCCCATGCTTGTTTTGAAGTGTCCAGGCGAGTTCAGAACATCATGACCTTGGTTTAGTTGTGTGTTGTTAACTGCTTTCTACCATCCAGCAATCCTTTTGTGCATTCTTTTGAAATTGCTTCAAATCCTTAATTCCTCTTATGAAAAGACCCAGAAATAAGGCGTCTTTCCAAAGTTTGAGATTATGCCACTAATAAAGGTCAGAGGATAAAATGCCTTCAGTATACATTTTTAGAGAGAATGCTGATACTGAAACTCCCAGGTTGTCCAGCAAAGAAGAATGTAATTTTTCTTTGCTACTCAGAAAGGCATTCTGAGTCATTCCAACTACTGAGTCAAGCCTGTCTGGTCTTCAGAATGCATATCAAAATGCAGATTAATCTGATGAGTCTCCTTGTTGATAGCCAAATTAATACTTTCATATGTTCTTTGATTGCTTACTACTTCTGGCTATCACTAGGTTTCTCAGGGACCTTAGTAGCAGGATGCTGCTGCAAATTCCACTTGAAAAGGTTGTTGGGATAATTCCGGAGGCAAGGTGTTGAAGATTTCCCTGTTAGTGAGACTTTGAATTGAAATGAAGAGCCAATGCTGACACTGGGTGTTGTGCTGCCTTGGGAAAAAGTCCTAAAATCTTTATTTGAACCGTTCTCCCAAGTTGCTGTTGCTTTGTGGAAGAGGCTACTTGGAGCTTTCCACATGGTGAAAATAATTACAAACTACCAGTTAAAAAGGCAAGTAATACCTTTCAGCTGTTATTTGGGATCTGTTAGCTGCATGGTATAAGGGCAGCTTACTGTACAGTGTAGGGTATGTGCTGTCCTCTCTTATCTCATGGGTGTAATGCAAAGGAGAAGGATTAATACATGAACACTACAAATACTGCTGAGATTAAAAATGGACAAACAGCCCCATCTATACACCCTTCAGTATAGGTACTTCTAATATAATAATTATCAGTACTGTAAAATTGTGATTAATCTTGTTTTGCAGGATGGATGTGTTCTTTTTTTAAGCATTTGAAAAGTAATCGTGTGTATTTGCATCTGTGACTACATTTTCCTGCTGCTTCATGTTTGCTTTTCATATGGGTAATTTTGGTTTGCTTTTCCAAAAAATTAATAATCCATTTGTGAGATAAATTAACTAGTTGTTCAACATCTGCTTCATAGTAGCGGTGTTAGTAAAGACTTTGTTATTTACTTTTGAGGTTCCTGGGCCACTGCTAGGTGAAAAACGTAGTTCAATAAAAGGAGAGTCTTCAATAGATGTGAAGATTTAAAGGAATTTTAATTGACTAAAGATTCCCAACAGTAAAAAATAATTAAATAAATATGTGAGGGGTTTTTTTTCACAGATTGAAGATTTTTTACTTTTTACTTTAGACACTGTTGCTGTCCTTTTAGATAGGACTCATGGAGGCATTTACATTAGGACGCAGAAAGTGTTTGGAGTGTCTAACATAGTTTGATGCAGCTTAAAAGGAAGAGGGATGCAATTGCTTGGACGTTCTTCATTCTAGCATGAAAAAATTTTTCAGTCTAGATACCTTTTAGAACTGTTTAGTTCAAAATGATATCTTGAAACAGCAACAGTCATTAATGTGTTTTGATATTAGGTTGTAGCATGTGGTGGCATTTTGAGGAAGAAAATCTGGTTTTGTACTGATTATGCATTTAAATGTGCTGATGCAAAGCTGTCTCAATTGAGATAACGATGTAAACATGGATACCTGTCACAGCTATTTATGTGCCTTTTAAAGTTCAAGCACATAGTTCGGAACTGAAATGTCATTATGGGAAGGACGCAAATTGTGTGAAAAATGTAACCTGAAGATGGAATGCAGTTCTGCTGATAAAGTTTTCTAGAAGGATCTTTGCTATATTACTCTTAAAACTGATGACAACTTTAGCTTGGCATGGCTTTTTTGCCTTTACTGTGGATTTTTCACAGATGATTTTTCCAAAGGGAAGCTATATCTGTCAGAAAGTAAAAGTTCCTCTTTTTTAGAAGGGATCAGATTGTCCCAAAATACTTCTTAAAAAAGAACTCAAACCTGCTAAGATGTTTCAGTTTCAGAAGTAACTTTGGGAGGTAAGAAATGTTAACTCAACTTTCTTTGTGTTCAGGAGGAAAAGCTTAGGAAAGCAAGCAGATATTTTTCTAGCATGATCTCCTGGTGGTTTTATCTCCTTTGCTTCAATATAGAATTGACTTTCTTATTTTTCTGAAAACTTACTGCACTAAAACTAAAGTTGTGACCTAGACAAATAGCAGAATTGAATTTAGTAGTTCAGTTGGCTTTGAAAGTGCCTGCTGTTTTTGACAGTATTTTCTAATTGGAGAAAATTAGGAAATCTCCTAATTTCCTTATGTTGACACGTGATGGTTAACACAATGTTACATCCTCTAGCAGAGGTAGGTGGTAGCACAAGAAGGCACATTAAATCCGGGAACACAGTGCAGGTTGATAGCTCCATTGTTTTAAAATCTTTTTTTAGCTTGATGTAGCTCAGTGTATTACTTCCAGTTCAGTGTATTACATCCATTTCTATCAGCTTTGGTTCTAAAATTACTCTTGAGAGTTCCCGTTTCTGTCTCAAACATATAAATACATTGAAGCTTCTAGAAGATTTTAATGAGAGTGGGAAAATGAACTAATTCTACTGTGTACTAAGTTACTGCAATACTTCGAATTTGAGTGTCATACGTATTTTTTCACTATGTGGGTAAAACTTCTAGCAATTTGTGTATATGATGTTGGAGTTCTATAATAACAAGACCTTTTTTTCAGGTACTTTGCCTGTGTATTAGAGATACTGGGAGCACGGTATGAGGTATGTGATAACAGGTATCCTCTCTTTGTGCCTTTGAGGCTGGAGGAAGTGAGCCAGAAATGAGCAAAAGCAGTCACTGGAATTCTTTGTTCACGCAGTATGGACGGCTCTACTTTTATCATCCAGAAGTATGTTACAGGGAGGAAAAGTGTCAGGTGACTTGAGCAGTTATTGTATCAGTCACTCCCCAATAACTAAAATATTATTTTTATCAGTTTACAGTTCTGTCTAAAGGATTCATCCAGGCAAGTTGCAGATTCTTGTAATGTTTTATTCATTCACAGTTGTAACTTGTATTTCAGCTTCTGGAACCAGTTTGCCATCAGCTCTTTGAGTTCTATCGCAGTGGTGAGGAACAATTGCTACGATTCACGCTGCAGTTTCTGCCAGAATTGATGTGGTGCTATCTTGCTGTCTCAGCCAGCAGAGATTTGCAGAGCAGTGGATGCATAGAGGCTCTTCTCCTAGGAGTTTATAACTTGGTTTGTATTTAACAGTTTTGTTTCAGAATTGAAATGAAGTGATGAAGTATTTCAGTTTACACACTTGAAATTGGTGTCTGTGTCAGAAATCTACAATGTGAACTTTCATTCTTTGGTCGATATTTTCTCTGCTCTTTCTGTGGTTCGTAATTTTTTTTGTTATTTATTTCTTGGTATGGTGATTAAACTCTCATTCTGCTTGAGAGCTTTTCAAGGCACTACTTTTGAAGTTGTTGCCCATATTTTCCAGGGTATTTTGACTATCTGAACTAAAACCACAAAAAAATCACCTTCAACAAATTCTTAATACTCGACTGCTGAACAGATTGCTTAGCTTTGAGAAATTAAAGGTCTCCATTTTGAAATAACCTTGACATTTTAAAAATATTTTGTATGAAAATATCCTGTATGTTGCTAAATTAATGCTTTGAAGAACAGAATTAATAAGGAACCCTTAAGAGCACCATATTTTAGGCTTTTTATGGCAGTTTAAAAATACTTAGTGTTATTATTTCTGTTGGGATTCTTGTCAGTATAGTTTGTTCTGGATGTTTTAGGAAGGCATTTTGTGAAGTGAAATAGTGATGAACTTCAAGTCTTCCCATTCTGAAAATTTGGAGAAGGCAGCTGCTATCCTTCTAGAAATAATCACCTCTGTCTTCACCTAGCGAGTGAAAACTTTTTTTTCACTCAGGAGTCTAATTAAAAAGACCTGAGCCCTTATGTTCCACTCCTCTTCAGGCAGAGTACAGGCTTCCTGCATTTCTGTACACTTAGTTCTATCTGACAAGAACATTCCTGGAAAGCATTTGGTCTTATCTTATGCCTTACGGCAATTCACTCCTTTATTTCCATGGTGAAGTAATCTAAAATGGTTGATGGATGTGGCTGTAATCACTTGTTTTTCTCCTAGAAGAGATCACATTTACAGTTAGGCTTGAAACCAGTCCAGTAACATCCTCTCTTAGCTATGAACAGTTTCTGTCTCAATTAGTAACTTGGCTTTCCATCTCCGGCTGCCTGGGGTCATAAGAATTTTACAGCAAGCTTCTCTAGGAAGCTGTAGGTCAGCGTGACTTTTGGGAACTTTTTTCCCGCATCTGCTTTAAGGCATAATGAATGCTTATGCTAAAACAATGCCACAGGACTCATGCTGACTTCTGCCCCACTATTGACGTAATATAAAATTTGTAACTTAAACAGTCAAGATGGTATTTTTCTTTAGTATACAGGGTGGAAAAGGTAGTAGGTGACCTGCTTAGATATTTATTTTCTCTTTAACCAACTACTTTATGTTTTCAAAAACAAGAGGAAATATCAAGCCTAATACAAATAGCAATTCTTACATAAATATATATGGTGGACTCTTGGAAACTTAACATGTTCAGTAGGAGTCCTGCAGTTTCTTACTGAAGGAAAAGGAAAATGAAGCATTGCTCAGAATAATTTTAAATTGACTATGTTGTGAGGGGCATGGAATTACTGTGGCTGAACCTTGAGATCATGAACTGATTTGTTCTACTTTCAGCTTGGAGGCATACAGTACTAGTGTATGCAGCTGAAATTTTTTGCTTTTCTGTCTGTAGTTATCAGGGTTTTTTTAATACACTTTAGATCTTGAAATGCCCTTCTGAAACTTAATTACAAATCTGATTAGAATAAAGAATACAAATACTGATATTTTTAGAACTTCAAAGTTTGGATATAGCCAGTTTCTTTTCCTTTCTCCTTTATATTGAGAAAAATGTTTTCCACATTGATGCAAGAGTGCTATTAAAAATTCAAGTATCAGTGGTTTACATGGAAAGTGTGCAGCTTTTCAGAAGGGGCAGCTCTGTGTCATGTTTTGATCCTTTTCAGTCTTCCTTTACAGCTTCATATGTTACTTTTAAGACATGAGTTTTAATAATTACTGTGTGAAGTTAGTCTTTCAGCCTTCCAAGGCATGGGGTTTAGGAGACAGTAAAACTTCTCTCTAATCAGTATTTCTGGATATATGAAGTCTGCTGCTGAAATTTAGAGAGGGGAAAAATAAAATCTAGTGTGTGGTATTTGTTACTGGTCAAGTCTGCTTTGGATCTCCAGAAGTTTATTTGAAATACTTCCTTGCTCTTCTGTGGTATAAAACCACATCTTGTTTTGTCTTACCCATTAGTCTTCTGTTAACTGACAGGAGCAAGAAGTCTGCCAGCTACTACTTTGGTGATATCTTTCAGGAAAGTAGCTTCTCTAAAGCTTTGCATCCATGCTTCTTCTAATTCCGTACTTGGAGTTATCAGACTTGGACTTCTGCAATTGCTGTGATGTCTGCTATTGTCAAACCATATGAGGCTGCAGTCATTCCAGAACTGTAATATTTCCAAAACAAATTACTGGTGGAATGATATCTGGATGGCTAAATAGTTTTCAGAACAGAATTATTGATATTAACTTTCACAATTAGAAAATAGTGTATAGTTAAAAAAGATAATGCTGTTTAAACATGTTGTTTCCTGTTAGTGTTTTTAAGGTGGATTAGGTAGGTAAATGCATGTGCCCTTGGCTAAGTCATTTGAGTAGTGTTCTGAAATGAACCAAATAGATAGAAAGCAAATAGAGGATAACTTCTATCTTGTAGCTTGGATTGTTACAGTATCCCTATCTATCCCTGTAATAGCATTTAGTGGTTTTGGATGTCTGGTTTCTGTAGTACAGTTAATCATTGGTATCTTCTGTCTTTTTCAGGAGATAGTTGACAAAGAGGGACATAGCAAAGTGCTGAGTTTCACAATTCCATCTTTGTCCAAACCTTCAGTCTATCATGAAGTAAGTGACATCTACAAAGTGAAGTTGTTACTGATTGAGAAAGGCAGTATGCTTTAGGGGCCTGTTTGTTAAGAATAAAAGTGAAAATAGGTTTAACATGTTGCATGATGACACAGGAACATATTTCTCAGATCTCTGAGTACTGCTAACTGGTCTCTGTGGCCTCTTCCAGATTGAATAGTCATAATTCCATAATATCCATGCAGCAACTATGTATTTTTTTCTATTCCAAACCCATATACCTTATCTGGTGTAAAATGACTTCTCAAATCTAAGACAGCTGAACAGTCAGATAACCTTAAGCCTCTTGAAAATTTATGTACAAATATGGTGATGCTTATTGTTGTCTATTTTCACTTGCATTATAGCCAGATATGAGGTGGGCATGTTTTGAATGACCCTTTTTCCTCTAGCCTTCCAGCATTGGCTCCATGGCTCTCACTGAAGGAGCTTTGTCACAGCATGGTTTGTCCAAGGTTGTGTACAGTGGACCTCATCCTCAGAGGGAGATGCTAACAGCACAGAACAGGTGAAATCGTATAATGGGATTTTCCTTGAGAGTCAGTAGTGGATCTTAGCTTCTAGTTTTTAGTATAGTTGTAGACTGAAGGAGGATAGGTGTATGTTGTGTTTTGTGGTGTGCTTTTTTTGTCTTTAAACACATGTAAATGTAGACACGGAAAGACCAGCAGGGCATGTTAATACATGTAGAGGAAAAGCTTACTCAGTTGTTGATTTTATTGAAGTGCAATACCAACTCTATTCAAATAACTCTTTAAAATTTACATGTAAACTTGTTTTCTTTTGAAAAATAAAATTGGTAATGTGATTCCAATGTTGCTTATAAATCCCAGGTTTGAAGTGCTGACTTTCCTTCTGCTCTGTTACAATGCTGCCTTAAGCTACATGCCTGCAGTGTCTCTTCAGTCGTTGTGTCAAATTTGTTCAAGGTAATTTCTGTAGGTTGTTTACTCTTAAAATGGCATTTCCAGCTTGAAATGCAATCAGTTTCGACTTTTTTTTTTTCTAATCTTTTCATAAAAACAAGCTTTGTGTTCCCAAAGGCTGCTTTTAAACTTGACTTTTTTTCATAAGTGTTTACAGCTGCATTAGTTGCTTTTAAGATACCTCTTATATAACTTTGGGTTAAGAACTCAAAATGGGGAAACAATAACCTGGCTTATATGCAGGTTAAGCTCCTCCCTTAAGAGGAGAAGTCAAAGGGAACTGTATCTCTTTGATAGCAGTAGTTGTAGTTGTGTTAACTAGAGAAAACCAGAAGCGTCTTTTAAAAATGTGGTATATTTTGTAAGTTTACTGAATATATTTGGATGCTGTGCAGGTTGAAACTTTTCTTGGAATTATGGTAGGTATTGAAACTAGGAATATATCCATTTTTACAGATATTTTGGATGTTTCCAAAATCAGCTGTTGCTTCAAAAAACCAAAAAAAACAATGCCAAAAAAAACCCCAAACCAAACAAAAATAGCCCACCTCAGCTTTAATTAGTCTGTTTTTTCATTAATTTCTTTTTTCAAAGAAGAAGAACTGGGAGTAAGGACATTTGTCTCTGGATTTCCAAAAGTGGACTGTAGGTTAAGGGAAAAATTAGAATGCTCTCTTTAACCTAGGAAACCCAAGAGACTTAGAAGTCAACTGCAGCAATTTTTTTCTAGTCATAGTTCCTAGGCTCCTCACACAACTAAGACATGATAATGGATGCCTATGAGATTTTCTTCTCTACAAACCAGGCAAGAAACTTTGGAGCACTTGGCAGAATTTGCAAGAATCTTTACAAGATTTTTGTTGGATATACTGCTCTAAAATATAAGATAGAAAATATTTAGAAGCTAAGGATTGTGGAAAAGAGACTTACGTTGCTTATTCTGCTTTATTACGTTTTGATCGTATTTGGAATAAATAATTTTTAAAGCACCCCAAAAAAACCCCAAGGAAGTACCAGTAGATGCAAGCAAGTCTTTCTACTTCAAAATGCTGAGTGTTTGGATACTGAATATTTAGTACTATACAATTTAACTTCTTTCATAGTTCTTCATTCCTGACTGGTTTTGTCATTCATGTTTCTCTGTTTACTGAAAATCTCACCCTGACAGCATTTTAGAATAGACAGCATGTTAGAATATGGGGAATATGTGTCAGAAGCCCAGAATATCTTTCAGTGTCCTGTTTGGATGTGGTGGAATCTATATTCTGCTACTTGGTTATATAGAACAACTCCTTTAATTGGTTTGAGCAATGTGGAATTTAGGGTGGTTTTTTCAAGATCTACAATGAATGTGCTTTCTTCTAGTCAGTCTGATTATTCAATTTTTATGACTTTCCTAAATTACAAACATGGATTGTAAATGTGAAGATTACAGCACAAAATATTTAGCACTGATCTCAAGTTGTGAATCCAGATTTTTTGCATCTAGGCAGTTACTGAGTCTCTTTTCATAAGAATGTTATCTCACTCATTCTTGCATTTTTAGAAGTAATTCAGAGCTTTTAAAAGCTGATCGATACTGATGAAGTATTGAAAGTATATAAACCACAAAGGTAATTCTACATTATTTACTAATGACAAATGTATGATTTGTTTAGAATTTGTGTCTGTGGATATCCTCGCCAACAAGTGAGAAAGTACAAGGGAGTCAACAGTAGGATTCCAGTTTCTTCTGAATTCATGGTGCAAATGCTAACAGGGATCTATTATGCCTTGTAAGTTGGGGGGGGGGTTTAATATGCATACCAAATAGAGAAATGCCAGCTTAATTTATAAGTTGTTTAGACACGCTACCTTGGAGGTGTTTCATTTTCTCGTGGGCAGATTCTGTGCCTAGTGGTAAGGTCCTTGGGAAGAGACGGTTCTCCAAGTAGTTGGCTGAAGTTACCAATGCTGAAGTTACTTGTGTTGTCCTGGGGAAACATGGGTAGAACAGCAGTTGATAGGTATAACTGCTGATGGGAAGAAAATACTGTAAAAAGCCTTTTCCAACTGTTGCTTGCTGTCCACATTTTTGCATGGTTGGTGTTGCCATCAGTCTAGTTAACGAAAAGAGGTTATATTTTTTTCGCTGCAAGGCTGATCTCATCTACCCTTTGATAGTCATGTTAATGTGTGAAGCTTTCTTAGTAACTGAAATAATTGGAGACTAGAAATACAGGGAATACTCAAAAAGTGGAGTACTATTAAAAAATCCTGTTTGAATTTCAGAATATTTCATGACTAGCTGATCAATAGCTAATAATATAATTTTTAAACTGCTTGGGGTGGCCAATGAAAATAAAACTTTGGCCCCATAGGTGCTACTTCAAAGTTCTCTAAATAGCAGGCTTAATGCAAATGAGCACAAGGAGTTCCAATCCTCTAAACGGAGCTCTCAAAGAACATGAAATCTGTGAAGGTTATGTGACCTAGAAGGTTCATCTGTTGATATAGATGTTTATTCTTCTGTATATATTTACCTTTGCAGTTATAATGGAGAATGGGATCTGGCTCGTAAAGCTATGGATGACGTTTTGTATAGAGCACAACTTGAACTGTATCCAGAACCTCTGCTGGTAGGTATTGTATTTCAGCGTTTTGTTGAATAGAATTTTTAGCCTAAGAAATCCTTCCTGTGAACACACATGATACAGCATCATAGCAGGAACCTAAATCTCTGTGTGTCTGCTGGTGCAAACAGCTCGATCTGTAAGTGCACACACACGCAGGGGTATTTTCTCTGTACTTAGTTATTGTGTCATGCTTCCTGGTGACCAAGCTATTTTCAGTAGAACACTTGCAAGTCTTCAGAACTAATATAGTAGTGCAGCTGAACTCCGAAACAATAACCACATC
This sequence comes from Ptilonorhynchus violaceus, assembly GCA_013397565.1. NCBI lineage: Eukaryota > Metazoa > Chordata > Aves > Passeriformes > Ptilonorhynchidae > Ptilonorhynchus > Ptilonorhynchus violaceus. The sequence goes on along the minus strand of VZRJ01011558.1, from coordinate 364,907 downwards.
TTGAAACTGGAAACTTTAAGAAAGTGGCAAGTACTGGTTCTGAGAGCTAATTGCAGCCAGCGTTCTTTATAACCGGTGCAAAAGAGGTGGCATGCTTTTTGACCTTAAGTTGGAATTGTACACAGTATTCTTCTTGAAGTAGTAAGAATCCTTGACAGAATTCTTTTAAACTTGGATCTTTCTGTTAAGAACTTAAGTGCAACTCTTCTGTTCTAGGTTGCTAATGCAATAAAAGCTTCACTGCCTCAGGGTGCCATGAAATCTAGTAAAGAAGGTACAAGATGCATTCAGGTTGAAATTACACCGACTTCATCCAGAATATCAAGAAATGCTGTAACTAGCATGTCTATCCGAGGGCATAGATGGAAAAGGCATGGTAAGAAACACATTTTGCAATGAATTCTCAGCTTTTTACATGTTTGTAAAATAATATTGAGAATTTTGTTTTTTCACATATACATTGCTTAAAGGCAAACAGCACTCCAGAGGTTTTTATTTTCTTGACTGGTTAATGGGAATCTCAGTGCAGTTCAGATGAAGTATTTTTTTATTTCCTTAACCATGTTTTAAAAAAACCACAGCACACACAAAACATTTTAGTGAAGGGGAGGTAGGTGTACACAATTACTGCTTCCTTAAGGGAATGATGTTCCTGTTTTCTTCTGAAAACCAGTTTCTAGTACCTGAAGCAAAGTAAATATTTAACGGCTTTGCCACAGAACCTTATCTGTCTTAAAGTACTTAAATAAAAATTGGATTTAAGAGTAGAGGGATAAATTACAGTTTTGGTGTTGTGGTTTATCCCCGGTGAACAACTAAGCTCCACACAGCTGCTTACTGGCTCCCTGCTGTGGGATGGAGGAGAGAATTGGAAGAGTAAAAGTGAGAAATATTTTTTAAATAAAGACAGTTAGTGAGATAAAGCAAAAGCCATGGATGCAAGCCAAGTGAAATGGGGAATTCATTCACCACATCCCATGGGCAGGCAGGAGTTCAGCCATGCCCAGGAAAGCAGAGCTCCATCACATGTAACGGTGACGTGGGAAGACAAACGCCATCACGCTGAATATCCTCCCTCTTCCTTCTTCCTCCCCCAGCTTTATAGATACTGAGCATGATGTCATATGGTCTGGAATACCCCTTGGGTCAGCCGGGGGCAGCTGTCCCAACTGTGTCCCTTCTCAGCTTTTTGTGCACCCCCAGCCTGCTGGCTGGTGGGGTGGGGTGAGGAGCAGAAAAGGCCTTGGCTGTGTCCAAGCGCTGCTCAGCAATAGCAGAAATATCGCTGTATTATTGATACCATTTCCATCACAAATACAAAACACACCCCTGTACCAGCCACTGCGAAGAAAATTGTCTCTGTTCCAGCCAAAACCTGCATATTTGGGCAAACTAATAGAAGGGCTTCCACAAAGCAGAGCACAAGTCTGGGCTGAAAAGTAGAAAAAATGGTGCTGAATGTACTGCAAAAGTAGAAGAAATACCAGCAAGGGATTCTGTGAGTCTAAATGTTATATTTCACCACCTTTGCCATCTTCAGATGAGGGAAGAGCCGCTGGACCAGCGATCAAAATTGGCAGTGACTTGTTCTGTTGGGATTGTAATCCTGGTAATAGGCTAAGAGTGTGAGTGTGGATAATAGTTCTTTTCTAATAGGTTCAATGAAGATTTTGTAGTACCATTAAAATTTCTGTAGGATGTGTACTGTGTGAGCTTTTGTAGTATATGGACAGTTCAGTTAGAAAAATTTTGCCAAGTTTCTCATCATAAATTGACCAAGAGGTAATTCAGGTAAGTGTTGAGAAAATTGTTTACAAGTATGCTGGAAGAAGATGACTTTAAGATAATAATAGAACTTGGTGGTAGAACACATTGGTAGTAGTAGTACCAACAGTAAGCTGCCAGAGGGAGTGAAGGAGAAAGAAAGGTAAAATAACCAAATTTATTTTCAGTTGATTAAAAACTGCTTAAAACTGTCAGACAAACCTGAGGAGCAAAACATTAGTGTGTCTAGTGAGATCGAGTAGCAAGTCATTCCTGAAATCTCAAGGCTGCTAAGGACCATTTTATATTTATTTCTTCAGCCTTAAAGTTACTAAGCATGGATTATTGACCAGATGCAAGAAAACTGTATGATAGCTCAGCTTTTAAATGGACAAATGCCCTCTGAAGCCTAGCAATTTTGTTAGCTGTTATTTTTGAGTGGTTTTGATGCTTGTTCAAATGAGATGATGGAGGATAACGCAGATCAGGGATACTGAATGCTAGTTCATCCAGAGAAATTGAAAGTATATTACAATAAACATTCCCTTTGTCTTTGTGTTTACAGGACAAAATGCAGGAGGCCAAAAAGTTACAGCATGAGTATTGGAGACATCCTTATAAGAATGCAAAATTTTCAGGAAATACAGAAGTATAGAAGTTTTTACAGTTATTGCCTCCTTGCGGGGAGTGTTGCTTGGTGAAGTTCAAGGAACAAAGTGTGGGACAAGGGTCCCCTGCAGCAGATAACAGTAAGGTGAAAGGGAAGTGAGAATAAACAGTTGAACTCAGAAATGGGATGGAATGCTGTATTTTATGAGAGTCTTACAAAGTAGGACAAATTGAGAGAAACAGCAATAATCTAATTAGTGTGACCCAAGCAAGGAGTAGTCAGTGTTTAGGGATGAAGATTGAAAGATTAAGGACTTTTGCAAAATGGCTCATGTCAACATTTTGTTTGGGTTATTGGGAAAATGTTGGATTTGCCCCAGTGGTACAGGATTTAATGAAGAGGAGGAAAATCACTTGGTGTAGGGTGGGTTAGAGTGGATTGTGTAGCAGGTTCTGGGAATAATTGTAAATTTGAAGGCTGTGCAAACATTAGGCTAATTTAGAGTCCAAAGCTGAATCCGGTATCTAACTAAGTAACTGTCAGTTGTGTTGTTTTAAATGGTAAATGTTCCATGCATAAACCACTTCAGCTAATCTCAAAATTTTCATTATAAAATGCTAACAAAACTGTTGTTTGTGACTTGAAAAGCCTTTTTAAAGTCAGAGTGGATGGTCTCCCATTTTCAAAATTCCTACTAATCTAGTTCGGTGGCCCACAATTCCTCAGGAAAGAAAGATACGAAATACATCTTCAGGGTCAGCATGCAGAAAGAATAACAAGCCTTGTGTTTACAGATGCTTGTTTGAATCAAAATGAATACTGGAACTGGTAGAAATTAGATGTCAGAACTTGTATCTCCTGACCATTATTCTCTCTCTCACAGTGTAAGGGAAAAATGTATTTGGGGGGGGTTATTTTTATTTTCCATGTAATAAAATTGACTATAAATGGATCAGGAAGTCAGAGGAGACAGCTGAGAGGTATTTTGATGTTATACATTGTGTGGACTAGGAGATCTGGTGAAGCATATTACCTCTTGGGGAAGCAAGGGCAGCAGTTTTCAATCACTAGTTATTTGTGTAAAATAGAAGAATTACAGTGAATCACATTTCCAGTTTAAAAGCATGGGCTTTATTTTTTTTTACCTTTTAAAAAATTCAGTTTACGATAAAAGTTTTCAGACATTGGATCTTGTTAGCCTTGCTAGAACTCTAGATTTAAGTCAGTTTTGAATAATGGTTCACTTACATTGAATCTTCTTGTGATACTTAACTCTGTAAATTGTTCATTCGGAGCAGTTACTTAGAAGGACTTTTAAAATTCAATTAGTATTGTGAATTTGGACTTCATAGGTACTTCAGAGGTACTAAAGGTGAGGGTGATTTGCAAAATGGATCCATTTAATCACAAATGGGTAGTGTTCATAGAGTGACTTGATGCTAAGCACTACTTAGCAACAAATTTAGTGCTATTGGATTGGATTGCCCATTAATTATCAAACCTAAAGGGAAGCATTAGCTCCTGTGTGTAGAGTTGGTGTGTGTAAGAGAAATACTCTGAACGGACTAAGAAGAGCTAACCAGATGTTGGTAAGATACATAACACAAGGAGAAAGACACCAACAAGCAAAGAAGGACAAGAAGTTACTTGTTCTCACTGCAGAAATTCACTTTCATATAGTACACAAGGTTTAGAAATACTAGTCTTTGAATTCTCTCTGGGGAGAGAATTTTCTTACTTTTTTTTTAAAAACAGTATTAATTCCTGAAATAATTGTAACTTGAAAGGATCTAAATTAATGCTGATTTTGGAATATAAACCTGATGCTTTTATGACTAATTCAAAACACTAACACTGTTGTGCAGGACATGCAGCTTGAACTTGTGGGGGTTAAAATTGAATTAGAATCTGAATGGCCAGTTTTCCTGTGCAGTCTGAGTTAGATGATCTAGGCAACCCTAACAATAAGGTACACTATAACTAAAAGATCTTTTGAATTAAGTCTTAGCAGTTAGCAATCATGACATGGATTTATCAGGATTAGTTGAACTACTCAATACATTCAGAAATGTGACTCCAAATGCATTTTTCTTCAGCTGCTATGAGTATATTTATGTTAACGTTCAAACTGACATAATTATTCAGTTTTGTCACTACACTATTCAGCAGTGTCCATGGTTTTTCTCTTTTGCTACATTACCTTATGCACTGGGTATTAATATCTCTCTCTCAAAGACTAGACCCTCAGAATTGTCTGGCTTGAAAGCAGTATTATCTTCAAAACCAAGCACTGTGAAGCTGAAAGTTTGGTTTAGGTGTTTTTAAAAGTTTCAAAATAAGGAAAGTGTGCTACCATAAAGGACAAGGATTGTGTAGTCTTATCCCTGCCCCAAGACTGTAGATGCTATGATAGACAGTGTTAATAGGAGTTGAGATAGCCAGTATCCCATTTTTTTCATTAGCTTCCTCCTGTAGTTCAGTTAAACGCAGAGAAAGGTGTATTTCCTTTAGACATAATTATAATGAGTAAAACTCTTTTAGGTTTTTGGTGGTTTTTTTCCTTGTAGAAATGGCCACGCAGCTGTGGTAATGCAGCAGTGATGGGGAGAGTGCTGATATCACAGCGGGGTTTTACATTTAGAAAGGCACACCACCAAATAACAATAACTGGGTATTGCTTTTATACAGAATCTTTAACAAAAAATTCTGCCTCTGTTTTTCTGATTTCTGCTGTGTACTCTGAGTCTTCTTTTTTTGGAGTTGGATGATGAGTATTTTTCTGCCCTTGGTGGGGAAAGGACTGACAGTTAAGCTCTTTTCCTCTTCTCTGTCTGGGGCAGCAGGAAGAAGTTTGAAGATTGCCATAGGAGAGGCACAGTTTTCTCACTGTAGTGAAGTTAGAGCAATGAGGTGAATCAGAGCACTGCTCTTCTCTCCTCGCTAACATTTCTGCTCCTCTCTTTTTAGAAAAAAAGGCTATATTTGATGATGGTATAATCACTATTGTTTATGTATTACTATTACTATTGCAGTTCATGGTGCTCGTTGTTACTGACAATAGAAGACTGTTGCAGAAAGTGCTGTTAGGAGTGAATGGTTCTATTTTGAGTTTCGTGCCAAATATTAGGAATTTAGTAGCAAATAGCATCAGTTATTAATGCCATTTGCTTTGGATAGTGCAACTTGTTTAATAGATACTTTAATTAATTGTTGATTAGTTAGAAAGACTCCTGATGCTTAGAATTTTCAGGTAAAATAGGGGATAGCTCTTACACCAGTGGACACTGATGTCCATCCCTGCCAGAATAACCTTCTGGCTCAGTTGAGATCAGTGCAGGCAGCACTAATGCTAGTGCAAAGCCCAGTGCTGGAGCCCACCTGACCTAGAAATGTGCTGTGCCTGCACAAGAGTCCTCAGTGAGGGGGCAGGAGGAAGAGAGAAGCCCCTCGAGTTAAAGAGCATTAGAGCTGCCACTGTGAAAAATAATCTCATTGTAAATTCCTCTGGTTTTGGACTTCATACTGTCAGTTAAATGTGTTGCCAGCTTCTGTCATATGGAGTAGCAAACTGGCACTACAGTCTGGGTGGTCCTTACTTAATCCTCTGGTCTGAAAGAGGTGTGTTATGAATAAAACACAGAGATTCAGTTGAGTTTTATTCTGAGCTGTGCTTCTAGTGCATTTTTAGTCTTGTCAAGTTTGTGTGCCACAGCACGCTTCTCCTCTAGTTTTTCTGGGGTATCCAGAAATATCTTTCTGGTTGAAAATAGTTTTTTGAAATGAAGAAAGAATGTGGAAGTCAAAGTGTGCTTGTGTTAGTTTAGTTGTTTCACTGTTAGTTTTCAGGCTCAGAATTGTACATGTAGAATTTCTAGTCTTGTGTGATAGTACATGAAGCTGATATGCCGTTTCACTAGCATGGTGATACAGAGAATATAGTCGTAAAAGGGAATTATGAACTGTTCTTTGATTTCTGATAATCTGTTTCATGACCCTCAGAAATTTCAACTTTGAAAGCTCAAGTGTGGGCCTTTCCAGTATGTGGTGCAGGCCAGTTATTGGAAGATTGAACACTGCAATTTTAGAAATGAAGCAAAATTCCATACTTGCTAATGTTGCTAATTAACAACAGGTTAATACGTGTACATCTGCTTTAATTTATAATGCTTAAGTCATCTGTATCTATTGGCTTTTGTTTCATGTTTTGTTTCAGACATCTTTTGTTTTTTTTCTTATCCATCTTTAATTCTAGAACAACCAGAGAATGGTAATGATGCTACTGAATTGGGCAACTTTATCATACCTGAGATTAGTGTCACAAGTGTGGCTGGAGAGAGGACCGGGAATGGGGAAAAGAGCAGAGCTCTAGCAGAGAATGATGTTCAGCATTTACAGGGAGTACAGGAAACAGCTGCAGATCCTAGAACTGACAGCAAAGGCATGCCAGAAATCAGGAGGCAAAAATCTGTAAGAAAAATGATGGAGGATGGAATAAACTCATCTGGCAGAGTGCAGTTTTAGCAGAGCACTTGTAGCTGCACTCTAAGGTACCGCTGTTGATTGAAAGGGTCACTGCTGCATGTTTCAAGAATTAAAGTATGCAGTTAATATGTTTGCATGTGTAATAACACAATTGCATGTATTGCACACAGCTTTGTCTGTCCCACAGACAATGATGACATACTTACAAGTAGATGTACTTAACCTGGAGGAAATACACTGAGACTCAACATATCTTTGAGTTTATTAAGCATATTATTTGAGTTTACAAAATCCAGTGATCAATGGTGTGAAAAATCCATCAAAATGGATGTGAAAAGTATCTTGCCATGTAACTCAGATTTCCTGAATTCAGCCTTTCATGGTGTACTGGAGATCTCACGTTGTGCTTGAGTTTCCAACTCGTACCACCAGACCTGTGATGCAGAAAGTGACCTTTCAGTCCTAAAGCATTCTTGGGTTGCTAAACATGCAGGTGCCATATTGGGTGTCCTGGGGCATTGATCACATACCTTTGTAATTAACAAGCTTTGCCAAATCATGTAGTGGATCACTTGCTCAAAATAAGATTTACACTTTTTTTTTGGTTCTGTGTAGTACCTTCTAATTTCTCAGTTTCTAATTTCCTGCATGAATTAACAAGACTGCATTTCTTTTTTTTTTTTTTCCAAATCACAACAAAATGAGATTGGGGGCATGCTTTTTGATCTAGTTAATGCGGCATTACTTGCTGTAACTATATCCTAATGAACCTTAATTCCAAAATATCATGGAATAGGTAAGTGTTGTCTTCTGTTCTCTGTTCTATTGCTTTATGGCTTCATGCTTGTAAGTACCAAAATCAAGCAATATGTAAAATCAACGACTGTGGGAAAGGCAATTGCTAATTCTTTTTTTCTCTTTCTACCATGCAGATAATTCGGACTTAGCAATTGAAGAAGACCTGATAGAAGTATCTGAAACTGATGAAGGGTTTTACTCTAGGGCTACTTCTAGTACAAGTCAGTCTGCCCTATCTAACAGCAGCACCACGAGCAGCAAGAACCTCTTGGGAAAGAGCCAACGAAGGTCTGGAGGAAGCAAACCTGGAGGAAAAGAAAAGGAAGGAGAAACCTGCAGAGAGCACTTATCACGAAAACAAACTCAGAGAGCCATGAGTGAGAATCTAGAGCTTGTCTCTCTGAAGAGACTGACACTGACAACTAGCCAGTCTCTGCCTAAGCCTGGCAGCCATAGTCTGGCCAGAACGACCACTACTGTGTTTAGTAAATCCTTTGAACAGGTCAGTGGTGTCACAGTTCCAAATAATCGTGGTGGGGCCTCTGGTACAGAGGCAAACAGGTTTTCAGCTTGCAGTCTTCAGGAGGAAAAACTGATATATGGAACAGAAAGAACAGATCTTCCTATTTTAAGCAAACAACCTAATCAGCAGCGACCTCCTAGTATTAGCATAACTTTGTCAACAGATTGATACTAAATTGGCCAGTACAAAAAATAAATTACTGAGACTTTACCCTGATATTGGTACATTAAGCTCTTTAATATGCCATACATTACTTCCTTAAATCTCAAACCTGTAAATTCTTACTTGGCTCATGTTTGATAGTGATAGTGAATAGACAACACGATTATTTTGTAAAGCTGTCAGTTTCTGATAGCTTTACAGCTTCGTGAAAATTTATACCTTCATCAGCTGAACAAGCGTAGATTGGTTGGTTGTCCACTGACCAAGATGTGTGGCCTCTTACAGATGCACAATGTGGGAACAAAGAGAGCCTCTCTCTCAGTTTCTGCTTTTTCAGTACCACTTGACATAGGCAAAACTGCAAGTACTTTTTGTTTTTTTCTTTTTAGGAGTCTTGCAGTATTGTCATGAAATTTTGAACAGCGTTGTAAGAACAAACATTCTCTTACATTAGCCATGAGAAAGCTATGCTTACATGTAAGGTTAGACTAGAAGTATCACTTCAATGTTTGATATTCTGGTGGCTTTTGTTATTGGTAGTTAGTACATGTTGCAATGTTTGTACTTCTTTATGCCTGTATAAGTCCGATTTTTAGATGCATTTTGGTTTCCTTGTATGTCTTCAAAACTGGGCCAAAAGTAGTACAGCAACAGTAGTTGTGGATGGAAGTTATTATCAATTGCTATAGGAGTCACTCTTTAGACTTACAAATTATGTGACAGACTCCGTCTTTCTTTAGGATTCTTAAATATCAGTTCCAAAACTACTCACTGAAAAGTCAGTCATCAGTATTTTTATTGTTAATGGAGAAGAGATGTGCTTATGTACCAATGTTATGTAGAAATATGAGCCCTTTGCACTGACTCAAGCAAATCAGGAGTGTGAGTGTGTTCCACATGAGTTTCATGCTTGAGACTAAGAAAATACTACCAAAGGATGTGTACTTTCAGTAACTTGCAAGCACAAAGGGAAATAATAATGTAAATATAACTAGCACTGTAATTGCTAGGGGTTTTTATATCTGTTATTTTTCTAGTTTGAAATTCTAAACCAGCAACCTGTTCAAAGTTACCTAACCTTTAACCTTCAGTGAGTTTGTTTGATACCAGCTTTTATAATGCGGAGATTTTAATTAAAAATGGACATTAAAACTTCTTATGCAGAAATTTGAAGAAGCAGTAGCTGACAAAACCACTCCAGTAGCAGTGAATAGCTGATGAACAGACAATATATTATTATGAGTGGAGGAATAGGATGAAGATCTGAGGCATAGTTGCTCCCAACTGTCCAAATTTCTGCAGCTGTTAATCCATTATTGTCAAGAACATTGTAAGAAAACAAACACTAAAATTGTGGTAGACTTTCCCATTTGCTTGGAGATAAGTTTAGATACTCCTTTTTGACTTAAACTGAAGCACAAGTAACTTTTAAGCAGCTGATGTTATTCAGGTTTATAGCAATTAATAAATTGGTTAATTAATGAAAAGAGTAAGTTGTATAATTGTGCTACTAAGACCACAGACTAGATGTGTACATTGCTTAGAATTCACCAAAGTGTCTAGAATAGCTGCATCAGTCTGTAGGTGTTGGTATTTTCCCAAGAGCCTGAGTTTAAAGGAATGTGCCACAGTTTCTCATTATTCAGTTTGTTGTGTGACTCTGTTCTATTCCAGTAATGCAGTACTTCACCTTTTTACAGTGAAGTGTTTTCTTAATTTTACATGAAAACTTATATTCCTAATGTATAAACTACAAATTTGCCCTGTTTAGTGTTTAATACTTTGGGCAGTGAGAGAAACTGGTTCTTTGAGGTTGTTTTTGTAAATACTTTTTACAGCATAAAATTTAGCCTGTTTTTTATAGGCTTTTCTGCAGTACACATTAGACAGCACATTTGTTTCAGATGGACTAATACATGTGGCTGCTGCACATGCATAACCACGAGCAACAGAAGGATGTTAGGCAGCTGATAGTAGGCATTGGCTATCTCTACACACACTGAATATAGAGCTCTCCCTTCCCTTGAAATTTGTTCTAGATCTTACAAAGAAATAACCTGCAGAATTTACAGGAGTTCCCTGATCTGCTTTTGCAGTGTCAGATCTAAGAACGCTTCAGAAGAAATTTGCAGTAATTTAAATTGAGACATAAACTAGAATAGATAAATAAAATTGCAGTAGACGAATATTTGTTGTTATGGTATTGGTTGTGAGGTAGTGTTGAGGCGCTAGAATTCTTGAGAATTCTATGAGGTTTAGTTTGTTTCATGTAATTCATGATTGTTTGTTACCTCCATGCTAGACACTCTTTCAAACTGAGTGTTGGTATAAAAGTTATTTATTATACTGGGAAGATTTAGTCCATTTAGCTCTAAATAATTAGGATTTTGAAGGATCTAAAATGCCATAAAATGTAGATATGTAAGATAATGTTTCCAGTACTCTTGGCTACAAGCCAAATGGTGTTGAAATAAAGTTAGTTTATCGTTTCATTCTATCCAGCTGGTCTGGCTTGAGTCCAGGACATAGCTGGTATTGGTAAAACTGAAATAACATAAAGCTTCATACTTTTTTGACAGAATGATAAAAGGAAAGGTTCTTGGTATTATAGGCTGTTCTTCCCATACATATGTGGCTTCATGTAAATACATATGTATTGGTCTCTGGAGCAACTTAGTGAGCGTGGTTTTCTGAGCTGACATCACACCTGGATACTGATCAAGTCTAAAAACTTTGAGTTGTGCTTCCTTCTTTCCTTAAAAATTGAAAAGTTAAAAAAAAAGTCATGATAGATGAGAGGGAGGGCAGAATTATTTGTTGTCCAAATATCCATGGTGCAGGATCAGGAGAGGGGTAGGGAGAGGGATGGGGGGAAGTAGGGCAGGAAGCAGATATTTCTAAATAAATCTCTTGCAGTATTTCTAAAATTGTCAAGCTCTGGAGGTTTGATCATTATCCAGTCACTTCAGACTGTCGAATGGAAAATCTTTGTTAAAGAAGTAGATGTCTTCTAACAGTGTAAAGGAAACCTATTAAGACACCCCATAATATAGTCTGCCCGGGAGTGGGAAGTTCTGATGAATACCTTCCAAATATACACAGCTGCAACATTCTGCAGGAAAAATGTTATGTAGGAATGAATCATCTCACATTGTAATGAGAGAATTTGTTTCAATGCTGATGTTCATAACTGACCTTACTGTTCTAAATCAGAGGGCACTGTTTCCAAGGATGGCTTTGAACAGCAACACTTTGAAAACTCATTGAAGCTGAGAAGAATTATTTTTGTTGTGAAAATATGTAACATTTGTGCAAAAAGTGTATGGCCTCTAACCACTTGCTGTAGAGCTGCAATGACTTTTCTGAATGAATTTAAGTGTCTTGAATTGCCTTGATTACCTAACAAATTTGAAAGGTACAGAAATACATAGCTATTTTAGCCACACTTCTCTAAGGAGGTTTCTTATGAGAAATTCTAGAAATTTCTAATGTTATTGTCTGATACCTTTTGTTGGTGTTTGAAGCTTACAGTGCTGTATATAGGTGTGTAATATATTGCCTTTTGTATTTGTATAATTCTACTTCTAAGACTAGATGTGTACATTTCTTAGTATTCCCTGAAGTCTGTGGAATATCTGCATCAGTCTAGAGATGTCTGTCTTCACATGAGAACCTGAATTTAAGCAACTGCCACACTTTCTCTCATTCTTCAGCTCATTATGTGACACTGTTCTTTGTTTTAGTAACACAGTTTTTCACCTTTTTTGCAGTGAAGTGTTCTCTTAATTGTACATGAAAACTTACATTCCTGATATATAGACTACAAGATTGTCTTTTTAGTGTTTAATAATTTTGGCAGTAAAATAAATTGGATTTTTTTGAAGTTGTATGCTTTTGTAAATACTTTGTACAGCAGAAATGTTGCCACTTTACAGACTTCCTTGAAATACACACTACATAGCAAAATGTTTGTTCAGTTTTCATTCTACATGTCTAGAAATCACAGTAAGGTTGACTGCATTACTTAAAACGTGCTGAATACCCATTTTACAGAATGTAAGGTCTGCAAATGCAGCCCTGTCAGGTAGGACAGCGTGGCTGAGAAACACTGATGGGTGAAGGGTGAGTTCAAGCAGGTGAGTTGTAAACTGGCAGAGGCAGATGAGGATCCTGTCAGTAATGTAACACTACTTGGGCAACTTGGTAGTTTTGGTGGTTTGAATATTAACAGTGGGTTGATATACAGCCATGATCTGCAGTGTGTCCAGGGTTCCTGGGGGCTGCTCCTGCTGGTAACAGTAAAAGCTAAGGTGGCAGTGAGTACCTTGGCCTTTTCTGTATCTCCTGTCAGCAGGTCGTCTGCCCCACTCAGCTGTGGAGCCTTATTTTTCCCTTCACTGATGATCTCTGTGCTAAATCTGTTCTTGTTACCCTTCACCTCCCTTGCCAGATTTCATTTCATTTGGGCCTTGTCTTTCCTAACCCCATCTGTGCCTGGTTGGATGGTGCATCTCCCCAGATCCCCTGCTTTTGCTTCCACCTCTTGTATGCTGCTTTTTGATGTCTTGTATGTTTCTTTTTCATGGTTAGTCAGGACTTCCTTGTTCATTCGTCCATGCCTCTTGCTACCTCTGTTTTTCTGTATGTAGCTACAGACCATTCTTAAGCCTCGAAGAGATGGTGCTTGAACATCCTCGAGCTCTCCTGGGCCTTTCTGTCTAGGATGGGCTCCCATGGGCATCTAGAGAGAGATTCCTGTGCAAGGCAAGCTCTGTTCTGTAGGTCCAGGGTTGTGATCCTGCATTTTGTTTGAGGTTTTTTTTCTTCACTCTTGTAAATGAAGTCTGTGGTGCAATGCTGTAGAGAAATCTGGATGAATGAAAGAGCTGTAGTAGAGGGCAGCAGTGGGAGATCTCACTATGCACAGTGGCCTTTTTTTAAGTCTGTAACCTTTTCTTTTGAATGGGCAAAACTGAATTTCCCTTCGTTTAAATGGGTGAGAAAGGAAATTTTATTCTGAACATTGAAGAAGGTAAATGTTTTCCTTTGCAAACGGTATAAATTAGACTTGATGCTGTGATTGTCCTTTCAGTGTGTAGGATTTGCAATTTCAGTTACAGTGAGTGAAAGACAGTACTTAGAATGGGCTCTTAAGTGTTTCAGGCTGGAATAGCTGTTGATTAGTGAAAGACAACATGAATTTAAATACCTTTTCCCAAGATGTGGTACTCTGAAATACAGCCCTTAATTGGAGGATGAGAGTAGCTGAGAGCCTGCTGGACAATTCACGGGGAAAGGGATGTGTGAAGGTGTTATGGGCAATTAGTAACCAGTTACAGAAATTACATTTGTTCTACAGACTTCACAGCTGGTTGCCTGCATTGAGCTTGTGATAGTTATTTTTCATGTTTTATGTTAATCTAGCTCTGTATTATAGATGACTTCAGTATGGGGGTTTTCTCCCAACCCACAGGTGCCAGGTAATAAATACATCTGCTTATACAGGATAGTGGGAAGAATGTGACTGTGAGTCCAGAAACCTTTGTGCAACAAGCCTTCACATTGCACAGTGCTCGCTTCGTTAACTTGATGCCTAAAATAAGGCTGTGTTTAATCATCTGTTACTCTACATGTGCTGGGACAATACAGGGATTTAATGGTGCGGAAAGACTTGTGGAAGTCAGTCTGAGTCACACAGCGCTTCTGACAAGCTGCCTGGTTGTTGTTCTCAGCAGTAGTGCTGACTAATACTGGCAGTCCTCCACACAGGGTTTCTTGGTCTGGACTGTGATGGTAGGTTTTTCTACTGTGAGAGGGCACACTTCAGAGGAGATGAGAAGAAATGCCAAGCTTTGCCTCCACAACACACAGCAAAGTAAATGAAGGTGTGTCATGTACTGGCATATGAAGTACTTGGTGTGGATATAATTTTCCAGTGTTTCTGCAATACAAACAGTAAACCAGAATAATGAATATTCAGAGCTTTTTCAGGAAAGGTACTTTCTTCGTGCATGAAATCATAGAACCACAGAACAGTTTGTGTTGGAAAGCACTGTAAAGATCCTTTGTGTAGGACCTTAAAGATCCTAAAGTTTCAGCCCTCCTGTCATGAGCAAGGATGCCACCCACTAGACCAGGTTGCTCAGAGCCCCATCCAACCTGGCCCTGAACACTTCCAGGGATGGGGCATCCACAGCTTTTCTGGGCAACCTATTCCAGTGCCTCACCACCCTCACACTAAAGAATTTTTTTCCTAGTATATAATCTAGACCTACTCTTTTTCAGTTTGCAGCCATTCCCCCTTGTCATGTCACTACATACTCTTGTAAGTCATCTAGGATTTCACTGAATCATTGAAGATCATCTTTGATTCATGTCAAAGTAGGAACAGAACAGTGGCTCATTTAAAACATACATATAAAAACATAGGTATGTTATATATGTGTGTGTATATACATGTTGTACATACATGTGTTCCTCTTCAGCTGTCAAGGTATGGAGATTATAGAACTGTCATGGAGGCTGCTGGAGCTGGCAAAGGCTTGGACCAGCACTGGTGTCAATGACCGAAGATACCATCTGAAGTAGATGTAGCTAGGCATTGAATGGCTGTATTGTCACTGGTATGTTTTCCTCGTGGTTTTATCTGGCAAGAGTACATTGATTTGAATATAGATTTTAAAGGTTCTTGCACTTACTCCCTAAAGATGTAAAAAAAAAAAAAATCAGTACTCATGGTTTTATTTTCTTTTGCTTTTTTAGTTGTAAAAATGCATTGTGTTTTCATTCTTGTTAATAACCTGCAGTTCAGACCACTAATAATTAGGAGTGAATTGGGATAGTATTATATATGATAAGATTTTTGTGAACCAACTGTCATACCAAATGTCATCTTTCAGCAGACTGTCCTGCCCCCAAAATATTGGTGTTTGAGAAACCTGCTCTAATAAATCACAATATAGAAATACTTTCACAAGGTAACAGCATTGATACTTCCTAGGAAATTGTTTACTTGTTAGCTCATTGGGGTTTATATTCCTCATTTCAGCCATTAGAAAATACCAATCCAACTGCTCTTTAGTGAAACTACCGATTTCAGCTCTGCCTGTATTGACTGGAGAAAGATACAGGCACTGCCAGACTGATTCGGCACATCCTGAGCTAGGTAGATCCTTTCTGACACCTGCGAGGTGTTTATCCCATCTCTTGCTTTTCTCGTCCTGAACAACTGGCTTAGCAGTGCTGCCTTCTTACTGATTCCCACTGAATTGAATCCCTACATTCCCCTTCTTACTGCGTTAAGCCAAAAGGAGCTTTAACGTGGTATCAATGGCTTCAGCAGAGCTCTGAATGTCAGCAGCTGTCCCCTTTGCTAAAGGCCTTACAAGCAGGCAGATGTCTAGGAAGAATAGATCTGTTTTAGTAGTTCTCTGCCCAGGCTGTAAAGATCAGCTTGAAATAATGTGGACAGGTGCTGGGATTTAAGATTCAAACTGCATCTGTTCAGATTATTTGACTAATCATGAAGTAGTTGCATTTTCAAGCATTTTCAAATGTCTAAAGCAGAGAAGAAGAAAGGAAATGGAGCACAAATCTGTCTACAGCATTCTTGTTTCTGCTATTCTTGTTTCATGATCCCTCTTTAAAAGTATGTAATAGCTTTACCAGCTTTTGAACTTTGAGATAGAATAGCAGCAAGGCTGTTAAAGCTTCCTTACAACTGGATGATACATGTTCAGCTCTAGCTGAGTTCTCTGACAAATCTTCATTCTTAACTATTCGGGTTGGGAAAGAGCTCCTTGACTCCCGGGGAGTCACACTGGGTCAAATTCGTAACGTCATAGTTCTTTGGTTATCCATGAGAACTTGCTTTTTCCTGCTGCCTGCATAGGAAGCCATGCTACAAAAACATTCCCCTTGAATCTAGCATGAACCTGAATGTTTTTCAGGTGTTCGAGCCTTCCCCAGCTCCGTGAAGGTGAGATTTTCACTTGTTTAGTCTTTGCCCAAGACAGGCCTCTTGACCACCATCAGGTGTCTTAAAATGCTGCCAGCCCTGTGCTGAAGTGCTCATATGGACAGTTCTGTGTGGGGCCGTAGGAGTGAAATCAGAGGCCAGTGTGATCCGGCTTCTATATGGATTATTTCCCTGCTTTGGCATCATTACCCAAAATAAAATGTGCTTATGGACAAGTAAGAAATTACTGAGTAATGGATTTCTCCGCAACCCACACTGTATTGTTGCCTATGGGTCATATGACCCATCTTTTTAATAAAGCCTGACGTGTGATACATACTGCAGCACGATACGTGTGCCCCATTCTCAAGGAATGATGGGTTTTTAGTACATTAGGAGCAATATTGGATAAAAACCAGTGATGTTTAGGAGCACAAGGAGTTTCAACGCATTCTGGTAATAGTGAGATGAGTAACTTCTTAAATACACCAACAAAATTAGTTACTGGGTAGATCTACTTACAAGGTACTTGATGCCGTAATTTAATTTCAGGCAGAAAAGCAGCCCCTTGGAAGAATTTTGATTTGCTCTTGAGATATTGAACAGTTTTAATATGCCTTGACATTCAGTACCACGTTCATAATCCCTGTAATTATTCCTTCCTACTCTGATAAGAGTAGGCAGTGTGCAGCACAAGTGCTGAGGGATAGTTTTGTTTCATGCTTGAAAGGAGGAACGTGTCGTACAAAGCACACTTTGTACTGAGCTGTGGGAAAAGAGGTGAATGGCGGGTGAAAACAGAAGCTTTAAGAGCAGTTCAAAATGTCTGATGTGCTTCCTCTCTGCCTGTCTCTGGGGGCAGTTTTGAATGAATGAAGAAACTGCACAAAATGAGACACACATAAAGCTGAGAGTTTACCGGAGCAGGGAGAGCTTTTGGAAGAAACCTGTTCTTCCATGGTGATGCCAGAGAGATTTTTTTGCTTTTATGCTTTTTAGACTAGTAGCATTTTAGTTTTATACTTTTATATATTAGTAGCCCTATAATCCTATAACCTCTATCCTACAACTTTGTATCCCTTTCCTATAGACAAAACAGAGCCAAGTTATCGGCCTTTAGGCATTCCAGAGTTGGACTCGATAAGCTATTGAAGTAAGCAGAGATCTTCCAATAGAAACTTGCCACAAGGAATAGTATAACAAAATTCTGCTTTTCATTGGAGAATATTTCAAAACTATGTAACCCCTATAATAGCAGAAGCACGAACACCTTCGGGGCTCTTTTTACCCTTTTGCACCCTTTTACCTTTGTATAACTTACACTTGCTGGAACCCCACTCGGCAGGATTGGGCCCAAAGCCTGCGCAGCGGGGGTCCCGGGGCTGTCCCTGGAAAACTTTTGCTTTCTCCAAATCCTTTTAATAAATTTTTACTTTTTACCCTCTTATTTCGGCCTCAGCCTTTATTTTCAAACATAAATAAGGCATCAGTTCCTCCCACCTAACTGCAAGGGCAGACATCTTCCCATCAGGCAGAACTTGTGCTGTGACTTTCTGCCCCTTCCCTGCCTCTGCTTCCTTCTTGGAGAGGAGCTGGAGTACTGGGACTATCACAGTAACAAATACAGAAAATTTAATCCTGAAACAACCTAACGTGGGACTAGAAGAACACTTGTGGGCAGCACTGGTGCCTGCACTCTTCTACATAGGTTTAAGTGTTGATGATTTTCTTTTCATGTTTTGCTGTCAAGAAATGTGTGACTGGTACCTTTTGGAAACCAAAAAACGAAACGCTCAAAGAAATCGTAGCCAAAGGACAGAGGGTCTGGCATCTGCCACGTTAAGGAGGGAGGGAATCTTGTATGAAAAGCTGGCATTGAACATAGAATTCATTTAAGGAGCATACTTGAGCACCTGTAAGGAAGTGAATGAAGAGGGAGCAGAAGAAAATGTCCTGTCTAGTGGGCTCAGAAAGTCTTTGTGGTGAACTATTGCTAGAAGAAAAAGCTGAATTCACCTTCTGCAAAGTCAGTTAAAATAAAAGTACAGATTCCTTCACTATAAAAAGAGAACAAGGGAAAAAGCACGAGGGGGAAGGAGCAGGAAGCAAATGTAAGAAAGTATTTTCCAGAAGACTGACGTTGCCACCCCATGGCCAGTCAGTATAAGGACAGAGTGATGCCCATCCAAAGGCCAAAGGTGTTCCTGTGGTCAGTGTCACTCACCACTGCTTCTCGGAAATGCCAGTGGAAGGTCGGGCATCCCAGGCAGGGCACAGCCTGAGCTGTGCATCATTCCCTCCCCAGGCACCAGTGACCCCACAGCTTCCCTGACATGACACCGTGCTCTGAATAGAGTGGACTCATTATGCCAAGAAGAACAATCCGGTGACTCACAAGATCAGGGGCTGATCTGCTCTCAGTTATCACAAAAGATAACATTTCCTTGAGGTTTAAGCAAGTGTAATAGAAGTCTCCGTGTGGTTTGTTGGACTGTGCTATACAAAGTACTTCCATTAACCTTTTTCTTTGCAGCTTTCATTGCCTGCATGGATGACATGAAGCACAGCAGGGTTACAGTCCTGAAGTCATTCTGTGGGTCCTTCTGTCAGAAATGTGATCTGACTCGACCACATTTGTTCAAATCTCTCGGTATCTGCTCAGTGGGCAAGTTATTAGCTAGCATAGACTCCTCTCTACCCTTGCCAGTCACCTGTTCTAACCTCTACACTATTCTGACAGTCAGATCAAATTGTCAAGTCAAATAAAACACCGAGTCCCTATGACAGCAGGCTACCATATTGAAAATGGAAGAAAGTAAAACGGGAGGTTCAGGGTTCCTTGGCAGCCTTTCTCCTATGAACTAACATACAGTCCAAAGGAAAAGAAACAGCATGAGAGAAAATACTGACTCTCATTCAACAGCAAATGTGAGACGGCTTTTCACACGCTGCTGTACCTCTTCATAGATGTGCAAGTGTTTGTCATCAACTGAACTCATCCCAATCATATTTCTTGGGGGAAATTTTCTGTAGAGTCATGTAGAAATTGACTGAATATTCTGAAAAAGTACATGGAACTCTGAGAACAAGTGATAGAAGATAAATACTGGTTAACTAATTAATAAAACAGATAAAACCTAACTTTTTATAAGCTACTGCATTGTATAGATGAAAGGAGAGTTTTGCTGTCATAGTTGATCTGTGCTAATTACAGCAATTATAATACTTGCAGAGAAGGAAATTTGCAAAAAGTATATTAAGTGTTCAACACTCAGCTGCTTGTCAGCTGAAAGGAAGGCAAGTTAATTGAATGTAACAGTCAATCCTCTTTCTGTTGTTAATCAGTGGTTAATTATAATGTGCAGCTACATGGCCATATGTCACTTGCTCTGGCATAAGAGTAACATGTCACGTTATTGATCACTGCACTGGTGGAGCTGAAAGCTGCTATACCCCATGCTAAATGCCTTACAGAGAGGTGACTGCTTTCAGGTTTGCATAAAAATACTCTTCATTCAAAGCATAGGAATTAAAATTAGGCCATACATCCTACCAGAATCTAACATACATTTAGTGCATTGTATTACTCTGTGATTTTTGAAAGGTAAACAGATATAAAAAATCATAGAATCATTGAGGTTGGAAAGAATCTTTAAGATCATGGAATACAACCACTAATCTAACACTGCCAAGCCTACCACCAAACCATGTTCCCAGGTTCCACATGTACATGTCTTTTAGGTACCTCCAGGGATGGTGACTACACCACTTCCCTGGGCAGTCTGTTCCAATGCTTGACAACCCTCTCAGGGAAGAAATTTGTTCAAACATCCAATCTAAACCTCCCCTGACACAACTTAAGGCCATTTCCTCTTATCCTTTTGCTTGTCACTTGAGAGAAGAGACTTTACTCTGGAGAGCAATAAGGTCCCCCCTGAGCTTTGTTTTCTCCAGGCTAAGCACCCCCAGCTCCCTCAGCTGCTCATTCTAAGATTTGTGCTCTAGGCCTCTCACCAGCTTCATTGCCCTTCTTTGGACTGAAAACCAAAATAAAATAGATGAAGTGGCAGAAAGATCTCCTAGGAGCAGGCACAAAATTACTGAGAAGAGAGCTGTTGCCAAGTGCAATTCTTCTGTAGACTTCTTGAAGCTAAGCAGAGCTGTCCCCAATTGTTTTAACATTCCCAGGTATCTGGAAATTGACTACTTTTCATCTATGACAGCTTTGGTTGTCCACTAAAAAATGCAGAGTTGTCTAAAGGACTGCTTTTCTCAGAAGTTTGTTTTCAATTTGATAATTTACTTGTGCCTGCTCTAAAATACTGCTTAGAAACCAAGTGTGGTTTTCAAATTAGTGTCTCAGAAATCTCTCCCATCCTGAGGGATTTTCAGGCCCAAGGACTGGCCTGTGTGGGTGCAGACAGCACAAATGAGTGTGAGAATGAAGCCGAAGCCTTCAACCTCAGAGGCTGAGTGTTGGGTACAGTAGAGCCCAAGGCCATAACCTGCAGCCCCTGGAACCGGAGATAATGGCATAGTTATCACAATTTTAAAAAGTCAATAAGGAATATGTGCTAGAATATATTGCCAGATATTCCTCTAACTTTCCCCCATGTAAGCACTTTTCATCTGTGAGGATCAAGCAGAATGCAACAGTATGTATGAGGTAAAAAGAGCAATACAGTGTGGCAGAGAAGGCAGCTTAATGAAGCTGGTCAGGCTAACAGTGAAAGGGAGGCACTCTCCAACACAGATCCATTATGTCTTCTGTTCTGCTTCAGGTAGCTCAGTATTGGACACTGAAGGCAAAAATGTGATGTCAGGAAAACCATTATTAGTCCAGTTCATTAGACCATGCATACTGTAGCCAGTGTGTTTAATAATTTGTATTCTCTAATAACTGTAATAAAAAGATGAGAATCATGTTGAAAAGGGGAATTGAATCTTTACAACATTTAGTTGTTTCAAGGTGAGAAAGCATCCAGCTACCCTCAACTATAGTAGAAAGCATGCTACTCAAACTTGTATTTATCCACCCATGTCTGGAAAACAGGGAGTTGGGTAACTGCCTAAATGTTTGCACTTACACTGAAGACTCCAAGCATGTATAAAAAATTAAAGAAAGATTAAAGGGTAATTAATGCTTTGCCCATTTAGACTAGAGCCATTCATGTCACTTTCTCCTCATGACAGCTGCAGCCAGAAAGGTTTGCTCCAAAAGGAGAGCACAGCATTGATCTGATTTCAGTAGATCAGATACAGTATTGCTTTCTTCTGTCACTATTCACAGCACTTCATGGGAGGCTCCAGCATCCTTTCAAAATATTTCCACTTGCCTGGAATGAAGGTGGATGTTCTGTTTTCCATCAGCAAACATCTTGACTTCTGAATTCAGTAAGAGTGGCAGTGCTGATGGCTGTGAGAGCAGAATGTCCTCCTTCATCTTAGACTGTGTTTTTATTACACCTACCTTAATCTTCCTTTTTTAGGTCCACAGTTTCATAAAAGAATGTCTCTTGCATGCAGGTTATTACTTGAAAGTCAATGGCTTTCAAATTTGCTTTTTCCAGGCCAGCACTGAGATACCTCACGGAACCAGAGCTTTCACGTGAGCTCTGAGCTGCTGTAGTGGCTTGCTCTGCTTGGCACTATGTCTTTGGTGCTGTGGCTCTGGTTTTGGAGCATCTCTGGAAGTCACCTCTCAGTCATATGGCGTCTGCTCAAAAGGTGTATCAGTCGTGTGCCTCTATGGTGTAAGAGCTCTCTCTAATTTGACTGAACCTTGAGTTGGTCCTGCTCACCTTGGCCCTCATAGGATGCACCAGCAGAAAAGCAGGTGGGTATTATTCTGGGGCTCTCTGCTCCAAAAGGCCAAGATGAATGGCATTTCTGAGAGGCACTTTTACTTCTCAAAATACAGAAATCTATCCAAGAGCTGGTATCTCCTCAAACACCAGACTGTTTGGGGCAGCATGCCCAGAAATGTTGGCATTTGAGTTGAAAATGTAAGTGTTTATACATCCCACTTCCTGCGTTTGTCTGTGTAGTTATGGTCGGATCTGCTTTGTCAGGCAGATCAAAAAATACCATTCCACCTTTTCCCTTTTACTCAGATGGTGTTTTGCAATGTAAGAAATAAAGAGTCCTTCTGCATAAGGAAAAAGTACCATTTATGATTCCTGTGAAGGAGAGAAAGAGAATATCTCAGGTGAAGAGTCAAAAAAGACACGACAGCACTACCACCACTGGCAGCCTACACAGATGTCACGGTGTTATGGCTTGAGGTAAACAGAATTTGTTTGTCCTTGTTGCATGATGGACTGCGTGTTTTCAGATAGTATGGTCTTCTAACAGTGTTTATCAGACTTTTCACCTTTCCTCTGTGTTAACAGAAAATCAGCTGCCCGGAGGTGAGTGAGAACAAACCAGGGTTTCTGACAGTAGTGCCAACCTGGCTCTGGAGGAAGGGAACCTATCACACTAATTAAAGGTTTTTTATTGATTAGGTGTCAAGGCATTTATTCCTATATTCCTTTATAATTGCAGTTCCTTCTCACTGGGCTGGTCAGGGCAGATGGTGTTGCTTGCTGAGCAGCACTGTGATTTTTTTAATGTTTTGTATTTCACTTGCCAGACCTAATCATGACCTTGCAATTAGAGAAACACTATACGGAGCTGGGAGGGAGCATGAACTTCTCTTACACAGAAACACTAGCATGTTAAAGTGCTCTGTTCCTAAATGGGACTTTTACAAGGAAAGCATGTCAGAAGCACTGGTATGTGTCTTTTTCATTGTTTGTCTATGTATTGCATATAGAATATATAAAAGGAAATTATCTCAGTCAAGTTGGAGGGGATTTTGAGTAGCCTGGTCTAGCGGAAGGTGTCCCTGGCTGTGGCAGGGGGATTGGAACTAGGAAATCTGTAAGATTCCTTCCAACCCAAACGGTCCTATGATTCTACGATCCTACTCCGTCTCCTGGCCACTCCTGACAGATCCCAAAGATGACCGTGCATGCAGCTGAATTCTGCCCTCATGGTCAAAGACCTGCCCATGACTGGTTTTGTATTATTGTCACATAAGCTTCACAAGACAATTGTTAGAGGTGCCGGTCCTTTAGTCAGCCTCCCTCAGATTTATCTCTTGCAATTAGTTATCCAAAGCAGTATTTAACACGTATGTATCAGCAGATGATAGAGCACCCTTTCCCTC
Source organism: Ptilonorhynchus violaceus (assembly GCA_013397565.1). Taxonomy (NCBI): domain Eukaryota; kingdom Metazoa; phylum Chordata; class Aves; order Passeriformes; family Ptilonorhynchidae; genus Ptilonorhynchus; species Ptilonorhynchus violaceus. Next base: position 341,398 of record VZRJ01011558.1, on the reverse strand, counting down.
TGTAGCCAGAGTAACACACCAAGCTTTTTCCTCAACATGTACCTCATCTAGGAGATTTGATAGTCTGAACTTCATTTGCAACTAGTGCCTGGGCCAGCCTCTTTGCATTGTAATTCTATCCAGGCAGGTCCATGGGGCTATTTTGGGGTTTGTCCAATGAGCTTCTTTATTTTTTAATGAAAAAGCTTATGTGATGGCTTCAAAACAGCGCTTACACAGCTGGATGAGAGCTCATTACATTTCGGCAGTGGCTCATGCACCTCTTTCTTCGAGCTCCTGGTTATTGCCTTGCTGTCTGCTATGGATGCAGCAGAACTGAGACTGAGCGCTTGTGGTGTGGCTGAATTACTGTCAGCACCTGGTGCTTGGATGCTTTCACAGGTTAATTAAACTTCAGCAGTGTAATTTTGAAGCCCTGTAATTTAGTAATGGCTGAATTAAGACTCTTTATCCTTGAAGATGATCTAGAAAGTGGACTATTTATTGTGCTAGGCTCCTATGACCTGTCTTGTCTGGAAAGTCAAAGGTTGATGTTGTTGGCTATGAGGAAACAGACATAGCATGGAAGTCCTGAGCACCTGCAGTGGAGCAGCTTTTGTTGTCACCACAGGCTAGGCTGGACATCCTCCAGTCAGGTCATCTCCTGCCTCTAGCAGGTCTTGATAGTCAGCATGACTGAGTATATCCCTCAGATCACCTACCCTGGTCCAGCTGTGTGAGGGAGCAAATCGGATTTAAACTTATTTTTGCACATAACCTTTTTCTCCCCTCAAATACATAGTTTATTGTCTGGCAGACACAGTTCTTAGCAAACCAGACTTTCCCTCTCCCCAGTGCTCACCTTTAGATTGGAGTGCCAAATAAATATGAAGGCGGAAGCTTGGCAAGCCTTCTAGCATCAATTGTAAGAGAAGAAATACAGAGTGAATTTATGCTCTTGAGCTCTATAAATCTAGAGGCACTCCAGAGAAGACAATTATGAGATTGCACTGGATTTAAGACATTTTACTTGGGTAGAAAATCCAGTTTGTGATGCCGACAATAATAAAGCATTTGAGTGTTTGGACACAAACTTAGTGTCTCAAAGATTTCATACATATCAGGCCTTTGGTTAGCTTTGCCAGGCACTGATCTCTAGGCAGCATCAATTCCTTATAGCACCTGCCCTCTTTTCCTTCAGTTGCTTTGAGGGAATCTGTTATGCAATGCTGAGCATGTCACCAGGCCTTGCTAAATTAGCAAATATAAAATTCTCAATACATTTAGAAGGACCGGTTCAAGGTAACAGCAGAGGCCAACTGGCTGGTGAGTTACCAGTAGACTTTCTACTTTTTGAAAAAGTCCAACCTAAATTTGAAAGAATAAATATACAATTGTGTCAGAACAAACATGATAAGTGTCTAAGATCAAATACAGCCAGCTCCCTTCTCTCGTCTGAGAAAAGGCTTTTGCAGTACTTAACACAAGGACTTTGAGCCTCACTGACATCTGGCTGACAAGGTAAATGGGTATACATATTGTAGCTTCCTTTAGTGCTACTATGGTGAGAGAGAAGGACAAGGATATTTATTTCGCCGTGAGGTTTTTACTGGGAAGTGCAAAGAGAGCAGTGCATTCTCTTGCCCTAATCTTGTCATTCACAGAAGTTGATATGTGAACCCTATCAAAGCTTGTGAAAGAAACAACTCATCCAAATCTCCCTTTCTGCATGCTACAGCCCAGCCTTGTTGTAACTGAACCCTTCTAGCAGTCTCCTTCTCTGGCACTACAGATCCAGAATAGTGTGGGGTGTTCGAAGGCATTATTCAAGCATCCTACCAACTTTGAGTCATACTGTGATTCTGGCCAAGTCCATATCATCTTTGTATCAGGCCAACACATTATTTCCTCATTTTTATTGTTCCAGAACTTACAGCAGACTTCTTCACCCTTCCTCCTTCACTTTTTCTCCACCTGTTCTTTTTTTTCATGTGGCTTTCCATGGAGTGATTTGTTCTTTATCAATACCTATGCAACTATGATTTGATGATTATTTTGCTCTAGTAGTGCATGGGTTTCCTCAAAGGAGCCTAAATTCCATGTCATGAAATGCTGTACAAACTCCCTCTGTGTTGGGCAAATGAGACATTTGGAAAAGCAGTGGGAGGAAATGATCATCTATACACTTGTAGATAAATTGCCATACAATTTGTAACTATGCCACATCTTGGAAGGAATGCAAGAGCTAGAGCATGTCATGAGCATCTCTGTCCTTCTGTCTGTGGAGGAATTATGACATGGTCCTCAACAAGAATAACTGTTCATTTGTGTAACAGTGGGAAATTGCTGTAACACAGGAATCAATGTGGGAATGTTCAGTGTGAGATCTTATGAAAGGGGAGAACATATTTATTTACAAAATCTTTAAGCAGGTTAATTTTATGCACTCACACTCATTCTCCCATAGAGTTAATTCTCTGACACTCTGACAACTCGTATATTCTTGAGCACCAAATCATAGAGTCCCAGTGGCCTGGCCAGGATCCCTTGAGTTTGACACAAAGGAATGCTGTGGCCAAGCCCTCATGACTAGCTCTTGACTAGGGACAACAAAGTTTCTGGACAGATCTGTCATTTCCCTGAGGAGGCATCAGCTGGTATGTGGTCATCTTTTACCTCAGAATTCCTGTTTACTTTGTTCTCTATGAATTATAGGCTGGGTTGCTGCTCATTGCCTGTTTTTCCCTGTTTTCAACACGTGTTTTCCAGACAGGCTAACAGGAAAGGCAAGGCATAGTTGATGCTGCAGCCTTGGTGCCATCCTCCTGGGATCAGGATCCTGGGTCTTTTGCTGACAAGTCATCTGTGTTGTGGCTGTTTTCAAAGCACAGGTCTTTAGCCTTGACATAAACAAAGCAATTCCTTAATTTTTCTGCTGGGAATGGTTTTCTGTGTTAACAAGAGTCCATCCTTTTAACCCTCTGTTCTGCTGTTCCTTCTTGTGCTTTCACACATTTTCATTCATTCTTCATTCACATCAGCCTTCTCTTTGCTGTTACAAATCTCTACAGCTGCTGTAGACATTCCTGATGCCCTTTTAGAATTCATAATCTCTCTAAAATATCTAATTTAAAGCCCCCCACAGTCTTTGACAGCACACAGATGAATGCTCTGTTGAAATGTAAATGAAGCTTGTAAATGTTAATATATCATCCTTAGTGAAAGAAACTCTAAAATCAGGGGACACACACTCTCTATCCCCTATATCTGCTAAAGCACAGACTTCTTGAAATGCTGAAATATGTGTGAAATAAGCAGAACACTGAGGTGGCCAATATAAACAGCTTGAAAAATAACAAAATTATGCCTGCCAAAATAGTAATGGAAAACTGATAGTCTGTATTTCCTGTGACGTGCTGAGAGATTTGAACACACCGCTCCCACTGATGTCATGAAATTACTGCTCTAAATTTACTGTTAGTGGGAGAAAACCAAACCATTCCTGGTTTAATATCTTTTTGTTTGTTCCCAGCAATCAAAGTTAGAGATTATTGCTGACAGAAGGCAAAATACTGGCTTTACCTTAAACCTTGAAGCTGGGGTTTGCTGGCCCTGACCAGTGCTGGGTATGAAGTCAAGTAGCAGTGTTAGGTGTGTGACTACATAACAGTATTAGACACTCTGAAGTGCAGGATAGCCCAGTGAAGTCACCAGTTAATCTTCCACAGCTAGTTTTTAAAAGCCAATGCTGATGAGCTGAAAACTGACCAGCAGGAGCTTGCATGCTCCTGGCTTTTAGCATTATTTTATCTACTCACTGTTATTTGGAAGTAGAATCTTAAATCCAATTCTTTTAGTGACCTTGTTCTTCTTTCTGTAACTGGATTCATTTGTGACCAGGGCTAAAATGTGTTTCTGATGTCAGTGACTTGTGACACAGATGCAGTTAAATGGGATTGCCTGAAAACTGCAGGTGCATTAAGGGGAGAAAAAAATTGCAAATGTATGATACAGTACCTTAGAGAGAACAGAACTTTACTTATCTAACAGTTTACTCCATGAGTTCTAATGCAGAGGAATGTCTCCTAGGGAGAGGTATTTGGGCACCCCAGAGGAGCGGAAGTTGCAACGCTGGATTTATTAGAGTTGGAGAGAAACCAAATTTTGCACAAGCTAGAACTTGCCTTTTTTTCCCTAATATTGAGATCTAATTAAAAACGGAAATGAAATGTGGTTAGGATGCCACATAAGAATGTAGTAAGAGATGCCACACACTGCCCTATACACAGTCTTAATGCAGAATCTTTGTTCTCGATCAAGCATAGAGCCATGGTCTGTGACTATTTTTGTAACCACACACTTTCTGCCTTTTTCAGAGCTTGGACTGGACTCTGGTACAGCATTCACCACAATTGTACAGGAAGTGCATAAGTGCATGAAAAGCAATTTTTTAAAAAATTTGTTGTGGAAACTGGAGTCATTATAATTCAGGACTATCTGTTCCTGCCTCTATTATAGAACTCCTATGTATCAACCTAATCACTCCAATCAAAATGCTCCTAATTTTCTAATGTTAAATATTTGGATAGGTGGTTCTAGGTAGCTGAAACACTGAGAACTTCCAGGCTGCAGCTGAAGTTTGCTATACGTGTCTATACATATATCCTCAGAAATGGTGCTGGTATTGATATCCAATCTGGCTCATTTTTAATTAATTCTGATAAACCTGCAGTTCTATACTGTATATAGACCATATATATATGTATATACATATAATGCATAAGTGTCTATACACATGTACATAGAATCATAGAATTGCCTGTGTAGGGAGTGATGTTAAAGATCTTCTCGTTCCAAGCCCCTGTCATGGGCAGGGACAGCTTCCACTAGACCAGGTTGCTCAGAGCCCCATCCAACCCGGCCTTGACCATTTCCAGGGATGGGGTATCCACAGCTTCTCTGGGCAACCTGTTCCAGTGTCTCACCACCCCCACAGCAAAAAATTTCTTCCTAGTATCTAATCTAAGCCTGCTCTGTCAGTTTGGATCCATTCCCCCTTGTCCTGTCACTACATGCTCTTGTAATAAGTCTCTCTTCATCTTTCCCATAGGCTCCCTTCAGGAACTGGAAGGCTGCAATTAGGTCACCCTGAAGCCTTCTCTTCTCCAGGCTGAACAATCCCAATTCTCTCAGCCTTTCCTCAGAGGAGAGGTGCTTCAGACCTCTAATTATCTTGGTGACCTCCTCTGGACTTGCTCCAACAGGTTCATGTCCTTCCTGCGCTGAGGACCCCAGAACTGGACACTGTACACGTATGTGTGTGAGCTGCAGGTTTTTCAGAATTAAGACAAGCTAGTTTGGGTACCAGTAGCATTCCTGTGGCAAGCACAGTCTTCCCTGTCAGTTATAAACCAATTTCTTTATGACAGGGACACTGGAACTTGCCAGGTAGCTGGTGAGAAATGTTTGTGCTTTAGTGGTTTTTTTTGGCCTTCAGAAGTGCTGGTTGCTCTGCAAAAGCTGAAGGCTTTCTCTGTCAACTGAGTATGCTCTACTGAGAAGCAAGAATAGAACCTTATCAGAAAATTGATTAGATGTGTTCATGCTTTGGACTCCTATGTTACAGTAAGATGCCAATGAAATGACCATGGAGGAATAATTTTATTCAGTGCACTTAAAATGAAACAAACAGTAGTTTAGAAAATGCATTGTAACCACCAGTCCATTGCACAGCAAACATGGCAAGTACTGAATTTACTATAAAAGCATCCACCAAGCAGAGAAGCAGAAAGAAAAAAAAAATGAACCCCCCCCAGCGTGAACAATGTTAAGAAGCATTTGTGCAAATGGATGTATTTCTGGCTTGGAGCCAACTGGGGAGAGAAAGAAATTGCTATAGATAGAATCCCAGAAGGTGTAACAGAAGTTGCAGCAGGCTGTTGGAGGCTGAAATGTGTCAAGAACAAGGTTAGCAATTAGTAATTTCAGAGACTTTAAGTGGAGTCTGCTCACAGGTAGCAGACTGAACATGGAAGCAATTGCTGGTGTTCTTCTACTATTTGTGACGGTAAGTATAAACATTTTTGATTTACTAAGAGAAGGACACTTCACACATGTAAGGGTCCTGGCCACTCGACAGCAGCAGGCTTTAAATTCCATAGATGTAGAAGTATCTTTTCCCTGCCATTAAAGCTCTCACCTCTGAAAGAACATTACCAGAGGAGCTGATCTTGATCAAATACAAATTTTATACATGGCATATTTGAATTTTTTAAAATCCAAAACTAAGTTTACTTTTCCAATGAAACTATTGTATTTTTTTGTCACAGGCAAACAACATCATGTTCTGTATTCAGACAGTACATACACCTATCCCTTTGTTTCCATGTAAAGAAATATAGGGACAGGTTTTTGGCCAATCTGCCTACAGCAACAGCTACTGCTCTAACAGAGTTATTTTGCATTATCTGTAACTCCTTCTGTAACTGAGTTGGGCCTGCTCAGCAGACATTTCACACAAATATTACAAATAAAAGAGAAAGTTGGGTACAAACATAATAAAATATACACCATCTAGGATTGGTGTAAGAAAAGATCATTATGGAAGTAGAACTGTGAAGCTCACGGCAGGCAAAACCTGCCCTGCCCAAAAACCTCAGACTTATTAAGGGGAAATAAGTTTAAGTTTTTAGCAATATATAATTAGGGATGAATAAAATAAGTTTGACATTAGAAACCACATTTCTCAAAGCAGCAGTTTTAGTTAATTGAATCGTTATCTTTCTTGCTTCTTCTTGAGCTAAGGGATCCAGTGGCTTACTATAAAATGAGTCTGTAAACAAATGATTTCAATTAGTTATTTTGATGAGAGTTTGTGTTCTGCAGAAGAGCAAATTAATCTTTTCCCTTTTGAGATAACTGAATACTCAGGCCTTTGTGAATTATGGAAAGTGATGACTGTTTGGAGGTGTCAGCTCTTTGTGAGGTGTACAATTACACAAGGTACAAGGAGAAATCACCAAGAAGCTTAAAGTGCTCTCTTTTATAATCTATTCTTACAAACCTTCACAGAGCACTTAAAAATGTTGAATACAGAGTTGAAGAGTCAGTAACACACTATCATAAAGGTTTTGGAAAGACAACAACCTAACCTAATGAATGACAAATATGCCTAAAAATGCAGAGTACTTGCTTTAATAATAAAATACTATTCTTAAAGCAGATCTTTAGCCATCCGATCTGATTGCCACCCATCTTCTTGGGAAGAATATTCTTCTCAAGATCTACAACCTGACTGTCAGGTTGCCTGCTATTTCATCAGTGCAAGCTCCTCAGTCTCCACAATTTGGGCTGCTAGCAATCATTTCCACAATGATTGCAAAAGTTAAAAATGTAACAGTTTATGTGTGCAAAGCACTGGATGAGATCTCAGAAATCTTGATTGTGTTCTTGTTTCTGTAGGTCACCTAGATGGATAATCTGCAAGGTTACCACTCTATTCCTCAGTTTCTTCACCTGTAAAATGGGGATAATGATATCTAGCTTTTAAAAAACATTTAAGATATACACGGTTAATGATTAAGCAGTGTGGATTATCCTTGATGAGTAACACACAGCTGCTAATACAGTGACTTATTCACTTCCATATTAGCATCTTTATTTAAACATTCGCAAACCACTCATTTTGTCAAACAGCAGCTGCAAAGAAGCTTTTATCCAGCACAAATGTAATTAGAATAGTAGAGAACTGATGAGACTTTGAGCTCAAGGGACTATCTGGTATTTTAAGTTCAAGTAACTGAAATAGAAAAAAGTTTCCAATTCAAGTCTGCCCTCCGCTGGCTTTAACAGAACACTGCTAATAAATTTCGGATCAACAGTGTCTTTTTGTAATGAAGTGGAGGAACTAAATTAATAGAAGCTGATATATTTATTAATTGAAATTAATGGAGAATTAATGCTTATTAAGCATTGTTTTTATTTTTTTAATAGAAGTTAAATGATTTGTAATTTTTTTTTTAAATCCCATCTAGGCTCCCTGGCAGATTCGTGTTCTTCAGGATTTCAAAAGCCCACCAGCATATCATTCATGTTAATTAATAGTTGCTAGAATTAAAATACGACATGGCAAGTAACATTTTGCACGTGGCTTTACAGAAATTTAATAGAAAAACTACAGGAAAATATTTTGTTTGATACAATTAATGACTGATAGTGTTAGATGTACTAATGCCCTAAAAGAGACCAGGAGCAGTCTAGTCTAGTATTCTGTCACTAGAAGCAGCCTGTCCCCTTAATATATGAAAGGAAAAAAGAAGACTGTTTATTACGGCGTTTATTTTAGAAAGAATTTTCCATCACAAATACCACACACACATAACTCAGGAGGACTCATTTTCCTTTCTATTTTTAAAGTAGGAAGGTAATTGGGGTATGGGGAACTATCTTAGTTACACTTACTCACATAGATTCATCTAGAGTGATTTCAACCCCAAGGTGACATTTGTGTTTGAAATACAAAATCTGTATCATCATGTGCTGAAAGATGTGATTGAGCTGAAAAGCCTCTGGTTCATATATCTTGTCATCTTCATGCATCTTGTCATCTTCATGCTTAGTTACACATAAAAGCATTTAATCCCTTGTGACTGCTACCTAAATCTAAAATAAAGGAGTAAAATATTGTTTCTTCAGATGTGTACCTAATATACACTTGAAAAATAGGGAAAAAATAAAAGTATTAGAGAAATGGCGTTTTATTTGAACTGTTTACATGCTTGGAAATCAGGGTCAGACTCACAGCTTGTGCCAAGACTGTGCCACAGACTTCATAAAGCGGAACATAAGGAACTTTCACAAGTTCCTTGAATGTCCTCTGCATCTGCTAAAATCTTGCTTATATGGTCCTCATTCAAAATGAAACCTTTAAGAGTCCATTAACCTTTTACAGGAAGCAGTGAAAGGCATACAACTGATCTGCCCTTACTGGTTTGGGGTGGTTTTTTTTTTGTTTGTTTGTTGATTTTTCTTTCTTTTTTTTTTTCTTTAGGCAGGAAGCTATGCAAAAAGCTACCAAAATTTCAGTAATCACTCCAGTATGTACTGCTACAAATCACCCTCTTAAACAGAACTCCAAAAAACCCCCAGTATCTAAAATGACTAAAATACAGTCATTCTGCACTTCTAGGAGATTAAAGTTTGAGATTTTCAATAATCCTAACTGAAAAGCAGCAGCATTGATTGAAACACTGATAAGTATTTCCCTGGAAGGGTCGTTTGTTTTCTGTGCCTTACTGGAAAGTCTTAGAGGAATTTACAGGCATGTCAATACACGCCGTCAATATACAGCGAAGACACACTTGTGTGTCTACTTGACAATGTTTTGAAATTAGTAAAATCTAAAAATATTTGCTTGGGCTAAATATGGCATATGACTATGCTAAAATAGACAAAGTACAGACAGAAATTATGTATGAAAGGCAAAACGGAAGCATTTTAAGAGAATAAATTTTATTTTAATAGAATAGTAAAAACTGCATTAACTATGAGTTGTGCTTCATTTAATCTTGATAGCACCAGATGAGTCTTGGAAAGGAAGAAAAGTGCTTTCCTTGATCACCTTCTGGTATCTAGGAAAGGCCTTAATTACTCCTCATTATAATACTAAATTACTGATTCTAATTTTCCATGTGCTGAAGATCTCAAAGAAATTTCAGTGAAATCTGAACTACTGAGATGCAAAAACTAAAGACAGACATAAATGCTGATACTTTTGTCCATATTGGTTGAATTTCCAAATTCTGGAAAGGCAGCTCTTGTTGAAGTGTCACCTTTAGCAGGAAGCTCAGGCAGCGCACTCGGAAGGGGCTGGGCCAGAGGAGGTGTGAACTGCTCCTCACCTTGCTGGTCATGGTTAGGCCGTGCTGAATTAGGAATATGACAAAAGGTACCTTAAGTTTCTTGGAGTCAATTAACCCAAAGTGAACACGGAAGATAAACTCATACCTACATTCAGTTCACCTAATTAATTCATTCAACATTTAGATACACTACGAATTACTCAGTTTGTACATATACATGACACGTTACTTTGCTGACTGGTCAATCTTATCCAAGATCTGAAAAAACACATATTTTTACCTTTCCTTTTATGCCCTGAACTCTGTAATTAGTATTACAAGTTGTTAAAAACTATTATAATGACAACACTAAAACCTAGATTATGCTATGCTCTAAATTCTATTGAAATTAAAGCTGTGCTAAATTAAACTTTAATTTACATTTTGGAAAAAAAATCTTAATTTCAACAAACAACCTTCTTGTTTTGGAGGTAACAACCAAAAAATATACTGAGGGATATACACAGTAACTGAAACAATATATAAACTGTTTAACTGTGACTTAAGACAAAACCCAGAACAAACTGGCAAAAAATACCCACACAGACCTGTTTCAGATGCACCTGGCATATTTCAACTCGGAGGTTCTTTTTGCTTTACTACTTGTTTTCTATTAGCTTATAACCAGAGTTAATTAGTAGCTTGTTGTATACACTTGTCTTGCAAAATTTGAGAGAATGCATCCAAAAGCTCTATTGTAAATCAGTGAAGTAAATGCTGTGCAACAATCAGTTACATTTTCAAATATTTCACTGTCAGAAAAAGTTGTTTCAGCAGCATGTTTATTTTTTGTAGCTGGATGCTAAGAAACACTATTACAACCAACATTCATTGAAGAGAGAAAGCAGAACATGACTTATAGTTACAATTATTATTTTTCAAATGCTGCAATACTCTGTTCTGTATCAGAGAGAAATATTTCATTTTCACATGCAATGCTGTCAACTGGTTGCAAAGACTCACATTATCAGTTTCATGGTTGTTTCACCATAATACAACTTACTAACATCAGAATTGGTACAAAGGCAAGTATACAAACAAAGATTCTTTTGAAAACTAGAATATATTCATTGTTTTCCTGATCTTGTTCAAATCGTAGTAAAAATTTGCCTAAAATAAGCATCTTTGAAGTTCTTTGAAATCTTTATAGATATGTGCTTTTAAAACAACATATTCTGCAGCAACAAAAATCTCTCTGAGATCTGCTGACAAAGAAAAGGTTTACATTCAAGTGTCTTTAGAGGAAAACCCTCCTAGAGTTACCAAAAGCTTTGCTGCTCAGCTGCTAAAAAAAAGAGCTGAATTTACACACAACGAATGAGTAAATATGGGTATTAGTTTTGGCCTCAGAAAATCCTTTTATCCATCAGATTTTTTGCGTATCACTGGAAGCATGTAAGGAATCAGATTATTGTTTTCATCCTTGGCCAAGTACTGCAATCATAAAAATATGCATTTAAGAACCGTTGTTTTTAGATAAGCTACCTGTGGTAAAAGGTAGCAGTATCTCTAAGTGTAACACTTAATTTTCATTATTAAGTAAAGATGGGGAGAATGGGAAAGTCATGCTTCAAACAACACTAAAGTTTAGAAGCAGGTAATATTCAATTTTTAAGCACATCAACAGTTCTTCTCAGAGGTCTCTAAAAGCATTTGATGAGGTTCTTTCAATGCTGTCTCACCTCAGACTACTGTTCGTCCTTCCCTGGCCTCAGGAGCTGTAAGGAAAAATAATGAGGTTATCACTTAACTCCACATTACCACTCAGTTTTGGTTTACTTTTAAATAAATAAATTGTACAGTTACTGTAACGAATATACAAAATTACTACACTTTGTTTTTTGTTCCTTCCACTCTGATCATTCTACTAATTTTCTAGATAGGCATCTGTTGTGGTTTCACCCCAGCCAGCAGCCAAGCCCCACACAGCTCACTCCCCCTCACAAACATTGGGATCAGGGAGAGAACCCAAAGGGTAAAAGCCAGGAAACTCATAGGTTGATATAGATTGTTCAATAGGGAAAGCAAAAGCCATGCACACAAGCAAAGCAAAACCAGGAATTAATTCACTGCTTCCCATGGTCAGGCAGGTGTTCAGCCATCTCCAGGACAGCAGGGCCCCATCATGCCTAACGGGTACTTGGGAAGACAAATGTCAGCACTCCAAACACCCCTTCCTGCTTCTTCCTCCCACTTTATATACCGAGCATGATGCCATATGGTCTGGAATATGTCTGTGGTCAGTTGGAGTTACCTATCCTGGCTGTGTCTCCTCCCAGTCTCCCATGCACCCCCAGCCACTTCACCAGCATTACATGACAAAAAGACATCTCTATATTATCAAAACTGTGTTCAGCACAAATCCAAAAGACAGCCCCATAGTAGACACTGTGAAGAAAACTAACTCTACCCTAGCTGAAACCAGCACAGCATCTGGCAATATCACTTTTCTTGGAAATATCCCATATCAGACATTGATCAGAGTAGATACAACAAGTATCATATAGAAATTCATATGAAAAAGATTCTAATTTGGACAGGAATTTTTTATATGCATTATAGCTCTGCATTCCAAGCATGTTTTGAAATTATGCTAAATGCAAGAACTCAAACATACTCACTCCCTAGTAATCTAGGTCTCAATAACATTCAGGAGACATTTTAGAATTCTGGTATTTTCCACATGACATAATTGGACAGCATTAGTCTTTTTTGACTGTAGTACTTTCCATTTCTCTTTGTCTTTTCTTGTCTTTGTGAAATGAAAAGGAACATTTCTCAGATCAGTGGTACTGCAGGGGAGCTGGGATTTATTAGACTAAATGAATAGGAATACTAAAATGGGATGGAAGGAACATCATTATTAGGGCACAATAAAAATAGGAAGTTTAATCGAAACAATGAAGTGAAATAGAATGTCTAGTCATAATATACTACCATTTTTACTGACATCATAAAGATTCAGCCTGCAAGGGAAATCTGTTAAAGACCTCTTCCTTATGTTCTTGTGCTATTTATACTGATTTATGGTGTAATCTTAAAGTATGAAACATCTCCCATAGCATCTTTGAAATCTAAGTTCCTCCTAAATAGTGTCAAACTCAAACTTTGCTCCCAAGCAGATGAATTTAATACAGCTTCTTGTCAGTAAATTGAAGTGCAAATCTCAAAAGTGAGAGTGATTAGTACATAACAGAGGCCTGCAGGGATTTCCTATGTATTTTACAGTGATTCTTCACAGACCTCAATGTATCACTGCACTTAGTCTCCTTCATCAGCCTCTGAGCTGCAGGTACCGTTGCATGGCTTTACTTTGTGGTTGAGATAAAGCTTTAGAGGTCTGGAATTCTTTAACCTAAAAGGTACCCTCTGCACTCAAAAAGCCAAGTTAAAGCCATTTAACCCCGTGCCATAATTTCCCTGAACCTGAGACTGACACTTCAGTGATTCAGTTATGTCTATAAGAATCTCAATTCTCTCCTTTACCCATGAAAACAGAAATAATTGGCCATTTTACAATGAGTGTTAGTGGTATTTATTTGCTGTGAAAACACTTGTGGAAATACTGCTAATCGAGTTAATAAAACAGTAGGGATTCACATTCTTGTCCCAGTTGAAGCCTCTGCAATTTTGTTTCTGATTTTATTGTTATTGCTGATCACACAAAGCTACAAGGCAAAAGAAATTCAAAGACATTTATTTTTTTGTAACAAAAGACTTTCAACATCTATGGTATCACTAATTTTCTTCTGTCACTCCGGCAATTGGGGCTCTTGTTCTTCTTATTTAATGGATTTACCATTCCAAATGGTTTTGTCTTCATTATCAGCCGTAAGAAAAAAATCAAATCAAATAAAATCAAATCAAAATCCTTCATGGAAGTGTTATCACAATAAATTACCAACACGAATACCCACAGCACATCCATAAAATCCTACTTCTGTCTTCCCCAGGCAGTGCCTCCTCCATCTTACAGCACCCATTTCTTTGGGTATATTTTCTCCCTTCAAAACAGCTCATTGTTTCATGCCCCATCACAGGCATCTTTGCTTCTAGGGGCTAACTGCCAACATTTATTATTTGAATAGCACTGTCCCATGAACTTTCAGGAAGGATGACTGCTGCTCTCTTTCCCCCTTTGTCCGAGTCAGTAGATCACCAAAGGACTGCTAAGCTCTTAGACCCTCTAACATCCTAGATGCTGCAGGAGCCAAATAAAGGCATGGAAAACTTCTGGAGTCAGTACAACCATTTACTGTTTTTTGTTGAGGGGTTTTGTATGTTTTTTTGGTTGGTTGGTTGTGTTTTTTACTGCAAATATGATACCTTGGACAGTATGAGACTACGGATGTGTGTTATGATAGAATAAATGCTGTTCTCCAGTCACTTTTCTTAGTTTGCAGATATCCTTTCACAGCTTCAGAATGTAAGACTATGTAAATCTAGACCAGTAGCTATACAGAATCAACACTGGTTTATTTGCATACCACACACCCTTGTGCTCTTCTAGGTGACAGCACTGATTTTGTTTGTGAGAAAACTGGCAAAGAAATACTAACTTTCTTGCTATTCATTTTCTGGCTTCTATAGAATAAATCAAGGAAATAACCTAGAAGCTTTTAGTCAAACATTCAAATTGGCAGACATGAGAAACGAAAGCTATCAAGTTTCTGTGCTCTGAAAATTATTCCTTGACTTAATGTGTGAAGGGAAGGAGAGAAAGATCTGGTACACGTGGCACAATTTGGTGAATACCGTTCCTCAAGAACATCCACAATAACATTATATATACTGTGTCACTTGTGACACTGTTAAACCAATTCTCAAAGGAGACAGAGCTGTTCAACCCTTTGGATCAGTTCATTAGTACCTTCCACCTTCTGAATCCCACTTACACTAAAATTAAAGGAAGTTTAAGGAAAAATACCTTTTCAATTTAATTCCAGTACAGTGGGTCACATTTTATTGTAATATTTTGTAAGAGATTATTAACAAGCTGTGGGCTGTAATGAACAGTTGGTTTTGTACGTTTAGAAAGAACAAGCTGTAACAGTAACCACAGTGTGGAAACAGATCTTACTTGGCATTGTCTACAAAGGAAAACCAATTTAATACAAAGTCCTGGAAAACAGGTTCCTGCAGCAATCACTTCTCTTCTTTGCACGAGTCAGAAAAGCAGGTTCAATGGTTGGAGTTCTCTTTGGAGTATGACAGGCCATTATTGATTAATGAATGTGCCTCTTGCACTACACTGGTTCAGAAGAGCAAATTTGTAATGTTGAATATTTGTACAATTCTATTCATGAGTACTAGTTTGAAAAGTTTGACAACAGTGATATACCAAAAAAATTGAAACCCAAGGCAAACCTATGGATAGAAACACTTGTTCTCTCAATTTCAAGTCAGAATTCCCAGAATTTCCCTGCAAAAGGCATATTCTTTTGGGAAAGGTATTAGCTTACAGTCCAAACTTCATACTGATGTTCATGATGAATATAGCACTGATGCTTAACCTTTCCCTAGGGAAAAGCTATTCAGTTTATAAAGGAGACACTCACAAACTCTATGCCTCTACTTCACCTGTCAGATATAATTAAATGTGTCAGTCATGTGACGAGAAATACTTGTGTATCCCACATTTAATGTCTATGGAAGCACAGGGCACTTGGACTGGTGTAAAACAGGAAAGGCTGTTTGTGCATTCTGTAACATGACCGCATGTTTGTTCCATGACATCATCAAAATATTCTTTTATACCCTACACTTCAATTGTTCACAGACCATGGCACAAGCAAGCTGTGGGCTGCCAGAATCCCTCATGTTGCCTGCAGTCTGCTACCTGCCTGTACCTGGAAAGCAAGTAGTGAGCTAAAAGCTCCTATTTTTCTCATCTTGGAATGGCAGAGCAGGCATCCATACACTGGAAGAGGAAATGAGATAACTGTTTAAGTGATATTTATTATATCCCTGGATTCTTCCTTGGATCTAAAAAGCACTGACCTGCTGTTACTCTTAATGTGACCAAATGGCTACAGAACTTCAAGCAATTGCCTTAGACAAACCAGTATATCACATGCAGAACTTTGCTATAGTTACCAGACATGATATAGCGTCATGGTGTTAAATGGTGCAGCTGCATTAGTAATAGCAGGAACCCAAAGACCTGCATCTGGACTGGATCTGGCATTACAGCAAAAGGCAGGAGGCTACCTGAGAAAGAATGAAAACATGGTACAGACATGACATAACTGGTTGAGTCAGTGGCATAGACACTATGCAGCAAGATTGGTGGTTAGGGCACTGCAAGGACAGAGACCACTCATTTATTAGTAAAAAAGAGAAAGTGCCTCAGTGCTTATCCAGGCTCTGAGGTTGTAAGGATAACAAGCACCAAGCACTGTACTGGCATTTTTTAGGTATCAGGTCTCTCCCCATATTTCTACTCAAGTTTTCACTCCTTGATGTCCATGTTTCCATGGACTGAATACATCACACAGCCTAGTATCAAAGACCACTGAAAAACAAAATACTCTTGAGTTGGAAGGGACCCACAAGAATCATCAAAATCCAGCTCCTGGCCCTGCACAGGACACCCCAAGAATCACACCATGTGCCTGAGAGCATTGTCGAAACACTTCTTGAACTCTGTCAGGCTGGTGCTGTGACCACTTCCTTGGGGAGCCTGTTCCAGTGCTCAGCCACCCTCTGGGTGAAGAACCTTTTCCACATATCCAACCTAAACCTTCCTTGACACAGCCTCATGGAGGGTTTCATGGAGAGGCATTTCCAGTTTCCTCCAGAAACATTTTTTCTTATCACTCCATCTCTACTCTTCACTTACCAAAGACACTTCCTACCCTCCAGAGGCGGCGTGCCCGCAACACCTCGAGAGCTCCGGGGGAGAAACAAGCCCAAGAGTCCGGCAGGACCAAGGCGGGCGAGGAAGACCCACCGCGTTTGTAGCCCCCGCGCCCCCTCACAGCCGCTCGGCCCCCCTGGGCCGTCCCCGATGCCGCTGCCGATCCCTCGGGCTGCGGCACTGGCACGCGGATGGGACGAGCCCGCCGGGGTCG
>VZRJ01011558.1:308086-324145 GCA_013397565.1 Ptilonorhynchus violaceus | reverse complement strand
CGCCCCGCCGCGCTCCCCCCGCCCGCGCCCCGTGGCCGTCGCCGCGCATGTGCGGAGAAGCAGGGTGGGGGTTGCCCTTGGCAGAACTGCGGGACAGGGAAGCTTTTTGTTGTTGGGGTGTTTGTTTGTTTGTTTGTGTGGTTTTTGTTTGCTTTTTTCTTTTCTTTATAAAGAAGAAGTGTATGATCCTCGCCCTGTACTTAGCCTTAGCGAGGCCACATCTGGAGTGCTGTGTCGAGTTCTGAGCTCCTCAGTACAGGAAAGACAAGGAACTACTGGAGAAGGTCCAGCACAGAGCCACAAAGATGATTAAGGGACTGAAGCATCTCTCTTAGGAGGAGAGACTGCGAGAGCTGGGCCAGTTTAGTCCAGAGAAGAGAAGACTGGGAGGGGATGTCATTAAAGCATACAAATATCTCAAAGGCAGGTGCCAGATTCTTTTTAGCGGTGCACAGCGACAGGACGAGGAGCAATGGCTGTAAACTAAAACACGAGAATTTCCACCTCAACATGACGAAGAACTTCTTTGTGTTGAGGGTGGCAGAGCAGTGGAACAGGCTGCCCAGGGAGGCCATGGAGTCTCCCTCTCTGGAGACATCTGAAACCAGCTGGACACGTTCCTGTGTCACCTGCTCTGTGTGACCCAGCCTTGGCAGGGGAGCTGGACTACGTGATCTCCAGAGATCCCTTCCAACCCTAACAATACTGTGATTCTGTAATAAAGAGTTTTCTGTCCCTTTTCCTCCTTGGAGGCTGATCCTGCATGCCCTGAGATGGGAAGGTCTCTCAGAGGGGTGGGCAGAGCGCTGGAGCAGTCGAGCAGCAAATGGAGCTGTGATTTTAACCCTGTGTCAGTGACTGCCTGCTGTTGTAGTCAAGGCAGTCTTCTGTAGGTAGTTTTTTAACTGTAGCCTGTAATCAGGCTGTGCTTCCTGCACTAGGGAGTCTGTGGGGAAGAGAGAGCTGTCAGGTCTGGGAACGCCGCTTTGTGGTGCCAAGGGGTTTGCCAGCCTCTGGCTGAGCTTGAATTTCCAGCAATGTACAGGTTAGTCACCCACCCAGAATGGTGTAGCTCCTGTTTCCAAGCAGCAGTGGAACGTTAAGGGGATGCTCTGATGTTTTGCCTGGTGCCCAGAATGTATTTTGCTTGCTCCTGTCATGGAGCTGGCCGGGCATCACTACCACAAGGTAGTTCTGCTGAGTTAGAGCCACATACCACCAGCTGTCCTTGTTAAAGAGCTTGACCCGCTTAAGGCACGTGTGCCACAGGCCTGACACTTTTTTTCACTTCTTTTATGACAGTGAAGCCCAGGAAGGCTGATCCCTGCAATTCATCTGGTTTACTTTCTGCTGGGCCTTTTGGGGAAAGTACCTAAACCAGTCAGGCATCTCTGCATTGAATGCAAATGTGAAGGAGGGTTGGGAGCTTGATGTGTTCACAGTCAAATCTGATAGGTTGTTTTGTTTAATTGAGGGGAATGCAGTGTCCAGTTTGAAGGGCTTTGGTTGTTCATAGATAACAGTCAGGGAAAAGTTGGTCTCTTCAACGGTAGCAGAAATGCTTTAGCAAAAGAAGTCACTTCAAAAAACAATGGAAAAAACTAATTAGCATTGTTAGGTCTGAACTTTAATTGCATTTCCATTTTTAGTTTAGCAATTATTTTAAATTAATAAGTTTTGGGTGGGTATTTCAGTAGTGTTTTGTGACCTAATTTGCTGTTGTTGAGGTTTTGTTTTGATTTTACTTCCATGACAGTATCTGTGGATATGGGAAAGATGCTCTTTGTTCTTAGTGACACCAGAGGACATTAAATAAGTTACTTCAAGTTATATAAAGCCACTTTACTGTATTTACAGTTGCACTAACACCAGGGTGCCTAGTATATTTTTATTAGGTAGCAGTGAGAAACTTAAGTTGTAGTAGTTCAGGTTCATATCTCCAGAAAATAAATGTGCTGTTCCACATCTGCATTGCCTTGTTATAAATTTATCTGCAGTAGTGAAAGGACATTAAGTATAAGCAGATGGGAAGGGAACATGCAGATGCCATCTTGATTGCCACAGACGTTTGGAGGTGGCATGCACTCAAAGTCTGCAGGATTGACAGAACTTCTCTACGGTATTAACTTTGAATCTGGGAGGGAAGGTGTGACCTCTGTGTGTATGAAATACATGCTAAACTAAACATAGGCAAGGAGAATTCATAGTCAGAAAATGTGAGCCTGTAACTTTCTCTGAAAGGCTTTCTAGGTTGGGATGGCATGCTCAGGGCATATATAAGGAGCCCAGTATGTGAATGTGCAATTATAGGTCATGGGTGGGGTTTTGTTGTATTTTTTAGACTTGTTTGAAGCAGCTGCCCTGGCTTTAAGTTGGTAAATTAGACCAATGCAGTTCTGTTAAACCTGGTTTGATTATTTAAAAATATCAGGGTTGAGTGGAGGAACCAGAAACATTCACACACATAGAGTGTGACTCCTAATACAACTCATGAATTTTAAAGCTGTGTTGCCGGACAGTATGGCAGCCGAAGAACTGAGGTCAGGATGTTTAATAGTCTCAAATCACATGAGGTTATCTTCAAAGAGGTTTTTCAGGGCCTGTGAAGTTAATGGAAGTTTTTCCATTAACCTTCGTGGCCTGTGTTTCAAGCAAGATGACATTAATTGTTTATTTTCTGTAAATGAGGGAAATAGTAATGTATTTTTCATGAAACATCCCTTTCTAGATGGCCAGTGTAGTGTTGAATGCTGCCTGAATTGCATGATTCTGCTTCAAGATCTTTAATTTACAGTCCAGAGAGCAAAGATACTTCATATACTAAACCTTCAGTTGCTTCCCTAGCATACATTTACTTTAGTCAATTGGTATTTGAGTCATTGGCAGGGGGTGAACTCTTTGTAATTAACTTTTGTTTTATTTTCCTGGGTCTTAGGAAAACATCTTGTTTGTTTGCAAGCTTTAGTACTATGTAGCTTTTTCAAAAAAGTGCCAGTCAGTATAGAAGATTTGAGGTTTAATTAATTTAACATTTAGCATTCTGTCATGCTAAATGGAGTGAACTGTTACTGAAATACTGCTTTTAAGTTCTGTATCAGATGTCATTGCAGAATGACGCCTGTTAAGCCTCAAGGTGCTCACACCAGTTATAGGTGTCTCTGTTGGTAGAGCCCTGCTAGGTTGCTTTCTGAACAAGAATTAAAATCTGTGTGTTTGTGTGTGTAAAGGTGTGCATGTCTTGATCTCTGGAGTAGATGACTTCCTTGATCTCACACAGTTAGTTGACCCTGAATGTTAAGTCAGGTAAAGATGCAGGTAAGACTTTAAAAAAAGAGAAAAGTGTACACTTTTGTTTATTTTCTTTGCTTTCTAACCCTGATAAGAATGTGGAGTTTTTATTCAGGTTGATGTACAGCTTCTTGAATCATGGTTCAGCAGTTTTCTTTTTTATTGCAATTTAATGGGCTGGAATATGATAGAGATTTAACTATGTAGGAGCCTACACATACATATTTTTATATATATATGTATGTAATGTATGTTTCACTTCAGGTTTTAAAAGAGGTGCAGATCCTGGAATGCCTGAGCCAACTATCTGGAGGTATGTATTGGTTCCAAATGTACTCACAAATCCAGTGCAGATAGTTACTGGTTTGGGTGTTATCTCTGGACAGCAGCAGTTGTGACTGTTGCTTTCATCCCTTGTTTTAATTGTTGTGGTTCTTGTTTCTTTAGAAATTCAAATGACAAGTCAGCAAAGTTCTAGTTCTTGGGAAGGCCTTTCTCTTAATCCTGCATGGCTTGTAATATATGGAACTTCCTGTGCCTTTTGCGTGGCAGCTGCTCTTCTCATCTGTTGTAGAGTTCATTTGTGCAAATTTCTGCAGTGAGGAACAACTTTTCAGCTTTTTAGCACAAATTTAAACCAAAACCCAATCTTTGCATAAAAGCTGCATGAAATAAAGGTCCATATCCTTCAGTATTAGTCCTTGTCATGAAGCAAAGTGCATTTGACTCCTCTTGCCCTTTTCTTTGTGGGCCTCTTTGTTAGTCAGTCTGCAGTGTCGTGGCATTAGTAATGCTTAAGTTGTAGTGATATTTCAGTTTTATTGAAGGGCTTCCTTGAGTCAAACTAATTAAAGTTTTGACGAAAGGGTTGTTCTTCTATTTTTCCTGAAAAACCTTCGATTACTGTGCAGGACCAGGTATTCCTAAAACGAATAATCGATGAACTGTATTATTTGCAAAGTTATATACTAACTCTTCTAGCTTCACATAGTTACAGTGTATAGAAATCCCAATTTTAGGATTCAGTGATGCAGTGGAAAACATGGGAAAAATGTATTAGGATTGTATTACAATTTCAATAGAATCTTCTGTTGTCTTAATAACCAAGTTGCTGCAGTTGTTTGCTTGCTGGCAGTGTTTCTATGTTTAGCTTCACTAGTGGTTTGAGACTTTTTTTCTAGCTGTGACTCTGTGCAGTGTAAAATATGTATTTCATACCAGAATATATACCAGAAGCAGATGTTTGGTCTAATCTGAACCTTACAGATGCTTATTTTTCTGAGCACACTTTGGTGCTCTGTAGGCTTAAATTTTATTTTAAAGGTGGCATTATTTCAATATTTCAGGACTAGCATTTATTCTGTACATTTATAGGGCTGTTCCTCCAGACTTGTGTTACAAATATCAATGTAAAGACAAGTACATGCTGCAAATCTGACTTTGATTTCCTCCCCCCTCCCCTTTCAGTCTACTTTGGGGATGAAGGCTGTGGTGGTCCTGTTGTAGAAGCAGCCGGTGGACAGAGAGTCTGAAGATACATTCCAGAGGATGAGGCTGACACTCAGACCAGCTGGCTCAAGCAGCTTGATAATGGCATAGGTTGTACATACAACAAAGTGAAGTTTATATGGACGTAACTTATTTGCATTACATTGTAATTAAATAAATACAATTTGAATGGATGCACATTGTTTTTAAGTCTTTACGTAAGTATAATGTCTTATTACAGGAAGGGTAACCCATTGTGGGGGTTTTGTTTTGTTGGTTTTTTTTCCATAATATGGTGATATTCAATCCCCATATTTATCCCTGTTAACGATCCTCTTTTGGATAAAGACTCCTCTTTATCTTCACAGTAACCAGAAAATTGAGCTGGTATTTTAAATACTTCATTATTCTTCAAAGATTCCTTGCCCAAATGTTGGTAAGCCTCTGTGGCTGGTTACTGTGCTGACCTGTTTGAGGTTTTTATCTCCTTCTTGGATTCTTTTATCTGTGGATACAGTAAGGATTGAGGGATGTGTATGTTTTTGTTTTCTAGTCAGATACGAAAGAGTTTTTGTTTTCAGTCAGATACTAAAAAGCATACTTTTCTGCTAAAATTCTCTTTAAATACTATCTGTGTTTTCTGAGATTTAGAATGGGGTTGGAGGACACAATAGTTGAGTGCTGTAAGAGGAAGTTACTGATGTATAACTGAAGGAAGTAAAAAAGTACACCAAACAAGGTATATGCTTCATTTTTACGCTGAAGTCTTGCTCTTTGGACCATTGTTGTTTTGGTTTCAGTTGGTTTTCTGCCTTTTAACACTGAAGTTCAAGCACTAAAATGGTGACTGTTTGTTTGGTTTCTGTTAGATAGAAGCTGTGTTGGGTAGATTGCTCTCTTTCCTCCAGAACTGTGCAGGCTGGTTTGGATCTCTGTAGTAATTTTTGAAAAAGAGTGTTTATGGACCCCAAATTATCATTGCAATGAAGGTATTCTAGATCTTGGCATGGCTTTTTTTTTTAACCCTATAGGTTTTCAGGCAGTTTTTACATTAATTAACTGTTGAAGAATAGGAGATTCCTCAGTTTTTAATCTGCCATGAAAATTCATGGTAGAATGTTACTGTGTTTAAGGGCTATGATTGGAAAAAAATGAGAAATGAGCCAAGGGAAAAAACTTAAATTAAAAGACAAGAATTGGAAAGAAAAAAGTGAAAACATTTATGAGAGCTAATACAAACCAGCATGTTCCTTAAAATTCCACTAATCATGATAGCTTAAGCAAATGTCATGAAATACTGGCATGGCTAATGATGATAGACTGCTGACAGTGGCATAGAGCAAGGACTGAATGCAGAACATTTTCTCGTGACTGTAAATCCTTGTGCTTGTGCAGCTTTTCTAGTGCCTGTTCTCTAATGGCAACTTGATACTAATGTAACTGCTTGTATGTCTTAAATTTTGAAAGGAACTAAAATTTTAATTCTTTTTCTTGACTGATCCTAATTACAGTAGTAATGAAATGATCTGTTGGTACTTGATAATGGCTTTAATTACAATCAGGAACATTCTTCTTCTGTTGAATTTTGTGCAGTAACCTGAGACATTCAATACTAAGGGATACAGTATTCATTGTGAAGTAACTCCTATTTCTCAATCAGATTTTGTATTTCACAAGGGTGTACAATACCCAAAATGCTGCAGTGGGTGGATGGACCCAAACACCTGCAGAAAGTGTATTTCATATGCTCTGTTGTGTGTCAGACATTTGGGGATGTGGTTTGTGGGTTGTAACCACCACATGGTTGCTCTGGCTGCTTTCCAAGAATGATAGTATTTGGCAAGAGGTGGAGAAATAGGGAAGTGTCCTTTCCTCTTTCATTAAAAGTTTTACAAAAGCATGGATATGTCAGGCAGCTGCCAGATTCTGTGACCTCTCCATGCTGAAAATTTCTCTTAAAAATAGTTGCAGTTCAGTTTTGTTTTGAGACTTGGAATTATTGGATAAATATTGCTTATGCAATTCTTACTTTAAGCATACTGGATAGGAAATTTTTGGTAATTCACTGCTACTCAAGTATGTTCCAGGAAAGTCATTAGCATAGAACTCTTGGGTTTTCTAATTGAGGGGAAAAAAGTCTTTCATAGTACCTTCAAGTCAGCTTAAATTGAATGCCAGTATGTAGTTTAAGATTTTTCATTTATACATCCAGACTTTCATTCCATATAGTGTGCTTTCTGTAGTTAAAAGGTGAGTGAAACTTCTCCTTAAATAAATATTTTTCTTACCTGGGCAAAAAAAAAGAATAAGTATTAATCATTCAGTCTTGGGAATTAATTTTAAGATAGCAAAAAAAACCGCTGGAGATGTTTTTCAGGTTTAACGATGAAATCTTTGGTATGGATGTTTTGAAGTTTGCAGTTTTCGTCATTTTCACAAAATTTGGATGTGCATATAAGAACAGATCAGTGGTTTGTGAAGGTATACATTAAACAGATACCTATGAAAAATCTTAATTCCCTAAAAGAAGTTCAGCAAATATGCTAGTTCTAGCAAGACTGGGTTTTTTTTGGTAGTGCTAAGGAGAAGAGGGCAGGTGTCTGGAGTGAGGTGGAAGTACTCATGTTTGTCAAGGCTGAGGGCTTAAGTTAGGTATTATTTATTCCAGGTGTTTTAATCTATGATTTTTGCTTTTCCATCTTTCTCCCCGTGAAACTTTCTCAAGTTTTATTTTCCTGTCAGATGGGAGACACTTAGAAAAGAACAAATATGAGCTGCCCTGCTTGACTGTGTTGATCTCTGTCACTGAATCAGTGCCTTCCGCAGCCAAGTGCAGATTCTTTTCTGTAGTGGGGTTTGTGATGCAGTGCTGTGCGACCACATGTGAACTCCTAGTGTTGGAATAAATTCAGTGAGTGCAGTTTACTGAAAATTGAGCTGTGACTTCCGCAGCTAAGCTCAAGGCCACAGTCTAGCTGTGTGAAATAAAATCATTGGTGCCTTCCTGTGTTCAGTGGAGATTGTATTAACTTTGAAGTACCCAGTTGATCTTACCTGGAGATAGGGATTGTTTGGCTTTGTACTCGGTGCCTTCAAAGTGCAAGTGGAATGCGCTTGTGGTTGCCTTAGTGTCAGGAAAATGCCACAGGTGGGAGGCCGTCCCTGGAGCCTGTTGTACCTGGTGACAAGCAATTGTGCAAGGGACCGAGAGGGAGACTTGCGAGTTTGGTGTTTTTCTTGGTCTTGGTGTGTGGACTGTGGATCTCTTGATAGTAAAATCTGAAAAAAATTATTTGTTTAGTGTCATCACTAAAAACAAACTTTGATATATACTACTGCATACTTACCTTTCCAGCATTTTATCTTTTAAATTTAACGTGCAAAAGATTATTAGTCACAAGTAAGTGGCAAACCTAGGGGGAAGTTTCCCATCACGCTGTGTCATCACTAAACAGAGGGAAAAACAAATCTGGCTTTCAGTAGGAATTTGTTATTAATAATTTAATCTGCAAAGAAACCTACTTGTGTGCTCCAAAAACTTTTTAAGTCCTAGCCAGTTGTGAGGCAAAATGAAGGTGATAGGGAATTTGGAACAGGTTTTTAATTCTGCTGGAAATTCCTGGTGTAGACTTGGCTGGTACAAAGTAACTGTACTGTATGTCATCACAATTGTAAAACAGAGGCTGTGTGATTTTTTTTTTTCTTGAATTAATTCATCAGCAAAGCTCCTGTTAGCTAAACTGTAACATTTAAACATGTAAACTATGCAGACCAAATCAATGTTCAGAATTTTGTCACAACAAGCTTGTGCTTGTGAAG
The DNA here is from genome assembly GCA_013397565.1 of Ptilonorhynchus violaceus. Classification (NCBI taxonomy): domain Eukaryota; kingdom Metazoa; phylum Chordata; class Aves; order Passeriformes; family Ptilonorhynchidae; genus Ptilonorhynchus; species Ptilonorhynchus violaceus. The sequence continues at coordinate 315,550 of VZRJ01011558.1, read as the reverse complement.
TATAAAACCTGTCCTTTGCCAGTTTGTAGAGCCGTCTTCCAAAATGGCTGCAGGTGACAAAAAACTGCTTAAGATCTAGTCTTCTTCCATTGTGTTGTAAGTGAAACAGAGCTCTAACATAATGGTTTTTATCAGGAAAAAATGCTAAACCACACTGTATATACGTGGATATTTTTGGAAGTATTTTATTACAGACTTGGAATTTAAGCTATGATGATACTGATGATATTTGGAAATTAAAGCTCATTACATCTTTTTTCACCACAGGAGGAGAGACCACATCCTGTCAAATGTCATAGTTTTACAAATAACCACTTAATTGCAATTTCTAAATACTTTTCCATGGTGGTGTGTGATGTAATAGCCATTTCTTGGTTAAGCTTGTGGTTTACATACATTTTTTCTTGGTTATGCTTTTGTTAATTGAGGATTAGAGGATGGATGACATGGAGGGAATGTTTATCTGCTATGTGGAAAAGAATATGGCAGGGAAAAATCAAATCTCAGTGTTTTGATTCTGAAGGTGAATGTTTCATTTTTTTAAAATAGATTTTCTCATGAAAGATTAAATCTTTTTAGATTCTGGTCACTGAATAGAAATTCAGATTGCAAAATTCCTGTAGCGTGTTTTCTGATGACTGCTGAGGTGAGTCTTGAAAATATACCAAGATTTGGTTAAATACACCTAGATTACAGAAATTGGTTGATTTTCCTAGGAATTCATGGAGAAAATGGTACTTCAGTGCTGAAGCCTGCAGAGGTTGCATTTTTTTGGGAGCAAGGGGTGGGTTTTGGTTTTTCTCGTATCAAGAAAGAGGAAAGAAATTCACTGAGAGAGAGTCAGAAATCATCTAATCATTTGACTTGAGAAGCAAAAAGTTAGAGGAAACTTCCAACCCAGTATCACAAGATTTGTAGTTATAGATAGATAGATAGGCAGATACTTGGCAGCGCCTCTTGACCATTAGGTCTTTGATATATACTACTGCATACTTACCTTTCCAGCATTTTATCTTTTAAATTTAACGTGCAAAAGATTATTAGTCACAAGTAAGTGGCAAACCTAGGGGGAAGTTTCCCATCACGCTAAGCCAGTCTAATGGCTCTTTACTGCTGAAGAGTGATCTTGCTACCATGCTTTACTGGTGGTGTAACTCTTCCATCTCTTGTAGCATCAGCTTGGTCTTGCTAACCTCACTTAGCATCAGCTGTTAATAAAACCTGTGAAGGCACTAGAGATGCAGGCAGTCTTCTTTCAAGCAGGTGGTGTTCTTCCTGCCAAAAGTTAGTGTTTACACCAGTACTGGGTAGGGGATGGTACTGCAACCTGGGAAGTCAGGCTGAAATGTTTTCCACTCGTTTTTTTCTTAGAAGTTTCTTACACAACAAAGTATGGTTAAAAAATAGAAAAATGATACTTCAGAGACTGTCACTGCAAAAAACCCCCTTACTTTCCTATTACAGATGACTTTAGTAATAGGTTGCATTCTGTCTTTTGGGGTTTTTATGGTTTGGTTGGTTTTGATTTTTTTTTTTCTCTCTTGTCCAGCATTCTAGTGTTATGGCAGCTGCACTTAGGGGTATTTTGTTTCTCATCTTTAATACTGATTGTGAGTACTGTAGGCTTTTCTTGCATACTGTATAATGTATGCATGCTTTTCAACATAGCTTTACCTTCTTCCTTCCTTGGGAATTCAGGATGAAGGGAGCTGGTAATCTGTTAAGCATTCTGAAATCTCAGTGTGAGGTTAACGAGTAGGGATGAATCGAAATGTGGGGAAAGGCTAGCTGGGATCTGCAGGGCGAAGCTGGTCCTGTACAGCAGCAGCCAAAATGCTGCTTTATGATTTCCTACTTTTTTAGGTATTTATTAGCAGGTCTTTTTTTTACTTGAGTTGTTTCTGTGGGGGGTTTTTTTGTTGTTTTGGTTTTTTGTTTGTTTTTTTTCCTTGCTCAGTGAGTTGGCTGTCAGTTAGGAGGAGCTTTTTTTCTATAGAAGTGTTGAAGTATTGTTGCTGAACGTAGTTAGGAATGCTCACTTTTACTATCGTTCTGTTTTTTTCTGTATTTGTGCTGGTCTGCCAACTAAAACAAATGCCTTTGTGTGTTTACTGATGTAAAATACTTTCTACACAGCAGACTGGAAAAAGGATGCTGAGTTGGTTTGTTTGAGAGGTCCTGTAACATGCTCAACACTGTATAGGTCTCCTCTGACTTCCATATGAATTCTCCACTGCAAATTTTCGTGTGCCACAAGCACCAGTGAATGTTGGTTTCAGCAAGTGGTGCTGATCCTGGGAGCAGTCCCTGAAGCGGCGCTGTGACGGCAAGGCAGCTGCTGCGCTGAAGTACCCTGAGAGTTGTGGGTGGCTGTCGAGGAGCCTCGGGTGAAATAATGGCAGCTCAGTGGCAGTATCAGCGGTAACACTTCACTCCTGGAAGGACTTGAAAGTTGACCTCCCCACCCAACAAGTGGCAATTTTGCTCATCTATCTTCTACTCCCTAAAATGTGGCTGCATTTACATATTTACTAGAATTACAGACAGTCTGGGGGGGGCACCAGCTGAAGGGTGCTTGTGGGAAGCAAGCAAGGGATTTCAGTACTCCAATTCTTATATGATTTTTGGCATTTCAGGAGATCAGTGTGAGTTTGTTTAGGTGCAGTGTACAGAGTAACTACTGGTGATCTCAGCCAGCCACTCTCTGCTGGGAGAAGTGAAACCGGGACATGCCTTTCCTTTTGGTCAGTATTTATTTTTTTTTCCCCTCTCTGTTCTCACATAGTAATTAGGTCCAGTGTGGGATTCACATTTGGGTCTCATAGCTATTACTTGCATCATAAAGGCCAGGAAGGTCTCTAAGCACATGGTCACTGAAAGAAAATCCCGGTGAATGTAAGCAGTGAAAAAGCCAAACCAGGCCTTCCTATGTTTCCTAGAGCATGTGCCAGGACAGCTAAAGCAGGATCTTACGTGCTGTTAGAAAAACCATTCATCACAGATGTATTTAAAGTGACCACCTTGAGATCTCCTCATTCCTTCTCCAGATGTTGCACAACTTGAGACGACAGTTTTACCATATTGGGCAAAGCAGTGGTTTTGTTTTGAGCATGTGAGATGGGAGCAGTGGGTGGACTGCTCACTGTTTTGGCATCCCCGGTAGTGGAATGCATATGTGGACAATCAGATCACTCAGAGGAAGAGGAGAGTTTACTGACATCCTTATCCGCATTCCAGGGCATGCCTTTCACCTCTGCATCTTCACCACCGTGCCAGAAGAAAAAGTGAGGGTAATTAATATTCTACCAATTTTAGGGACAAAGCTTGAGGGGCTTCTGCTGCCCGCATCCCTCATGTGGTCTGTGAGTTCCTCCAAGTTTGGGTATACAAGGCACCTGCACAGCTACAGTGCTGCCAATGATGCAGCTAAGGATAGTTTTAGTGGTTTTGTACCTGGCTTGGCTCCTGTTTTGGTTTTTGGTTTTTTTTTCTATACACTATTCAAGAATATGCATTCATGGTATGTGGCTTGTCCACACTAGTGAGATATAAATTATGAAAGACAGATGCATATTGCTGCATTGCTCAGCAGCAATATGTTGATTTTTATCACCTAAGGAAATAACCTAAGTTTTGGGTTTTGTTTGGTTTTTTTTGGTGGGTTTTTTTTTGTTTTTTTTTTTTTTTTTTGTTGGTTTTTTGGTTTGGTGTTTTTTTTTTTTTTGCTTCTCGGGGTAAGAGGGAGAAATGTTTAACCAAACTTGGAAAATTCCCCTGGATGACAACAATAAAACTAATTAGAGGATAGTATTCATGTCAAAGTGGTTAATGTGGTTGCCTCACCATTTAATTTGTTTGAAAGAGATTGTTTGACTTGTAAGAAGATCCTTACAAACAATTACAATTTTATTGGGTGTTCCTTATTGAATATAAGGGACTCGTTGTTCATTTGTTTCTCAGGAGCATTGATAGTTTATCTTGTTCATTCTTAAGTGCCATGTTCAGTGCATCTGGTTCCTTTATATCCCATTTTAAGAATTATATGTTGATCAAGTTGTATGTGTGTACATATGTGCTATGTGGATAACTGATCTAATTATACAGATGAATTCTTGAAAGTGGTTATTCTGATAATTGCAGGTATTAAAAATGGGACATACTAGAGTGCCTTAGTCTTACTTAGTCCACACAAGTTATACAAGCCTTTTTTAATAATCAGCTTTTATTTGTTCTAAAAATATAAATAAGTCATAAATACCATCTCTTAAATATTTAAAAACATACAACAATTTTTCTGGGTTCTGAAAATGTTTTTTTGTTGAATACATATTAAAAAAGTCGATATTCTGAATAGTACCATTAGAAAGGAAATTAAATACGTCTTTCATTTAAATTATTTCTAAATATTGAAAATATAAATAAGAAATATTAGAAACTAATAAATATTTAAAAAACAATAAATAAGTTCCTAGAAGGAATGGGAATGTATGTAGATGCATTGTTACTATTTGTAGTTCTTAAAACAGAACAACACTGTCATCTGCCACATGACAGATTTGTAACAAAGGATTGTGCCTGAACTAAAACATTCAGACACTGAAACTCCTGGTGTTTTTCAGATAGCGCACAGCCCTCACTGTTTTCTCCATAAATGAAGTAAAGTCTCGGAGGATGAGATGGATGGTGATTTTCTCTATCCAGGCCTTAGTGGACTTCAGCTTTGCGTGGAGGGATTCCTGGGTAGCTGCATCCGGGATGATCACTTCTTCAGGATTGATCACCTGTGACAAAGACAATATTGGGGGGGCCTTGGTTAAAACATTGTAATTGAGCTTGTTGAAGAGCATCAGTTTGTATGTTCACAACCAGCTGTGTATCCACCTTTTCTGCACTGCAGACAACAGCCCTCCCTGGGACCTGTGCTTCCCTCCCGCCCTGCTTCCGTTGGAGAGGTTTGAGGAGTGTTGATGCCTGCTATGATTACTGTGTAGGAATCCCTGGTCTATACTCTTTGTTCTGGTTTGAAATCAATGTCTGGCATTGCTGCTCTGAGCAGATCAATATACCCCTTCTGCTCTCTGGCAGTCACGTGGTTGGTTAGGTGGGGAGGTGCTGATCATGGTTTGTCCTAACCTGTACTGCTCCATCCTGAGTCATAAGTTAATTGGCTGACACTGGAGTACTCTCACATTTTGTAGTAGATTAACAGTTTCCAAAGATGTCAAACTTGTTTAGCTGCTTAATTCTTACTTTCCAGGCATTTAGTCACGTGGGACACTAGGTGCCACCAACTTTCACTGATACGTGGGAGCATAACTACAAGATGAGTAAAGAGTTATTTAATGCTCAGAGCACTGGGAACCCAGTACCTAAAAGGCCTTTGAAGAACTTGTCCTGAGAAGTGGGACTTCTGAAAATGGGAGTTACACACCCAGCTCCAAAAACATGGAGCTGTTTTAGATGATTTGGGGTCCAAAGTTCTAACAAGTATCTGCTTCATCCTGTGTTTAGGATGTCGCCTACCCTTGAAGAAGTGACAAAAACATGCAAACCTCCTTCTGGAACATCTTTTAGGTGTAATATAAGATTTAAATATTCTTTCTGTCCAGACTACTTGGGAGTGGATTCTGATCACACCCCCTGTTACAGGTATACCGAGCTCCTTGTTGTATTCTAAAAGTTTGTATCTGGATATCCACACAGGTACGGTGCTGGTGGATCTGTCTAACCACAGATGGCAGATTCTGGCTTTGCTCTCCTTGCCTTAAATAGCAGATTTTTCTCTCACAAAGAAAAATTTCCAACCTGAAGATCAAGACTTTTTCTCAAAAACTCTGTAGTTTCTAGAAGTACAGGTTTTGGTTTTCATAACTGTGTTTAATTCTGCCTGTTTTGATGACCTTGGTCAAGAAAAACCCCAAAACCCCCAGAAAAAACCCCAAACCCAACCCAAACCAAAAAACCTAGTCTCCTTTAGTTATGAAACAAACTTTTTGCAAATGTATGTCAAGCTGGAAGCCGGTAACCAGTTGATGTCTTATGATGGGACTATTATTCTCGGCTAGCACAATGTGAAAAAAGCAGTTCAGCTTCCTTTGACATAAAGAATGATGGGCATAAGTAAATATGTTAGGAAAGGTATGGCAAACACACAAAACGCCAGAAATAACCTTGAAGGAAATAATGCCCCAAGGCTTCTGCAGTACCTACCTGGATGATTTTTAATCAGGCAAATAGTTTCCCCAAAGACAAAAGGAAGTATTTATGTTAAGGATGATTAATGTGAGCAATAACTACAGAAATCAAGTGAATTTTTGAAGTGTGATCTTTCAAAACTCTTCAAAACATGAAAAAGTCTGTCAGAAATTAATAGCATTTAGTTTTACCAAATCAAAACAGAAATGGGTATTTTTATGAAAGATGTTTTACAAGCAAAATAAGTGCTTTTCAGTAGGCAGCTGTCTGGTATATTGACAGCAATACTGATGTCTCAGGATACCATACATCTTGTCTTAAAAGTTTGTTTTGGAGAGTTTTAAAGATCAATAATGTAAAAATGTACTTGGCTTTTTTTTTCCTAATGTGGGCTTTTAAAAGAAGTTACTGACTTCTACTTCTCAGCGGGTTCCAACATTAGGAGGCATGTTCCGCGATTAGAAACAAGCTTTTTGCGAAATCTTATTTCTATCAGCTAGTTAGTGTATTTGTTCTTAAGAAAAGAACCCAAAACTTTGTAAAACTTGCAAGTCATGAGGGTAAGATCTGAGCATAAGGAACTGTCACCTGTTTTTTCAAGGAACTGAAACATAGCATCCTCTGTTTCACATAGCATCCTCTATCTCTGACAGCACATCAGTATTAAGCCACAATAATTGTTAGAGTAAATTTAAAACCAACTCACCATCTCTCTTAGGGTTTGTGCGAGGTGCTGTGCACTGTAGTATAGTGATTCAACATTCTGGTTTTCACTAATAAAAGTTTCTTGTACGTATTTGAGGTATGTCTGAAATGTATAAAGCCCACTGGAGATCTTCCTCAAGCATTTATCCTGAAATGAGAGAAAGGTGAGAAAGTCACTTAAGAGTTCAAAATGCCTTGATCACAGTGTTGTGTGCAGGTTAGCAGATGATGCTTGTACAGAATATGGAGGTTTGGCTAAAGCCAGCTAGAGCCAGCGCACATCTTTAGGCCAACTTCCACAGTTTTTTTGAGCAGGCAAAAATTGCCCCAGCTATATAGGAGTAGACTAGAAAGGAGAGCGATTCCTTGCCTCATCGAAGCCGGCGAGCAGACACCCATCTTCCTCCGTCACCTTGGGGAGGTTGAGGTTGTTGTGGAGGAGCATTTCCATGCTGTTCTCGCAGACGGTAAACTTCTCGCACATCTGGGGAGAGACACGAAGAGGTTTGGTCGCACCTTGGCGGGAGGCAGGAAGCCCCGGGCCGGGGGCGTGAGCGTGTGCGA
>VZRJ01011558.1:281501-307998 GCA_013397565.1 Ptilonorhynchus violaceus | reverse complement strand
CTCTGTCCCGGGGAAACTTCATGGTGCGGCTTCTCGGCTCCTGCCCCGGCTCCTTGTCGTCGGCGAGGCTGCCGGGTTGAATGAGCTCCGGGCATCCCTGAACGTGTATTTATTGAGGGGGCTTCGAAATTATTCGTGGCCCTGGGAAAATCCGGCATGAGAACACGGTGGGTGTGTGCGCGCAAGGAGTGCGCCCGGCTTGACGGGGCTGCTCGAGAACCGTGGATTGTGAAACGAGCTGGGGGGCGGGCAGCCGAAAGCGGCCGGTGGGAACATGAAGTAATCGTGCTCCGTAACTCCTTGAGGGCCGGGCTGTCCCCCGCACCCACCGCCGGCTTACCTGCCCCGGGAGTCCTGGCCGGGGTTGAAGCTCCCCCCCGGTCCAGGTGCCTCCGAGCCTACCAACTCCAGGCGCACAGAAACTCCTGGGAATCGTACATACCTACCTACCTATATACACACATGCTTTATATATGCTATATCCCTTCGTGTATTTTAATATTTTGATGTGGTTTAATGTTTTGTAAATTTCGTATGATGTATCTTTATCTCGGTGTTTTAGCTATTTTTATTGTTTGTATATGTGAAACTAAACACCTTTGTTTACGTGCTGGGTAGTACAAGTCGCAAGTTGCCTCTTTCCCAGTGAACTACATGTGGATAGGATTAAATGTATCACGTTCGTATGCTTTAAATGGACCGAAGCCAGCTCCTACAGGAGGGTGGCTGCAGGAAATGCCACGAAGTTTCCTGTTATCTGCTTCCTTATCTCTTTCTGCCTACCTGGTAGGTGTTGCAGGAATTTTAACCTTTCAGAGGGAGTCTTTGCCCAGAGCAAGTGTGCCTGTTTGGATCAATCTTGTAGAATGCAGGCTGAGTCAAACTGTGCAAGGCATGCTGACATTGAACTTTTGGAATGTCTTGAACTGATTTTGGCCAAACTGACCTTTTTTTTTTTTTTTCTTAATATGAAATTGGTTGTGTTTTCTCACATAAGGAAGACCAGAGTCTGCTTTGGGAGGTGCTAACAGGAGGCTACAGAATGGGGAGAACAGAACATGGGGCATAAGAGGGGTGATAGAGACGATACAGAGACTGAAAAAAAACCCAGATACTTCTAATTCGTTTTCTAAGAATAGCCTGGAAAGAGAGCCTCAGGGAAGAAGCAGGGTACTACTGTTTTTTTTTAATGTCTCTTTCTGCCAGTAGCAGAAAAGCAGCTGCGTTAATTTTGCCCAGCGGAGAGGTATTAGAGCTGGAAAACAAGAGTGAGAGAGCGGTTTTCAACAGGAGCAATCGGTCTCTGCCCAGATTCCCAAGTGCAGCAGAGGGAATACTGCCAGAACAATGTCTGCTGTAATTTTAGCTCTCCTTTACCAGGTGTGTGGCGTTAGGCATAGAAGAAAGCATGGCAATAGCAGTACGTTTGACTAGTATCAATTAAAAGATCCAATTGAAATGTGCAAAAGATTTAAAACAGCCCGAGCAGATGATCTCAATTCGTGGTATTTGCTTTTGTATAACCATTAGAGGCAGATGCATCAGAGAGGGAACTCCTGCCTACCTCTTTTGCCATTTGGGATAGCACGTGGATGTACATGTCTCAGAGAGGGACTTCCTTCCACTGCCAGGTCTTAGGCCTTTCCCTGTAGATAGTCAAACTTTACCTAATGATGAAAACTTGGTAGAAGGCTGTGTTTCCTTAATAATATATTTTCAGCAAGCATTCTGTAGTTTAGTCTCGTCTGTAGCTCTGTAATTTTTAATTTTGTAAACTTACTTTATGAGTTGTCGTTTTCTCATTGTGTCATGAAATAGCTGTTCCTTAGCAGTTTTTAGAGAACCTTTTTGTGCTGATTACTGTTATACAGTCTTGCTGATGTGTGTAGTTACATCTTCAGAGTGAAATAGGAGCAAGTTTCAACTGTTCCTCATCTAAAAGTCTCTAAGCCTTCAGTTACTATTTTCTCATTTTGGGGTTTTGTTTACTTTTTTTATTTGAATGTCCATGTGACTTTTCAGAAGTACAGAGCATACTTACATGCTCCAGTGGAAGGTGCTCATTAATGCCTTAGAAAGTCTGTTCAATAATCTAGGACAAAGCGTAGCAGTCACGGGAAGGAGGAACTGGAATTTATACAATAGCATTAAAATATTTCTCCTGTTGCTCTGGACAGCTTCTTATGGAAAATCACTTATTTAATTGGTACTGCACATAGAAGAAATACTTTTGCACTGATCTATCTGTAATAATAGTTAAATTTTGGGGAGGACTTAAAGGAGGCCCACACTGTCTTACTAATTAATCTGCACTGTACTACACTGAATTACACTGACTCATCAGTAATCACATTATTCAAAATTTAGTAAGCCCCGAACAAACAGCACTTGCTCATGAGTTACCTACAGGTCAGGAGATCTGCCTGGTACTTAAAATGTAGAAGTAGTATTACTGAGACTCTAAGGCATAGTTTCTAGATACTAAGGAATTTCTTTCCTTCATAGCATCTATGCAGGATTGCATAGATGTAAATACTGCAGATTACTGTTCTTGCATACTTTTATTTCTGTTGCACTTTGTTCCACTGTACAGGTTATTTCTTTGTCTTGCCATTTATACTATTCAACCAGATGGCTGCATCCTGGAATGTAAAAACTTCCTAAGATGGGATTTCAGAAATCTCAACGTTTATCTAACTTTTTCTTCTGTTTGAGGAATGAGCACTACTACTGTACATTTCTGTAGGAGCAGAGGGGCCAGTTCTGAAAGCTGTAAAAAATCTCTTCTCTCAGATTGTCACACATGAGAATTGTTCCCAGTTACAGTCAAGGGTGAGTTTATAGCCAATTTGGGATCATTCCATGTGTGTTTTCTAGGATCAGTGTGCACCTCACTGACCTGATCTGGAAAAGGTTCTGTTTCTTCTAGAATTGCTCTGCCTGGGAGTAAGCCTATGCCACTTTTGCTCCTGATAACCTGGGAGATTTGCAGAGAAGGCTGTTTTCAGGAGTGGTGGGTGGCATCAGCATGGGAATGCTATTGCCACTGAAGAATTCAACAAACTGCAGAGCTGTCGTGGTCAAAGCTTATCTCCCCTCTTCTGTCAGCCGTCAGGTATGTGTCTGCGAGGAGCCCCACCGTGTGCCAAGGTAAAACCCAGTGCCATTGGCAGCAGCAGGAGACCTTGCTTGCTGAATGCTGTGAGTCAACATAAATGGCACTCCTAGATGGAAAAATAAGGTATTTTAATAAAGTAGAATTGCTAGGGTTGCAGTATGTTCTACTCTGATTTGTGTGTTTTGTTTGACTGTCTTTTTCTTTCTAATAATCTCCACTGTTTTACGGTAGTAAGAAAACCAGTAGTGTTTGTTTGGGGATTATGACTTAAAATAGTACTGTTGGTAGTAAGAGAAGAAATGTAACTGAAAATGTGGTGTTCTATAGAAATGCTAGATTGTGTGGAAGAAAATGCCAATTGTCAGAAGACCGTTCAAGTGGGATCATGACAATCACTAAGCAAATAACTTCCAAGTATCTTGAATGAGGAGGAAAGCTGATGTCTGGTTCCCCTGATATATTTTGGTTGAATTCCTTAAAGCTTGAAATGAGGGAGCCCAAATTCCTACAGATCTTGTAAAGAGTGTCGGAGTTCTTTGTAATGTTAAACGAAGCTGCCCTGTGCTGTATTTGAAGTGAACAGGTTGAACAGGTCAGTAATACCTTGTGTTCATGTTTCTCATAAGCAAACATTGCTTTGACAAGCTGCATGTCACCAAAGAGCGCTGGCGCACTTGACTAACAGCCCGTCACTTTTGTAGCTTTGCAAGTTCTTTGCTTCTCTGTTGGTTGTTTGCCAGGTAACTGCAGAGTTGTTTGGGGATTTTTTGGCGAAAAGCTTTGGGGATTGCTCATTTTTCTTTCCCAAAGGAAGAGTTGCATCATTTTTAAACCAGACTAAGGTTTGTAGTAAGACTTGAATTTTTTTTCTTGAATGCATCATATGCAAATATCATGAATTTCCTTGCCTTAAGCTAAATCAGAGGTTTAGAGGAATAATTTTTACTTACCTTTAAATTATGTCTTTGTTTTCAGCTTTATTTGCTTAATTTCAAGAAGGTAAATATTGCTGTGGTCTTCTCTAGTCAGCTTCAAACAGGCAACAACTTGCAGCTGTGCAGTCCTATGTGAAAGAGGTCCTAAAGATAATGATAACTGTTCTTAGGGAATATCGGAATGCTACAAGGCACATCTAATGCTAAATAGACATATCTCCTTCAAATCAAAATGATTGCAGGCATTTTACTGCTGGAATGGGAACATTGTGACAGTCAACAGTGAAACTAGATTGGCACTAGGAGCACTTTGCTGCTGTGGCTGCATTGATAAATGGCATCAGGAAGCAATTCCACAAACTTTTCTCGTGGAAGGAAGGTAGCTGTTTGTCTCCATCATGACATAGTGTGCCTGGTGTGGTGGGTGGTCTCTCTTCGTAGGACTGCATGAGACACCCGAGAAGAGAACTGGCTGAGTTAGATATATGCCGGTGGCCTTGGGTCTTTCACAAGCAGTGTGCTGTTATCTGGCTTGTTTGTGAGCATCACCCATGATGGCAGCACACTCTTTTGACAAGGATCCGATTTTGTGGGCATTGTGTTTTGAATTATTGTAGGACTGTACCTCTAAAGAAAATCTCTGTCCCTTTTAAAAATCAATTGACTGCAAGTTCCACTTGTGTTTAAGGAACTTCTTAGTTCCCTTTGAGCTCTCTTTCTAAGCATGAAAGATGAAAATTCGAAGAAGTTGTATGACGAAGGAGAAGAGCGAGGTATTTCAGTCACTGGGGAAGATGATGGAGCTGAAAAGAGAACAGTGAGGAGCCTGAGTGTGTGGGAGGTACTGAATAGTGTAAGTATTTATCTTTATTGTTTGCCATTTTTAACATGGTACATTAGATGTAGATTGTGTTTTACAAAGCATTCAAAAGGGGAGTTTCCCCTCCAAGGAACTTGCTCAATGCCAAAGGAAACTGAAGGGTGTCAATGTTTATAATCCCACTCATGAATGCACACCAAGTTTAGTTCACCTCATTAAAGAGGATCTATTTCACTCTTAAATAAAAGTTCACGTGTCATTCAGTGAGACATCTGTAAATCTAAATGTGTTTACCCTTGTTCATGCCCAATGTTTTTGTTCCCATAATCTCGTTATCAGACTATTGTCTTGCTTGATTTAACATTTAGCCGTGCATTACCTTGCATTCTCGTTCTGCTTTTCCTGGTAATTGCCTTTCTGTGACATTGTAAATTACGTACACAGAAGCCAAGTCACCTAACGAATTTTTTTTGGTTTTTTTCTTGGATAGCAGCAGTTTCTCTCTGCATTGAGAACAGAAGTTGGGTGGTATCAGCGGTAAAAGTACTGTAACTCCGTTTTCAGAATGAGATGCAAGGCTTCAGTACACTCATTTTGGGACATAACTTTTCAATAGCACTTTATATGTGCTGGAATATATTTAGATGTATATTTAGATGTGTTGGAAGTTTCTCCTAGCAGCTGGGTAACTGGAAAACCAAAATGCACTGTCCACCTTCAGTAACTGTTGTGTGTTTTCAGAAAGGTTTTCTAGCTCAAGGATCCTGCAGTGATACAATGGAACTGCTGTGGAGTTTGCCACTTTGGTCATACATTTGGCCTTATAGTTTTACTGAGAAACCTGAATATCACTACTCAGAAAGTGCCTTACACATTGGGGGATTTGGGTCTTTCTTTCTTTCTTTCTGGGTGAGTTCTAGCAAACTCCTTTACTGTTCTAAACTGAATTTGTGAAAGGGAACCTACTTACCATAGCAGAACTCTTTCTAATTGGATGCTAGCACACTATAATAGGATTAATAGGTTGTGCTGCTTCTGTAATAGTCACTCTTCCCACACTGCTGTTATTGAAGCAAAAGTATCCTGTGGGCCAGGTTAGCTATGAAAACTTTGATCCCATCACCAGAGGATTTGAGTGGTCTAGGTCCAATTAACCTTTTTCCTTCAGATGGCCAATTAGGTGGTCTGATGCTTTTTGTGCAGATTGCTCAACCAGGATGTGGGAGATGTTCATATCCCTTCCCTATTTAACAGGATTATGAACCCAGGTTTGCTCCTTTACAGGAAAGCCTCCCCACTCCTAAGAAGAATCTTGACCAAGATGTTTTTCTGTTTCTCTTCTTAAAATGAACCGCTTTTTTGTCAGAAAGAGAAGATCAGGAGCCTGTGTACCACCTCAATATGTTGACCTGGGTTCCAAGGGAAGTTTGCTCAAATATGTGGTACAAGAAATTCAGACCTTGGCAGAAATAGAAAGTGATTTCCAGGGACAGTCTGACCTCAGAGCTGTTGAGTAAGCTTGGGGAGGGGTGAAGGCCTCACTTCCTCCATGGGCTGCTTTTTGGATGGAAGAGCTGGTCCGTATGGTGAAATACAGGAGGATTGGGTGACAGATCCTCCCTGGCAAAGGGTCCTGGCTGTGCAGGAGTCACGCCTGCTTCCTGAGGGGAAAAAGCTCCTCTCCCTTGAGTTTCCATTGTACTGGTGCACTGGTCCTCATGCAACACACCAGCTCTCGCATACCCCTTCCCTGGCCAGGGCTCTGCCCATGGCTGTGGGGGAACACCACAGCTCTGCCTGCTCTGGTCAGGCACTCCTCGCTGTAAAGTCCCCTGGTATCGCTGGTCCAAAATGCAGAATGTGCTCTGTTTCCCTTGCTGGTGTTAAAATTACATGCGAGACCAAAAGTTAAAAATAAAAACCAGAAGCAGTCAAGCTGAACTGTTCTGATACGAAACCATCACCTCCCCCACAGCCCTTCCCTACTGCTGAAGCTACACCCAGCCCTTCTCTGTGGCTGAAGTTACGTGTGGCAGTGGCAGTTTTGGTGTGGAGAGGGAACTCCTTGGGAATCTCCCTTTGCACTGTAGCTCAGCATCATCAACCATCAGTCCCTGTTGCTCTTACTTTGATCTTCATTGTTACTTACGAATGCTCAAATCTTGGGATTTTTATGGTCTTCTTTTTTCTGATACTTCTTGTCCGGACTTGTCAGCACTTTGAAAGTGCCTAGACTTTCAAAACATGCCTACATGAAGGCAACAAAGGGTGTTCTTTGTATTCCCTATGAATACAATGACAATTGGCAAACATGAACAGAGAGCAAAGGCCTTGGTCAGAATTACAAGCATTTTTAAGGAAGGGTAAATGAAACTTTTGTATTTCATTTCACACTATTTTCATTATCTGTTTGCAATAGTCTATGCAATTTTTCTCGTGAGAAGTTGCATATTTTATACATTTTGCAAAATTACTACTTTCTAAAATTTAATTTTCTACTATTTTTTTTAAAGTCATATAGAAGACATTCCATAGATATTGCTGTGCTCTTACCAGCTGCATGCTAAATGTCCCATTTAGCCTGGATGCCACACAGCTATTTAGTGAAATTCGCTGCTTTCATGCTTAACATGAAATACTCATGCTCATGAAATACTCTTACTACATGCTTAACATTTAGCATGTAGTTCCACAACTATTACAAGCTGATATAGAAACATAGAATCATACATTGGTGTGCTGCTCCCAGGCTTATTTATTACTCAAATTTTGTTTATTTTTATATTTAGCGTTGATATGTGGACACATGGTTTAACCAGAGCTCCCAGTGCTCTTGGGTCTACAGAGAACATCTGCAGAATAATAAGCCTGCAAAGAGTCAGGAAAACAAAGCTGACTTTCCTGGCTTCTGATGATGAAAAAAAAAATGCATTTCTAGAATTCCATTACTTTTTGTTTTGTGTTTCATATCTTACGTATTGTGTCCCTATTAGGAAAATGTTTGTAAATCATTTCAGGGAACCAGTCACAGGGGTAATGAAAACATGCTTCTCAGGAGGGTAAGATTGGTGTCACAGAGAGGGAAAGTTGTTTTAAAACTTTCTCAAAGACATGGTAAAATTACTGTAAGAGGGTGAACTCAATGGCAACATTTCTATTGAATTCATTATGAAACTGGAACTGCCTTATATGTAAAAGGAAAGACAGACAAAGTGGGAAATGGCTTCTACCATCCCTCCTAATATCTGTATGATTTGTTCACTTTCTTCTGAGCTCCAGGTCCTTCTCATCAGGCTTTGAGGAAACTCTTTTAAAAGCAGTGTGATCAAAACGAAGGCTAGCATAGTAAGAAGTACACTAATTTTTCGAGATACCACAAGGAGGAAAATAAGTCAGATGATTTCAGAAAATGAGGAATTACTAGTTGCAAATATTAGATGACATTTGTTGGAAATCCTTTGCTTGCCATTGACGCAGGACGCTTCTTTGCCAGGGGACAAAGTCACTCTGCCTGTTCTGCCACTTCTTCCTTGGAGTTGCTCCCTTAAGCACTAGTAATCTTGATGTAGCCTGGAGTAACCCTTCTTAGAGTGTGAAGATGAAATGTAACAAACTACATGATGGGACCATGATATTTCATAATTCCAAAATGAAGTTATGGCTTTTGTGTAGTCACAAGCTTTTTATTTTGAAACAGATTTTCTGTGGCCGCTTGCCAGAAATGATACTTATTGTTAAAAATTTTGAAATAGATAATTTTTTTTCATTTGAAAAAAAAGTTGTAACGCTTCTAGTTTGTTCGGTAAGGGCCTTTTCCTGAATAGCTCCTCCTGATATCTGTAGGAATCTGTAATCCCACAGTCCCTTGATACTTCTGAAGTGTGCTGTTAGTTCCCTAGTGATGTGTATAGTTTTTGTATCCTCAACCCACTCCCCTGCACCTGGGTTCTGCTTCACCAAATGTGTTTTCCCCAAAATCTCCTTTTGCCTAGGATGTTCTTTTTTGCAGTATTGCATGTTGGAGTCTTCCTTTCAGTCTTAATACAGCATCACACTACAAAGCACAGACAATTTCAGACTTTGACCTGGACTGAAAAAGCCGTGGAACATAATTTTTCAGTTAGCATTAGACAATATTTTTTTCCTGATAAAACACTGGCAGAGTCCTTTGGAGCAGGTCATGCACATATTTAGCCTATTGTCTGCTCTTTCCTATTGTTTTTTTCACTTTTGCTTCTTGCTTTAGCATTTGCAGCCTGTCATTCTCACCAAGAGTTTTTCAGGAAGAAAAAGGTCACATGAAAAGCATCCTTACACTTCTGCAAGCCAAGGCTAGTCTGCAGCCTTGCAAAGGAAATACCAGCAACAGTTTTCATCACCTTCATTTTCTTTCCTTCATTTATCAGGAATGGTTTTGGTAAATTGTAAGTAATTTACATGAAATAGAAAATATTTCTTTTTAGCTGTGAATGCTCTAAGAAATCAGGAGTGGCTCCTGGCATCTCCATATTGTGGGACAGCTGTGCTAGCTGCTCAGATTTTTCATCTTGACCACAAAGTGAATTAGGAATGAGAGTCTAGAGCATTCCCACTCCTTGGATTCAAGCTTCCTCGAGCTGATTCATAGCAAAACTGCTGAAAACTCCACATGGTGTTTTACAGACTCAGAGCGAGGGGAGCAGCTCCTCTCCCTGCTGTGGGACTGGCAGCACAGCTATCACACTCCACTCTGTAGTGGAGAAATTCTGGTGTAGGGATGATCTCTAATTTAAGTTTTAGCGTCGGCTGTGAAAGGAGCCAAAGGATGGCCTCAGGCACTTCACATGGCCTGGAATTGTTCCTGATTGTTTAAGCGTCTCTGTTCTCATATTAATTTCCCCAGCTCCTTTCACAGGGCTCTCTTAGGTGTGGAAGAACAGCAAAGAGGTACTTAGGCCCATGTTTCTGAGTAATCCTGTTGGCACCACTGGTGATTGTGGGGCCACAGCAGTGGGACAGATGAGGATGTCTGCTGGGCCTTTGTCCTATGACAAAGCTTTTTTAAGGTATGCTGTCTGAAGCCTTTAGCTTCAGCACACATTTCTCAGCACACATGGAGCTGGCAGATGCAGTTACCTTCCTCTCAGGCAGAATTTTCTGCAACATGGCAGAAATACATTTAATGTTTCCTGAAAATAAATGAAAGCTTCACAGACTGAGCAAGAGAGCACCAGGAGAAAAAACCATGCAATATCCTGGCACAAACCAACATGTTTAGGCCTAGTAAGTAGTCGGTTTTACATAAATAATGTAGTTCATTCCCATTACAAATAACCATTCACATACACGATTTGTGTCATTTCTCTCTGCTGGCATCCAACTTTCCAGTCTTTTGCATTTTATTCATTGGTTAGTTTACAGTACTGATAAATTTAATTTTTGATAATTCATGCGATATAGATACCATTTTTCCCCTAAACAAATAGCAGTACGCACAAAATTTAGCTTTTAAGCTTAGTGTTGTTACCATTGAGATGCAACAGAAGGTTGAGGTTATTGTTGCCATTTTTTTCTTGTGTGTGATCTTTTAGGTTTTTTTTTTAGTAAAGGTTTTGCAAGGGACTAAGTGGATGAAAGGGTTGGGTCTGGTTTAAATTTCTAGTATGAAATCACAGAATTAGGACGCTTATAGTATGTTTTGAGAAGAGGATCAGGGATTTCATTCACAACTCCATTTGAACTTAGAAAGTGAAATGGTTTAAATGTGGAATATCACATTACAACTTGTTTAAAAATCTATTTCTGCATGGATATTCTTTAAATATTACAGGATAGATTTTTGGCTCTTCAAGAAGTGTTCAATAAAATTGAGAGGATGCCAATAAAATGCATCTTGTTGGTATTCTCCATATTGCAAAAATGTTTTACCTACAGGTGTTGTAAAAGCAGTGCTGGTAATTATCTTGCTGGGAATTGTGATTGAAAAGGAAAACACAATGGGGATAATCAGACGTGTCTCAGCAAAGAAAGGGATTAGAAGGAAACTGAAATCTCTTCTATTGGTAGTTAACTCCTCATTCATGATTTCACCTCTTCTCACTATTGTTTTTCCAGCTAGTAACTCCAGAAATGAAACTGCAGAGTTGTAGCAACATTTTGGATCTCCATAATGTAACAGATAAGCTCTGACAATAGAGATATAGTTGAACAAATTCCTGCCTTCACAGCTATGGACGTAGTGCAAAATATTGCTCAATTTGTGTCTTGTTGCACTCTTTTGGGATAATCATAAGTAAATTTGGATCTCAATCATTTCATTATCAGTCACAGCCAGCACAGCTTCATGAGAGGAAAGTCCTGCTTATCAAACCTGATTTTCTTTATGACAAGGTAACCCACCTAGTTGATCAAGGGAAGCCAGCTGATGTGATCTTTTTGAATTTCAGTAAAGTTTTTGATACTTTCTCTCACGGGATCCTTCTGGACAAAATGTCCAGCACACAGCTGGATAAACACATCATGGGATGGATGAGCAATTGGCTCATGAGTCGGGCATGAAGGGTTACTGTGACTGTGGTGACATCAGACTGGTGACCTGTCACTAGTGGTGCTCCACTGGGCTCCATCCTTGTCCCTGTGCTCTTCAGCATCCTCATAAATTACTTGGATGCAGGACTGGAAGAGATACGAAGGAAGTTCGCAGATGATCCAAAACTGGGAGGAGCCTCAAAGGCAGGGAGGCCCTGCAGAGAGACCTTGACTAATTAAAGGGCTGGGCAATCACCAGGCATATGAAGTTCAATGAGGGAAAGTGCCGGATTCTGCACCTGGGAGGGCTAACCCGGGATGTTTGGACGGACTGGGGGATGAGAAGCTGAAGAGCAGTGCCGTGGAAAGGCACCTGGGTGTCCTGGTGGATGGAAAGTTGAACATGAATCAGCAGTGCCCTGGCAGCCAGGGGAGCCAACTGTGTCCTGGGGGGCATTAGGCACAGCATCGCCAGCCAGGCAAGGGAGGGGATTGTCCCGCTCTGCTCTGCACTGGGGTGGCCTCACCTTGAATATTGTGTCCAGTTTGGGCACCGCAATAAAAAACATTAAACTATTAGAGAGCATCCCAAGAACAGCAATGAAGATGGTGAAGGGCCTCGAGGGGAAGCCATATGAGGAGCAGCTGAGGTCAGTTGGTCTGTTCAGCCTGGAGAAGAGGAGACTGAGGGGAGACCTCATTGCAGTTACAACTTCCTTGTGAGGGGAAGAGGAGGGGCAGACACTGCTCTCTTGATCTCTTTTATGTGGTGACCAGTGACTGGGAACGGCCTGAAGTTGTGTCAAGGGAGGTTCAGATTGAATATTAGAAACAGATTCTTCACCCGGAGGGTGTCTGGACTGGAATGGGCTCCCCAGGGAGGTGGTCACAGCACCAAGCCTGACAAAGCTCAAGAAGTGTTTGGACAATACTCATGGGGATATGGTGTGATTCTTGAGGATGGTGCTGTGCAGGGCCAGGATTTGAATTTGGTGATCCTTGTGGGTCCCTTCCAACTCAGCTGATTCTGTGATTATCTTTCTGGCACTTCTGCTAATAAAGATGCAGTGAATGTCTCATTTTTTTCCCAGAAAACTCCTGCGTTATTGTGAGGCAAAGTGTGCCTCTGAATTTGGGAGGGACTGGTACATGAAAGCACAGCTCTGGTAGCAAGTATTCCTTCCTTAGGTAAGGACAGTAATGCACATATGAAGAAAAGCAAACCCAGGCCCCTTAGTTAAAAATGTGGGGAGAGAAGGTGACCCAGGCAGTCTTAAGTGGTTGTCTGCAAGAGTATGCAAAGCTCTCCAGAAAGTCTTGAATGAAAGGCAAATAGAGGTTGGAAGGCAAACTGGATAAAATGAAACATGACTTTGCCATGTTAGATTGTGTCCGCCCAACATACTCTTTGAGAAGCTGTTTCCTACACAAAGTGTTTCCTTTTTGGCAATTTCAATTAAGCCTTTTCATGGAGTCTTGTGGGATGCAGTGATGAGGGAGCTGTGAGAAACAGCGATTAGGTGTGCATAGAACTGGCAAAAAGGGAGAGAGCACTGCTGAGTGTTAATAAGCAGATGGTGAGGAAAGAATTCATGAGCTGGTTGCTGTTAATGGCAGCAAATATGCTGGATGGAAATAACTGTGGAAGGGAAGGATACTGGTGTATATGGCAGGTGTCCTGCTAAGGTGACCTTAGAGCAGTCTGCTGAGACTGCTGGTGAGTCCAGCAGAAAATGGAGAATCTTGCTGCTCTAATTCAAAGATATTTGTGAGATTTCATTTAAATTTTGCACTTGCTTCCGATTGCTCTACGTTAAACAATCATGAACTGTAATTGAAGGGTGCCCATAGTGGTCAGAGGGATGGAGGGCTTTGTGCTGGAAAGGAAGGGGAAAGTGGACACTGTGTTTAGTGCAGCAAAACAGAGCCTCAGAGAGGACTTTTTAGTGGTGTAAGTACCAGAGCAGATGCCAACAAACAGATGGGACTAGCCTAGCCTTGAATGGAAATGTGTCTTTCTAGTGAGAAAGTGCTTCCTAGCCATGGAACAAATTTTCTAACCAGAAAAATGTTATGCAGTGGTACTGGTCAAATACTGGCACAAGTGTCCAGAGACTGCTGAATTTCCATCCTTGGAGGTGTGTGAAACTTGACTGGATAAGACATTTATCATCTTGATCCCACTACAAACTGGATATTTAAGTAAGGGGATGGCCTAGATGGCCTCCAGAGGTGCCCTCTACCTGCATGATCCCATGCTCCATTAGAACAAAAAAGTTCCCAGACACCTTCAACAGCACATAAGTAAGAAGCAAAAGGAAAGAAAAGAAAAGTCCTTAAACCCTAAAATGCTGTTCAGGCAGACCTTTACAAGAGGATTATATTGTACATGTAGGTGCTGGGCAGAGAAGACATCCGAGGACCAGGGTGTTCTTTCCAAGCTGTGAGCCTTACGGGGAGGACATGCAGGGACAAGACAGGACATGTCTTGCCATCTCTTCTGAGTCTCACAGCTTAGCAGCAGCAATGAGCATTTTTTTTGATGCAGAAGAACTTGGCAAATTACTTATTGCTTGTCTTTATTACTCATGTCCTCAATATAGTTTCCACAAGATTCAGGGTGTTTTGCCAGAGAGCTGAGAATGAACAAAAAGAGGTGATGAGAGCTGCAAAAAAAGTCTGATTTTTCAATGAGAAACGGTACAGCTGAGGCAGAATTTGGATACAGAAAAAGAGTGGGGGAAAAAGAAAGAATCAAAAGAGAATTGAAGTGAAGAAGGAGAGAGAGGAAGTCAGGAGAAGCCCAGATTTGCTAGAGTTCTGCAAAACTGAATTTCTTTGGTAAGTCCAATAGCACATCCTTTCCTAAATCATTTAGAAAGTGAAAGGAAGGGGGGAAGCAAATTGGCCTGGCTTTCATTTTTGCATCATGGAATTATAGAGTTTGCAAAAGATGGGGGTCTAGCCTAGGCAGAGTCAGGAACAACATTTTGACTCAGCCCTCTCTCTCTAGCTCCTCATCTTCCCCAGTAAGTCTATGCAAGCTGGTAGGACCACGTCTAAGGGAAAGAGGCAATTGTTTCTTCAGGCCCATCCACCCCTGAGACCAGCAGGAAAGATCTGTTTCTTGTTTGTAACTCAGTTTTCTACCAGTGTCTTTCCACTGAAGTAAATGCAGGCAATTTGGCTCTTAGTCCATTAGATATACTATTAAAAGAGAAACACTTGTGCAAGGACTGGACTGATACTTTCCTGAACTAAATAGGAATATTACAATGAGATGCCCAGGAAAATAGATTTATTTTAAAATGGCTTTTTTTTTTTTACATTGAAGTAGCAGGCAAAAAATAAACATACGACGGGAAACATGAGTAATTTAAAAGATATTTTCATGTGAAATGATATCTTATTCACTGCTTTTGTTTGTATCTGAAAGGAAAAATTTCATATGCTTTTGGTAATTGGATTGAGCTACAACTGTTGTTTCTGATGCTAAAGAGGTACTAAGGCACAGCTTGCCCTAAGCTGTATATCCAAAATATAAATTTAAACCTTCACTGAGTCATGGTGTAATTCTCCTTGTATGGCAAGCAAGTCTTGGCATCTGTGAGGTGCAGGACAGCTATATATGCAAGACATGGATATTTCTACATCCTTTCCCTGCAGCTTTTCTCTGATTCTGCACTGTTTCAACCTTGCACCGAGAGCCAGGGCTCTTCTATCTCCTGATGCCCTGCAAAGTGCTGCCTCTCAGGTGCCCATCCTCAGGGCCTGGGTGGCTCAGCAGGTCACTGTCAGCACACGCCAGTATTGCTCTCTCAGCCTGCGTTGTGAGCCCTGCGCACATCACCTGTGTGTGAGCGTGTACAGGGGCTGCTTGCTGAGGTGGCAGATGCCGTGCTCTCCCAGCACAGCCATGGGCAGGGAGGGACACAGGTCTGAGATGAGAAACAAAAACCTTCCCAGGAAAAAAAACCCACTTTGAATTGTTTGAAAGTGCCCTGTATTCACTGCCCAGAGGCAGGCAGTAGTGGATGGGCAGACATCTCCCCAGTGACTCACGGACCAGTGCAGTTACGCATATCCTGAAGGAAGACGTGTCATTCTGGGAAAAGCATCACGTCATTCCGCGGAAAACATCACGCACTTTCGGTTGCATTGCCTGGCACCCGAGGATGTGACAACAGAGAAGTGTGATAGCTTGGCAAGAAAGGCCGAGTGAAAACCAAAACTTGTCTGTGCTTGTACAGAAGAGGGATTCTCAAATATTTTCTTTCACTTCTCTTACACTTAAGTTTCCCTTTTCCACTGCAGTCAAAATGGAGTAACTGTCTCACAAGCAATAACCTCAATCAGCTGCAGATGTTTGCCTCTGACAATGCCTTTATGTTGCACAGGTTTCCTGTCAGGACACACTGTCATTCTCACCACAGCTATACTTAGTAGGAGTGATACTCTGAGTAGCTAAAAATTTGCTCTGCAGTCTCTTCTGAACTCTCTGGTCTGTGAGAATCACCTCTTGAATACATCCTTGCTACTACCCCTTCCCACATCTCCTTTCAGCTTTAGGAGCACTCAGTCGCTCACTTCTCTGGATCTATCTCCTGCAAGGTGGTTTCTGTGCCTATCTCCTGTTTTGGATCCCAAAGACATGCCCTTATCTGATCCACCTTTTGTGGTGGACAATGTGGTTGTGGCTTGTCTGTCTTAGTGAAGGATGCAACGTAGCTTGAAGACAGTGCTGCTGCAGCACACCCAAAAAACAGTGAAAGGAAAGCTATACTATCTCCAAGATGCCAAGGACTTCTCTGCCGGGGCTTGAATCTGGTGCTGGACCTCATTATCACTGCCTTGCGAAGACCAATGCCACCTCAGGAGGTAAGAGTCATGGCTGGTGCACGGTCCTCTACGGAGAAGAGAGAAGGAGGTGTTTGGTTTGAACTTGGTACATGTGGAGGCAGCAAAGGACAAGGATTGCCTGGGGATTGGTTTGGAAGAAAGGTCACAGGGATAGAGGGTGGTTTTGTCCAAGAACTATATGAAGAATCATTCATTAGCAGCATCACCAGCCTCATATGGGCTGCATGATGGATAGATCTCAGGGACCTCAGGCGCATCTGACAAGCAGGGATAATTGCTACAGATGGCAGTTGTATTCCTGATGTGCATTCACTGTTGAGAGAGGCCAATATTGCCCAGGAGAAGAAGAGATTTGAATACTGATGGAAAGAGAATGAATGAAATGAATCAATGGCAGGCTGTCTCTATTAGTGAAGATGCTGGAGGCTGCCAGAGGGTGTCCTTCAACAGGGACACTCATACCTCTGTGTTATCAGAATGTATGTGTTCCCACTTCAGGCTAAGACAAATATCACTCTCCAAAACAGTTTTTGGGCATGGTTTGGGGGTTAAGACCAATCCGTGGCCACTTCTAAGAGGCAGTTTGTGGGCACCCATTCTGGTTTGGAAGGTGAGATAATTTAATAATGTGAATATGAGCTTCAGTACTTAAGAATGGTTTTAGTCACAGTTCACTAGCAAAGTTGAAGCATTAGATATTTAGTAAAGTTTCTGGCACCTGAATTAGAGCAAGAAAATCCTGGCCACACTGCCTAAGAAACAGGAAAACCTGGGTATGAAATTACTACAGGCTGGGGGCAGAGTGGTTGGAAAGTGGCCCAGCAGAAAAGGACCTGGGAGTGCTGGCTGACAGCAGCTGAACATGAGCCAGAGCACGCCCAATGGCATCCTGGCCTGTATCAGCAGTAGAGTGGCCAGCAGGACCAGGACAGTGACCATCCCTCTGTACTTGACACTGGTGAGGCCACATCTCGAACCCTGTGTTCAGTTCTGGGTTCCTCAACTCAGGAAGGACATTGAGGTGCCAGAGCAAGTCCAGGAAAGGGCAATGGAGCTGATGAAGAGTCTAGAAGGTAAGTCCTATGAGGAGCAGCTAAGGGAGCTGGTGTGGTTTAGCCTGGAGAAAAGGAGGCTCAGAGGAGACTTTATTGCTCTCTACAACTGCCTGAAAGGAGACTGTAGTCAGGGAGGATCAGTCTCTTCTCCCAGGCAACCAGCGACAGGATGAGAAGATGCAGTCTTAAGCTGCACCAGGGGAGGTTTAGTTTGGATATTAGGAAGAATTTCTTCACAGAAGGGATGATTAAAAATTGGAATGGACTGCCCAGGGAGGTGGTGGAGTCACGAGCCTTGGAGGTGTTTAAGGAAAGAGTGGATGTGTCACTTAGTGTCATGGTCTAGTTGACAGGGTAGTGTTGGGTCATAGGTTGAACTTGATGGTCTCAGAAGTCTTTTCCAACCCAATTGATTCTGTGATTCTGTGATTCTGTTGAGCCAATCTACTGCACTGAGTGATGACTTGTGTGGCTCCTACCTTGTAATTACCGAAAGCCAGATCTCTGTTTACCACCTTTGCCATGCACTGCCACAGCCTTTCTTTGTTTTTCTGACCAGTTGTGCCAAATACAGCTGGTATTCACAGCTTCCAAAGGGCATAGTGTAGCAAGGACCCATAGCCTAGGCACACCACTGGAATGCAGAGCCTATATTTAGAACACAGTGCTGGGATCTGCCCTTCTCATGTACCCCAGCAGAGACATGGTTACATCACCACAAGTGCCAGATGAATCCACCATTGTGTGGTCTCTTGCTTCCATTGTGTTTCCTCATGCTTACATTGCAGATGTTAAAGTCTTTATTAGCATTATTGGAAAAACACCAGTGATCTGTGGTAGGTTGGTAATTTCTTTTCTCTTGGAAAGGAAAGCACTTCTCAGGGGAAGCACTGTCAGTCATGATGGATGCAGGACACTCTCCCTGCACAAGAAGGCAGGGGACAGTGTAGATCTTGGAACTTGGCTGCACAGGGCCTTTTCAGGACAGTCTGGTCTGAGATGACACAGAGTGAACAAGTTCTTTACCAAAATCCTCTTGTAAAAGGGGACCAGTTGAGGATGCATTGCCAGGTGTGGAAGTTTGAATGAGTGTTACAGCTCCTTGGTCGGATTTTGCTTCCCTGATTTCTTGTTGACAGGTGTTATAATAGAAGCATCAGTGACTTCAAAGTAATTACCTGGGTTGGAAGCATAGGCTCAAAGTCAGGGAAACTTCTGCTTCTCTTAACTTTTGTTCAAGACAACAATTAAATGCACACAAGTAGGTGAAATATATGCCTTAGATCCATTGAAATTGAATCCATGCTTTAAATGTTTTCTTGGTACTACTTAATCCAGTCACCATTTAATTTATTACCTCATGAAATCCTTTTCTCTGGTTTAAGTTAGAATTACAGCCCTGTAATTTAAGGACCAATCTTTACACCTGAATGTCTAAAAATATCAAATTAGCTATTATAAACCCTGGTTCTACAACTTGGTTTTGCACTGCTGCTGCACACAGTGAAGGAACAGCAGAAAAAAAATGAAAGAAAAATTATTAGGAGAGGTGTTTGCCCTCCAGCTGGACTATGTTTTTGTAAAAGCGATAATCTGCGTCAAAGTGATCTAAACAGAGCAGCCAGCAAAGGAAATTAAAACTGTCATTCTTTGACACAGGATACCGCTCGATAAGAATGCAGAACAGCTGTAAGCCAAATGAGCCACATAATGCTTCATTTTTCATGGTGTCCTTTTTACAGTCTTCACAATAGTGTTACTAGCCTATGGCTCTTGTCTGGCATTAATGGTTTGTGCTGGTAAATTATTTTTGCCATTTAAAAATGTATTTTTCATATTTTCTTGAAAAAGAAACAGGATAAACTGTATATTATAACTGCTTTTGGAATGTGAATTGCTTTCTAAGTGTTCTGAGGAAAGAAAACGCAATTTCCAGGCCCAAGTCCTAAAAAAGCAAAAAACCGAAACAGAATTACTTGTTTTTTATGTGCGTGGNATATTTTAAAAGTGAAATTAAAAAAAACCCATAAAACTATCCCAAACAATCCAGTCAAACCCTATTCTCATTTTGGCCTGGTTGCTACATACTTTTAGAAAAGAAGATCTTGGCAAGCGATGAAGCTAAAGATTTCCCGTTTTAAAGGGCTTTATCTTTCATCCATTTTCAGTCATTTCAGGCAAGTTTACAGGAACTATTTCCTGGGATTTCTTAGAGTTGTGAAAACACATCCCTGTGACCCTCACTCAGCAAAAAAGACCCTCTTCAGGCCCTGCACTGAATGGATCTTATCTTGAAAAAGAATTTCATTGCCTTCTTTGGACTTGAAGATGCAAATAGCATACAGAAGCTACTGTGCAAGTAAGATAAGGAAATGCTCTTTTTACTACTGCTTCAGGATGGAAAGAAAATACCCTCCCCATCCCTTAGGACAGAATGGCAGTGGAAGTGCAGGCTGCTGCACCAGCCTGGGTGCCGGGGTGCGCGGTGCTGCCAAAGGGGCTGTCGTGGGTGATTCTGCCTAGGAATGGGAAGAGCGAGAGAATCCTCACTTCCGTTCTTCCCTCTCCACTGGAGCCTCCTCAGACAAACTCGCCACCTTTCTACTCTATTTCCCAGCCTCTGAAAGAAGGGAACTCAATTAGGTATTCCCATTTGTCCACTTCTGTTCTGTACTGCAGGTGGTTTAACAGCATGAGAGTCCTATCAGGAGGATACAAGAGCAGTATTGCCACTCTCACACCATGCGTTAAACAAGCATCCCACAGAGCAAGATGCTAAATATATAATAAATGTTTTTTTCTTCCTACATTTGCTTTACTGGGTACATACTTTGCTTTACTGGAGCATATTTAGCTGTTATTCAAACTCCTATCTATGAAAACAAGGCTTGACAATTGCTTCTTTATTATAATTATCAGCAGTATTACTATTAGTGAAGGTCCAGTCCACCTTAAGGACTCTGAAGATATTATAGCTTTAATAACACATATTGGAACTTTTAATAAAGTGGGAGGTCATGAGGCTCTAGAGTGAGTGAGACTTTAAATAAATGCTTGCCCTCAGCGTGTTTGTAGTATTTTCTCTGAAGCTAAATTGGCTAAGGAGGAAAGTACAACTCAGAACTTCAGTTTTATTTCAGAATAAAGTTGCAGGGAACATTACTGTCACAGCAAAGTTAAACACGCATAAGGACCTCAGGTCCCACTTCAGCTGAGGAAACATCTTTGCTGGCATCAGTCTAGTATAGCTGGGTTTTGCTCTGTAAAATCTCAAATGTTTCTCTTCTCTTTCTGCCATTCACAGTACTAATACATGGTAAAGATAAATGAAAGTTACATAACTTTCAAGAATTGAAAATATCTCAAGAAAAGTATAATTCTTCTTGTCTGCATTCAGAGTCTTTGGTTGTGTGAGGGAGTCTGGGATTCTCTACTCAGTAGTGTTCGTGGTGTGTTTGGGAATTAGTAAACTAGTAGGGAGAGATTTTCAAAAGCATAAATTACAGCCACTGGGCCATCTCCCATGGTTGTTACAACTGGTCTTAGTTGGATTTCTGAAGCCAATAATTCTTTTGCTCTTCCCTGCACTGATGCCCAGGCTGATGTGGTGGCTCTGGCAGTAAGAGCCCTGGTCTCCTTAGAGCACTCTCCTTGGCACAACCTCGCAAACCTCACGGATGAGGAGGTGAGACTCTTGCCCAAGAGTGTGGGTGATCTGCCCTCAAGGCAAGATCAGGAGCTGATTGGGAGCCTAAACTCACCGTGGTGTGTCCTTTTTACACCTGGGCATTATGATCTGGTGCTTTGCTCTTGTGCCCTTTTGCCAGTGTCCTTCCCTCACTAGACCACAAATTCATTCTTTGAGTGTTGCTGTCACACTTAGGAAAGACCTCAAAGATTTGACCTTCACGTCAAATTGCAAAATAAAAGACTAGAGTTCTTTGGGACAACTGGTATAAACTCACCTCCATGTCGTCCTCCAGAAGCCTCTGAGTTGGCTTGTCAGTCTTTTCTTCCAGTCTGGCATATTTTTCAAGGTTTATGAGTAGCACTTCCATCAGTGAGCCTGTGGTGATATACTACATATACCAGCCTTGGGTGACAGAGAGGAACTACACAGGGACAAGGATTTCAAACAGAAATCAGACAAAAGTCTGATATCAGACAAAAGTCTGGATAGAGTTGTTCAAGGTTTTTTTTTTTCCTTGGTACTTTCTTGCAGTTTGTTTTGAAGTTTTGGGGAGCAATGTTGTATCTTTGGACCAAAGCAAAGGAATGGCAGTGCAAGTGAATCAGTAGACTGGTGAATAGTCTATTAAATTTTTTCTTAGACTGAATTTTGATGTGTGTTCAACCAACACTAAGCCCTCAACAAAGAGAAACACGTGGTGAAGTATGGATTTCAGATGAAACAGTTTCCAGATCCGATTTGTGTCTGTGCTGCTGCCAAAGAGGAGGCAAAAGAGCTGGGAAAGACGAACAGGGAATAAGTAATGTGGGACTGGAAGGATTATTGCTATCTTTCTGTTTTGGCACAAGTCCTTCCTTAAAGGCATGGTCAGCTATGACTTGTGTTGTAACTAGTGCTGAGGAGAGGGCTACTTTTTAGAGAGGAGTCATAAGAGGAGCTACGTGCAGCTTTGAGCTTGCGTGCACGGCTATTCCCAGGAGAGACACCAGTGAAGTCATGGTGGTCCTTGGATGACCTCTGGCAGTCTGGGCTGGAAACTGTGTTGCTCAGGCAGATTAGAAATCAGAGCCTGAGCCAGGAGCCTGACTTAGCTACATCTGTCAGTATGCACGCCTGCCTAATGATTGCAAAGTTGAATTTAACTCACTCCTGTAATTTCATCTGTAAGGACTGCTGACGCTTCCCACAGTTTCTTGGCTCATTGCTTGTCAGTGGCCCAACACCATCAGGATATTCTAACACGTCGCCAGTGTTTGTCAGCAGAAATTTAGGGAGAAAAACCCACCAGCATTGCCCATTTTAATTTAAGAAAATGCCAGTGCTGAGCAATGAGGCATAAAAGAGAAATACAGCAACAAGGAAAGTGATTGTTCACCATGACTGACGAAAATAACATTGCAGATCTCAGCTAGAGTTTCATGGACTTGCAGTAAATCCATGAATCCATCCAGTAAATAAGAGATATTACAGTTTTTGCATATTGCACTATTTCAAATTCATGACAGCATCATTTTGTCTTCACCAAATCCTACCTTTTCATGCTGTCTGTCACACAAAGGATCCAGAAACAGCTTGTAATTAGCGAGGTCTCTACTGTGACTAGGTCAGATAATCACACCTGCCTTCAATGTCACTGTGTGTCACCTTTCCCTTTCCTGCTATTTAAATATATTTAGATTTTATTTAGACTGTTTATTTACTTAGATTCCTTTTCCTGTTTAGCTGCTGCCTATTATCTGCATCTTTTGCTATAAAATTGGGCTGAGGAGTAGGGGGGTGGAAGTTCTGGTGAGTTATGTAACTTCCTGGTAAGTTAGAGATGTGACATTTGCTTCTGGCTGGGGTCTTCAGAGTTGTTTAACATCAAACAGTGAAAACAAAAACACTCTGTAGGTCCATCTGAAGGGTTTAGGGAAAATTAACATTTCCTAAAACGTGAGCAGGACAATCTAAAAGTCTGGAAACTTCTTTAACTCATGTTATGAGTTGGTACTAAGGTACCATTCATTGCTCTGCAGCACCACTTAAGTGAATCACACAGGAGAGGGCCTTTAGATAGCATCCTACCCTCACAATATCTTTCTTGGGGTTGAGTCTTATTCCTACCTTTTTTTTACTCCATGACATGAAAGGTCAAATTAGGCAATCATCTTGGAAACACACTCCATTGCTCCAATGCCCTTGCTCTATTTCTCAGGAAAGATAACATATAATTTATTAAAGGGCATGTCCTCTTTATGGACCTTTATAGGATCTTCCCCTAAAACCAGCGCAGAGTATAGGGCTGTGGTGACAGATTTTCTTCCTCACATTTTCTCTTTTTCTCTGGAAAAGCTGGTGATTCAGGTCATCCAGGTCTGTGTTGCCATGAATTTAAACATATTAAAGGGCTCATCTGTGGTTCACCATCCTGTTTTGCTCAGGACCATACCACAGGAGCTGCCATAGGAAGATCAGTGCCAAAGAGCAGTTCACATAAAGGGGAATAATGTCATCTGTACTTCCATTTCTCCCGTGCAATCTAAATCCAACCCAGCTACATAAGAAAATATGAACTATGTCTTTATAAGCAATCACATTATTCCTAGATGCTCAGATTGCTAAATAAAGGCTGGGAAAAAGGGTGAAGGCAGCAGCCGAAAGCCCAGATTTTCCTGACTCACTGCTGTGTCCTGGCTGTGTCCCCCAGCTGCTTCCACGCAAGTAACATATTCTGCTGAGTCACAGTATGACAAGGCATTTTCCCCTCATGATTAATCCCTTCTCTAAGAGCAAACCTGACTTCTGCTTTCTCCTGCCCTGGGGAAACTGCCTGGGTCATGGAAAAAGTGGATTTTCCTACATTTTATGTCACTTCCCCCCATTTCCTGGCTACTGCTCATACCTTTCCCTATCTCTTGGGTATGGAAATAACCACAGCTGCCTTAGGGAACCAGCACTTATCCCATTTACTATGCATCTTATTAACCAACCTGTGCCAGAGAATGTCTGTAAATGCTCTTTATGGGGATTTTCTTTGGCACAAACTGCTGTGGTAGCACAGTGCTTGTAATACTCCTGCTGCCTTTGCAGCTCTTACTGTATATTACAACAGCTTGCACAGCCAGTTTCCACACACTGTCACTGGCTAAATCATTCTTGGCATCAGTGGATAAGCTTTCCAGAACCTGCAGCCCAGCCCCGACCAAGCCAGGACAGGAATCCAGGTCTGGAGCTGTGTTTTGTCACTCAAGTATTTTGAAAGATCTTGGACTCGACACCTCTGGGCTGACCTCACTTGGGCCACTGAGGAACACACCGACCTCCCAAGTCACGGAGCTAGAGGCACCTATTTTCAGCAACTGCCAACAGTGAGTACTGAAACAGGTTGGATTCAAAAGTAAACTACAAGGTTCAAATCCTGCTTTTAATAAACCAGGTGCCAATATGGGGCTGTGATTTATTTTTCTATTTATCACGTGTTTCAGAGAACAAACAGTCAAGTTTGTATATTTTTTGGATATGAATCTGTGGAAAGCCCATTCAGTGAAATCTGTGAGCTCTCCTGTGATAACATAGCTAATGCCACAGAACATCAGTATGCAACAGGCACACAAAGACACCACAGCTTGGCCAAATGTTGCAGACTGCAGGCCTGTGTTTGTGGAAGGTGTTGTCATTTCTGATCCTGGAGGGAGAAGGCAAAGTTGCTTTCAGTTAGAGACTTGTAGCCAGAGCTTGCTTAAAAGTTTAAAAAATGCAGAGCACTGTAAGTAGGAAATCATAGGGAAAAGTGTTTGTATGCAAGTTGGAGAGCTGTGACAATTTAACTGTATTTGAAACATATTCTTTAATTTCCTTTGTACAAAGCTGGTATGTTATGTCCCGGTTACTCAAAAACCTGGGACTGAACCAAGGTTCTTTTTCTCTGGGTAGGTGCAAAGAGAAAATTCAACCAAAATTTTCCCAAGGTGTAAAAATAACACACAAAATTTTACTGGCAGAACTATAGAAAATTAGGGGACATTGGCAAAAGAATAAATGGTACACAACATCACTTTTCGCAACATAAACTTAGTTCATTAAACATAGAAAAACCTTATAGCCCATTTGATGTTATGTTCCATGAGAAGAAAGTTAGAAAGAGAGAAAAGGGAGGGAAACAGAAAGATAGAAAAGATATAGAAAAACAGGCATGGCTACCAACTCCTGGGTTCCAGTGAGGTGAAGCTCCAAGGTGAGGGCATGGTGAAAAGAGAGAGAGCCATGTGGGCAGGGCTTCTTAAACCTTTGGCTCTGCCCCCAGGCCTGCCCCCCAGGTGGGACCTCTTGTGTCTCGGCCACTCCAGGGGGGTAAGGTGACACCAAGGGGCTGCCTCCAGTGTCTCTTCATGGAAACGCAGTGGGAGCTGGGGGGCAGCATGGGGGTTGGGTGCTGCCCTATCAGAGTGGGGCCCAATGTGCCCCCTTCCACACTATGCCAAGCTCCTCAAGATGTCTTGAAACACCTTTTCCAGTCTCTGGCATGGTGTCACAATGGCCCTTTTGTCATATCCCCCTGTTCTCCCCAGCTGGTCAGTCCTGACACAAGGAACAGCTGTCACAACAGTGCTACTAACAGAAGGTTAGATTGAATGGATATCTGGATGTGAGCTGAATCTACTGTACATGAGGTCTGCAGTAAGGTCAACAGGACAGGAAGGTGGGGGAATTGTGAATGAAATTTGGCAATTGTGACATTTCCAAATATTCTAAATATGAACAGAAGAATAAACAGATTGGATTTTTTGAATTGTTTTTTTCCACTTTAGACCACCCTTGCCAAACATTGGACATCAGAGCATCAAGGAAACATAGAATCATTTTGATTGGAAAAGACCTTTAAGATCATCAAGTCCAGGGGTTAACCCAGCTGCCGAGTCCACCACTAAACCATCTCTCCAAGTGCCACATCTACACAACTTTTAGATACCTCCAAGGATGGTGACTCAACCACTTCCCTGCGCAGCCTGTTCCAATACCTCACAACCTTTTTGGTGAAGAAATATATCCTAATGTCCAATCTAAACCTCCCCTGGTGCAACTTGAGGCTATTCCTTCTTGTCTTATCACTTGTTTCTCGGGAGAAGAGACCAACCCCCACCCAGCTACAACTTCTTTTCAGGGAGTTGTAGAGAGCAATAAGATCACCCTGAGTCTCCTCCAGGCTAAACAACCCCAGCTCCCTTAGCAGCTCTTCATAGCACTTGTGCTCCTGTGTTGGTTTTGCAGGGCCCAGTTTTTGGTAGTGGGGCGGGGGCGGCCACAGAGGTGGCTTCTGTGGGAAGCTGCTGGAAGCTTCCACCATGTCCAGCAGAGCCAATCCCTGATGGCTCTGATGACAGACGTGCTGCCGGCCAAAGCTGGGCCATTTAGGGGTGAAGGTAATGCCTCTGTGATAACATATTTAAGAAGAAATCATAACAAAGTTTGTGGTGCAGTTGTAATTTTCCAGCTGGAGAAGAGTAGGAGTGAGAATATGTGAGAGGAACA
>VZRJ01011558.1:214087-280455 GCA_013397565.1 Ptilonorhynchus violaceus | reverse complement strand
TTAACCCTTTGTTATATTTTCTCTCCTCTGTCCAGTTGCAGAGCAGAGGAGAGTGAGTGAGTGGGCTTTTTGTGAAGCGTTCCATATTTTTACCGTCACCAGAGGCCTTACCTTGGGGCTCGGAGTGAGGCCTACACCGTAGCCCAGCTACGGAGAGAGAGAGAGCCACAACTACAGAAAGGACTCTGAATTTATCCACGTTTTCTCCACTGTAAGAAGGTTTATTATCTAACATTATTAATTTTTTTTCTTTCCTTCCCCTGGTGCCTGCGTGCACCCCCCCTTTGTTAAATGAACAGTTTTTTTCACTTTCCTCCAAGAAATTCCTGAGGTGGGGAGAAGAACTCCTGATTTTGTCTCAAACCGGGACAGCTCCAGACCCTTCACCAGCTTTGTTGCCCTTCTCTGGACACACTCCAGCAGGTCAACGTCTTTCTTGTAGAGAGGAGTCTGAAACTGAACAAAGGATTCGAGCTGTGGCCTCACCAGTGCCCAGTACAAGGGGACAATCCCGCGCTTGTCCTGCTGGTCACACTATTGCTGATACAGGCCAGGATGCCATTGGCCTTCTTGGCCACCTGGGGACGTGCTGGATCATGTTCGACCAGCACCCCCAGGTCCTTTTCTGACAGGCAGCTTTGCAGCCACTCTGCACCCAGCCTGTAGCACTGCCTGGGGTTGTTGTGAGCCAAGTGCAGGACTCAGCACTTCACCCTGTCGAACCTCAGACTGTTGGCTTCAGCCCATTGATCCAGCCTGTCCAGATGCCTCTGCAGAGCCTTCCTACCCTCCTGCAGATCAACGCTCCTGCCCAGCCTGGTGTCATCTGCAAACTGTCTGAGGGTTCTCTCAATCCCCTCATCCAGATCATTGACAGAGATATTGAACAGTGCTGGGCACCAACACTGAGCCCTGGGGAACCTCTTGTGACCAGACACCCAATAAACTTCAAGAAGCAACATATTCAAAGCAATGAACTAGTGTAAGTAATCTTCTACCTCTTTCTCACTGGAAGAGATGTGTTAAATGGACAGAAGTCCCCTGGACAGCCAATATTTCAGCAAGATGTGCTGCTACTGCAGAGGCTTGTGTAGCTCTGCTGAAAGTGCTGCTGCTGCTTTCACATCCTGTTAGATTTTAGGAAACTTTGCTCAGTCTCCCTGAAAGTGAATGACGTGGTTTCAATCTCATTATTTGCATACTTTTTGTTCCGTTTGAGAGGCAAACGTTAATAGGAATGTCTGTCCCTAGACCAGAAACCAGAAGTACCTGCTGAGAATGAAACAGAGAAACCAAAAAGAGTTGCAGTTGGCTGAAATGCTGGAGGCACTTACTGTGTTTCCTGGGAAGCCAGTGAAGAGAAAAAAGGGAATGTTATCCCCTTATTTGTGTTCCCAATTTCCTAAGCTCTATGATCTGATTTTTCACGGGCTGAAGATGACTCACCAAATAAGTCACCCAAAGGTGTTCAGTACCTCTTGAGCCGTGGCTAGAGAATATAACATCAAGCCTGCTAAAGGGAAAATGCCAAGAGAATACAGCAGTGACTACTCCCAGAGCAAGGGCAAGAGCCATTGCTCACAGCTTTCCAGGATTGTGCAGGGTCCTCTCCCACTTCCTTTTTCTGTGAAGTAGACTGTTATGCTATTTCCCTGTGTGAAAAAACAGCGGTGCCCAGCTGACTCTGTGGCTGCTAGCTGTAGTGATATTACAATTACTAATCAAACTGGCAGTCCCTAGTAGGTTAACTACAGCTGGTCCCTTCATTGTACAGGCAGGGAATTGAAAATGCAAGCTCTCTTGTCCAAAGACATATAATGAATTAGTGTCAAAGCCCACACGAGAATTCTTGAGGCCAAATGCTAATTTCAAATGCCCACATTACCAGTTATATACATCATCAAAAGTATTTAACTGATGTTTTGCATGTATGTCTTTACTGATAATTCAAACCATGTGACAATTTAAATTTGTATGTCTAACGTTAGAATTAAAGGTAAGAAAATCTTAGGCCTGGAGGTTAATAATAAAATGCAATGACCCTGAACCCAAGGGTAATTCACTGCCTGTTTTCTAGAGATGGCGTTGCAATGACCAGGGTTTCTCAAAGAAGTAACCATACCCTTGATGCTTAATCTGCTGAATAAAAATATGCAGATTTTGCCCTCGTAGCATAGGCTGAGAGAGAGCCCAGACAGCTCTAATCAGAAAAGCAGCAGAGCACATTGCAATTACACAGCAGGCTTTTATCATCACCCAGAGCAGAACTCATTACAATTGGACTCTTTACAAAACTCTTCTTAATATTGACAGCACTCTGTTATAATTGACCAACAGGTGTTTGGAGTTTAAACACATGAGAACTGTGATAGGTGTTTTGTCATAGCACTAAATGTTATGCTCCATCCTCCCAGCTTCAGGGTTTGCTACAGGCCACACTTGTTCTCTACAGTTTTAAAAAAGATCCTGAGCTTTGTGAGTTTTCTCTGGTAACACAGACTGTATCTCCAACTAGTGGGGTTTTAATAAGCTTCCAGGTCTTGCAGGCTAGAACAGAAGTGTAGATGGCACTCTGAACTAAGTTATAAGACTTACAGTTGGAAAATATTTAGCCTATGTTGCAGCTCACAAGCACCATCACAATCCTCTCTACAGTTGTGCATTCAGAAGTCTATCACTGCAAGTCTAAACTTTCTTCTATTTTGTTTTTATTAATGATTATTTTTGCTGCAATGTAACAGGTTTATAGACACCAGGCAAAACTGGAAAAGACCCTACAAGTGTTTCGGCTTTGTTTGGAAGAACGTGGAACATGGCTGTTTCTCATGAGTGTGGGTGATTGCTTCATCCCAGAATCACTTCTTCCAGCTTCCCTCTTATCTAATTACCACGTACCACACAATGTAACCACAGCTTTTTAGGTTGGTTTCGGAGCCTTGGGCCTTTCAGCTAGGAAAGTTTTTTTATTTCTTCGTATTTTCCCCGAAGCTGTCATCTTTCCTAATTTCCTTGTACATCCAGGAGTGCTGAGTTTTAGCACTGGCTGACTGTTGTGTTTCACCCCAGCTGGCAGCCAAGCCCCTGCAGCTGCTCTCTCATTCCCCCACCAGTGAGGTCAGGGAGAAAATCGGAAGGGTAAACCCCAGAAAACCCGTGGTTTGAGATAAAGACAGTTTAATAGGGAAAGCAAAAGCCATGCACACAAGCAAAGCAAAACAAAGAATTAATTCACTGCTTCCCATGGACAGGCAGGTGTTCAGCCATTCCCAGGAGAGCAGGGCCCCATCACATCTAACAGCTACTTGGGAAGACAAACACCATCACCTCAACTGTTCCCCCCTTCCTTCTTCTTCCCCCCACTTTATATACTGAGAATGATGTCATACGGTCTAGAATATCCCTTTGGTCGGTTTGGATCACCTGTCCTGGCTGTGTCTCCTCCCAACTTCCCATGCAGCCCCAGCCTCCTCATCAGTGTTACAGTATGAAAAGCAGAAAAGGCCTTGGCTCTGTGCAAGCCCTGCTCAGCAATAAAAAAACCATCTTTATACTGTCATCACTGTGTTCAGCACAAATCCAAAACTTAGCCCCCACCAGCCACTGTGAAGCAAATTAACTCTATCCCAGCTTCAACTGGCCTTGTGTCGCGCTGCTGGTCTTTGCCCCTGAAACGTTAACATTTCTGTCCTTATGGATAATTCTCACTGAGAAAACCTTCTTCTTGGTCAACAACAAGGGTTAATTGAAAAATTAATTCATTAAAGAATATTCTAAGGAGAGAAGGGAAGGTGTTTGTACCCCATCACTGGAAAGTGGTGTAAAACTCCCCCAGTTCTCAGTGAAACTCACCGAGGGTTTTGACAGCTCTGCATACACCAGCAGGAGAAATTTCTGAGTGAAACTGGTCTGGCTCACTGCCATCTCTTTGGCTGTTGATGCTGTTGCTATATTTCCTTGGAATCAGTGAGGTCAGAGCCTCTAAGCACTGCAGCTTCCCCGCAGTATGCTGGAGGAAAGGACTTGGTCACTAAGTCTTTTATAATATTTAACTTAATATCAATTAAAATGAAAAACAAATTACATACACCAACATCCCCTCTGAAAGAGGATGACCTTTTTATGCAATAATCTGAAAGCTGTGTGGCCTTGCCTTGTCTCTCTGTTTCGCTGTTTTTCAGTAGTGATGGGGGCTGTGTCTCAGTGTCCTTAAGATGGTAACCTTAAATGGCAACTGACCTGCATGAATCAAGGTTTTGTATTAGATTAATTATGTCAAAGAGCACAGCTCTGGCAATCTGGACTTCAGTTTTGAAAATTTCATGGCATTTCATTCAGTGAATCCTACCCCTCAGAAACCATGTTTTCAATAACCTCCTGAATTAGTTTGGAGTCACCCTTACAGGAACGACTTTTTTACTCCTCTCTTCTGGAAATTGTGCTTTCGAATACTTTTCTGGAAAAGGTGGTGGAGGAGAAGTGTTATGTTACTGGGTCACTGGATTGTCCCCCAGCAAGTAAGTCTTTCCACTTCTGAATGTGTTACGGCATTTCTCTGGAGAAGATTATATTCAGGTAATTCTACTCAATGTAGCAGACAATAACATAGCTGGCTAGTTTGGCACACATGGGCAGACGGGTAGTGAGCAGTTAGGAACTGAGGAAGTTGCTCCATCAGAGTTTTAGTGGAGCAAGTTGTGGACCTAGACAGCACAGGGCCTGGAAACGCTACCAAGCATTCCTGGAGTCCTCATCCCATCAAGTCTCAGTTACAGAGACAAGAAAATGCTCCATAATAATGTTCAGTGGTTACCTTAGTCCTTTTCCTTGTGGACTGTCTTTTTTCCAATCTTCTTTTTCTTGTGTGGCAGAGTCAAATTCCAGCAAACAGTCTCTCTTTGTTTATTAAAGGTTTACAAAGGCAGTGGATGCTGTGAACTTTCTCTCTGCCTTACTACATTTCCCTGGGCTGTGCCCCACGGGACAGTGCTGACAGCAGAGGAATACATGTGTGTGAATCACAGAATCAATTGGTTTGGAAAAGACCTCTGAGGACATCAAGTTCAGCTTATGATCAAACACCACCATGTCACCTAGACCATGGCACTAAGTGACACATCCAGTCTTTCCTTAAACACCTCCAGGGACAGTGACACCACCACCTCCCTGGCCAGTACATTCCAATTTTTAATCACCCCTTCTGTGAAGAAATTCTTCCTTATGCTGATGCCAGAGAGATTTTTTTACTTTTATGCTTTTTAGACTAGTAGCATTTTAGTTTTATACTTTTATATATTAGTACCCCTATAGTCCTACAACCTCTATCCTACAACCTTGTATCCCTTTCCTATAGACAAAACAGAGCAAAGTTATCGGCCTTTAGGCATTCCAGAGTTGGATTCGATAAGCTACTGAAGTAAGCAGAAGATCTCCCAATAGAAACCTGCCACAAAGAATAGTGTAACAAAATTCTGCTTTTCATTGGAGAATATTTTCATACCTATGTAACCCCTATAATAGTAGAAGCACGAACACCTTCGGGGCTCTTTTTACCTTTTGGCACCTTTTTACCTTTGTATAACTTACACTTGCTGGAACCCCGCTCGGCAGGATTGGGCCCAAAGCCTGCGCAGCGGGGGTCCCGGGGCTGTCCCTGGGAAACCTTTGCTTTCTCCAAATCCTTTTAATAAATTTTTACTTTTTATCCTCTTATTTCAACCTCAGCCTGTATTTTCAAACATAAATAAGGCATCAATGCCCCACCTAAACCTTCCCTGATGCACCTTAAGGCTGTGTCCTCTCCTCTTGTCGCTGGTTGCCTGGGAGAAGAGGTCACTCCCCACCTGGCTGCATCCTCCTTCCAGGCTGTTGTAGACAACAATAAGGTCTCTCCCGAGCTTCCTTTTCTCCACGCTAAACAATCCCATCTCCCTCAGTAACTCCTCCTAAGACCTTGTGTTCCAGAACCTTCACTAGCTTTGTTGCCATTCTCTGGACTCTGGATTTCAGCTTGTAATTAGGCTGAAAAGTACAGTTTCTGCATTATTCTGTATTATTCTGACTCTGCCTTTATTCTCTCTTTTATTGCCCTGAACACTGATGTAAGAGTGACATCAAGTTGTGTTGAGCTAGCTGTTGTTCCACCACAACTCAAGTGCTAATGCCTGTTCTGCTCAGACCACACTGGCTGTGTCAGGCTGTGAAGTCAGAGCTGTTTCCCAAGAACAGCTTAATGTGCTTCTAGGAGACCTGCATGTACTATCTGTTGGAAGCCTGACTCATCCATTTTTTTGGCAAAAACCCACCAAACTCCATGGCTTTCGGAAAACAGACAGTTGAAAAATGTCTCCTCTCTTTAGAAGGAGAAAAACCAAAACCCATCGACGGTTGGTGAGTGTTATTGTTGCCAAATTATTCCATTAATATGGGATAAAATAGTGCAAGGATCACTGTTGGGCTGACTGCGGAAAAAATAATGACAATATAATAAAGCACATTTGCAACATGGAATACAATATTAGTCAGCTGTAAGCATGCTGCTTGTTCTGAAAGGGGAGTTCAGCACTTTTTGCAGGGAAATGCGGGGGCTGAGAACCTCCATGCTCACATCCTAATCTGTGGGCAGGCCAGGAGAGGAGCAGGCTGACTCGCTTTGACCTCTACTTAGCAAGGGTAAAAATCTTCCAGCTCTTTGCCTTTGAGGCTCTGGGAATGGAAGTTACTGGAAATTGAAGGTGGTAGCAAAAGGGTTCCACCAGGACTCTATACCAGTGATTTTTGCAGTAAGTGCAATGACTGAGGTAATTGCAAGACAAAGTAGCTTTCTTGTGCATTTCTGGCAGTATGTTCACAATAGCATGAGATTCAGTAGAAAGTGCAAAACTTTCCTAGAAATCTGGGGAGTTAATTGAGTACTTATCCTACACTCAGTATTGTAATGATGAGTTCAAAAGCTTAGGTATAGCAGGATATAGCTATCTAAAATATCAAACTTGTTGCAGTTAAGGTCTGACCCTTCCCCTATACCTATATTTTAAAAGGTGCTGCTAGAACAGAATGTCAGTGCTGTGTGTAGTCCTTCCATTGGGCAGGGAATGGAGGAGCACATGATAACATCCCCTTTGTTGAAATTTGCAGTCAGTCTTTGGTACTAACAGTATTTTGTGTTGTCTTTCATGGACAAAATAAAGGGATGGGAAATGCACTGAAGACTACACTGTCTGTGGAAGACAGCCATGCTGAAAGGCTGCTGATACCAGGAGCCATCTTCACTTATGGCCTCCATGGGTTTAACTTGTTCCTCTGCTGCACAGCTGGGCAAACGATCCTTGTTTAGCATCTCAGTTTCCATTTCCCCAACAAATGTGTATTTTCTCCAGAATGTCTTACTGATGCTACATCTCCTGGGAAGGCAGGTGAATTATCTGGAGGACAGCCATGAGATACTCCTGCAACTGGACTCTGCAATACCTCTGGCCTGAGCGAAGGGCACGAGAAGCTGGGGAAGGTAGCAGCAGTGGGGCTGGGGCGAGGGGGGAGGCTGTAGAAGGCAGCAGTAGATGAAAGGCTTGGGGTTACAGCCGGATTCTGGGGAAACACTAAAGCATCTGCAATAGGCTGAGTGTTTCGGCTGTACCATTTTAGGACCATCTGGAGTACAAGGAACATAAAATGGTCTCTGATACAACATGAAAACAAGCTAAAGAACAAATCAGTTATTTGGTTTGAAAAATTACTCATTTTTTTGGCAGTGGAAAACTACTCGGAGGAAAACTTTTTGAAAAAAGACATTTATCAGTCTTTCAGAACACTTTGCATTTCTTAGGAATTGCGTGGGGTTTTTGGATCAACAGAGGAGGCATTTAAAAATAGCAATATAAACTCCTACCAGCTTTCTAGCAGTTAATCAGTAGTCTTATGCTAGGAAGGATTCTTTTTATCAAACTTGCACGATGTCCTCTCTGACTGCTGAGTGATAACTGCCTAGGACGTACTAAGAATAAAAAAAAAATTCCAGAGTCCTATTTAAAGAGCAGAACTCATGGGTGACCAAAATGGTTGAAACATTTTTTTTACCTTAAGATATTCATAGTTATTTTTACTCTCTGCCTTGCACAGTATTGCTACAAAACCTGCCTAGCATGTTTTCAGAGTCTTTATTCTATAAATTTGCTTTAACATCTTGGGAATTCTCTGGCTGGTGATTTTGATGAGCAAGAAGTACACATCTGACACTTAGTCTTTGTGGAAAGACTTTCTTTGTAGTTCAGCATTAGGTTCACTATTTAATAGACCTATTATTCTTCTTTCTGCTCCAACACCCACAAAAATCCCACGAGGACTCTTAAATAAGATGCCCTGACTGATATACTATGTTAAGGAGGTATGATACTGTATAAAGGAAATGCAATCTGCCGTTTATATTTTCAACAAGGTTTTGCGTGCTTGTTAGGGTTTGTATAATAATAATAGCCAGTCTAGGTATATTGTAATGGTCTTGAAGTTAATCCCTAAAAATCTTACAAGACTAGCTGTGCTCTGACTCTGTTAAGGAAATTACTTTGGAAGCAACAGACAGAGAAGGAGGGATGAATTCAGCTGGTTTTTGAG
This sequence comes from Ptilonorhynchus violaceus, assembly GCA_013397565.1. Lineage (NCBI taxonomy): Eukaryota > Metazoa > Chordata > Aves > Passeriformes > Ptilonorhynchidae > Ptilonorhynchus > Ptilonorhynchus violaceus. The sequence continues at coordinate 271,848 of VZRJ01011558.1, read as the reverse complement.
AAAGTATGATAGCTAGTTAATCTGGGAAGTTATGCAAAGATCAATTTAAGACAGACGTGCTGGCTGTGAATTGTGGTGCTTGTTACCTACGTTGTCACATTAAGGCATGTGTTATTAGGTTTGTTCACCAAATTGTAAAATTAATAGCTTGTGCAATCCATACAATTTGTTCCCTTTAAATTCCCTCCCTTCAAGTCTCGATGATAGTGTGTTCCAGTAAATCAACAGCAGAGGTTTTTTTTCCCTTCCTGGTATTTGTCTGAAGCGCCGAATAATGTTATTTTAGCCCTCACACATTGGAAGCAACCAATAGTAGTTGGACACATCTCTCATCACAAAGTTGGCAGACAACCCTGTGAAATCCCACACACGTACCTCTGCCAAGTGCAGAGGGAAAGCAAAATGAGGGCAGGGGAGTCACCACTCTACTGTAGAGCTGGCTGGCGAGAGGTGCGTCAGCAGAGTGACTCTCACTCGACACAAGTCAGAGACTATGGGGGGCCATGTAAAAACAGCTAGGTTTATTTATCCTTGGGGCTTTATTAGCTGCTGGAAATTGTTGGAATGAAGTCTGAGGGGACAGTGTTTGAAAGTTTCATCATGTTGTAACCACCTTTACTGGAAGAGATGGGCTGACTTGCTTCTGCAGAATGGTCTTGACCCTTTTAAAAACAATGAAACACTCTTGAAAACATCTCTGGTTTTTATTTGTTTCATTTTTTGTTTTCTTACTTAGGGTTAGTCCTTTGAGGATTTTAAAACATCTTTTTCCCTGAAGTATTTTATAATCATTTAGGCACCAATTATACTCTGCATATTAAGGTTACAACAGCTCCAAGGTTTAAGACTTAAAAGGAGGGTGTTCAAAATGAGCCTTCTCCTAAATGAACCCTAAATCCGATACTGAGAGACATGCTTAGTTCAAAATGAAAAATAAATGAAAGACCTTAATTTGGAGAACTTGTAAAGACACATTAATTCCTATAATTCCTCAAAGACTTTTTTTGCTTGGAAGATATTCCTGGAAGTTATTACCGGTAGAGAGAGATTCAGGCATGGTCCTTTTGTTACCTCCTGTAGTAAAGAAAGTGAGCCCCTGGAAACATCTTGTCTATGAAACCCCTGTAGGCCACTAATAATAGCCAGGCTTTAGGAGTTAAAACAATAGTAGTGGTTTTCATTTTCCAGGTATCTAGAGCCAAAATCATTCCAGTGCTCAGCATCTTCATGAAGAAACTGTGATATCTGAAGGAATGGAGACACTATCAGAAAGGAGGAAGACCTGATTCCTCTACCATTAATTTATTTGTGTAGCTGAATCTGTCTTGAAAACATTTTATTTCACAAATGAGGCAACTTTAGTGAATTAAATGAATTAAACACTTTATGAAAAATGTTTCTATTTTTTGGTTCAGTCTATGTAAAGCCCCAGGAAAAACTCTTTGTCTTAAGTTTCGTATGGGAATGATATTAATTCCGTAATTTCCCTCATATAAATTAATACTTTTGAGGTTTTAGAAGGCCGTGGTAGAAATCCTGTTGTGGTTATCAGCTCTCCACCATTTCAGATATAGAAAACTTCAGGAAAGACACAGATGGCAACAGGTGAGAGAGGGATGCGCTGTTCAACAAACAATGAGAGTGCTGAGCAGCTGTTCCCTTCCCTGAGCAGCACTCACCGTGGAGAGAGGTGAGAATCCCCTGGAGAAAACAGCTCATGTTCCTGGAAATAAAGGCAACCTCACGATGTATAAACCCAGGAGGAGCCAGCATCACCCAGGCCTGCTGGTACACTTCTAACCCACTTGTCTTTAAGTGGTATGTAATATTCACCACAGAGAGTAGACATGATCTTGATAAGGAAGAACCTTGACAGCATCTCTACAAAATACTTTTTAAAGGGCACATACACATGTGATTTTACTTGAATCAAAATCCATTTTCAAGTAGAGTAAATGCTTTTAAAACAGCTGTGAGCTATTTTTTTTCTAAAGCAGTAATATTGGTTTTCATTTCCTTTTTAATGAATATGGAAAAACTGGTATTTCCATTCAAATTCATCCTGTTTTTTTCGTTTCCTAGCTTAACCCTATGGAGCAGATTGGCCAAGATTTTCCCCATTTAGTGGAGGATCTCTTGCATGACTCTGAGACCAGGCTTTGCAAGCTCTCATGCTGAAGGGACAGAGATGTTGCTTCATTGGCCAAGATCTTTCATCTTTTCTTTGAGCCCAAAAGTTAAGCAGCTAGTGAAGCTGAAAAGTTTGGAAACTGAAAATTGTAAAAGCTGAAACAATCTAGCTCATAGTTACTCAACTTTCATTTTGCAGCATCAGTCTCTGCTTCCCTGGTTAACTGCTCACCATCATATATTTTCCTAGAGTAAACAGGGCCTATAGGTCTATATTGGTGACTCCTTTCATTTAAAAGTAAAACTAAAATTTTGGAGGTCAAATTATTAAGAAATTATTACGTATACTGTTCTTGTTATAGCATGTTACACGTAATTAAAAAAATCTCCTTAGAAAAATCAGTTTATTTTTCAATCTCTTTTCACAATTTTTAGCTAGTTTTTGTTACCAATGACAATGGAGCACAGACACTTAACTGTCAGAAATTTGTTTTAAAAAGAAAATCATTATACACCATAACAGGTGAAGACACACCCTTTTCTTTGCATGATTGGCAATGGGGTAGTCTGCTTAATGGCAGGGAATTCAAAGGGTCATCTCCAACTGCTTCATATGCTCTTTAAATCTCCTCCCATTAAAAGTCAGTGTCATGGCAAAGCAGAAAAATAAACAGCAAAATACAGTTATTATTTCTCCTGTTCTTCTCTTAACCAGATGACATCAGAATAAGAGGAAGTAGGAAGTGTCCCACATTAGTCAATCTTGTAGCTCAACAAAAGCTTTATTCTATTGCAATAGTAAAGCTTCAAATTTCCCCTCAGTGGGATTTGCTAAATGCTTTTGCTCTTACCACGTATAAATGAATGGTATTGCAACAGGTAGGGAAGAAATTCTGAAAGATGGATATCCTGTTTCACTTAGGGCAAGGAAAAACATGCTCATAAAAGAAAATGAAAGCAAGCTATGTGGTGATGGATTCTGCAATTAGGTCAAGAAAGCAATAGCGAAATAAAACCACAAGTTAGCCCAGAAAAAAGAACGGTTTTCTGCCTGATGTATTGTTTTTGTTAAGATCTCTTATTGTATAAGGATTTTAAAAAATACTAAGTATCGTCACGTACCTAATTGCTGCAGTTACAGACTGATTTGACAGACTATTCCAGCTGACTCTTAAGACTCTCCTACTGAACTGGATTTCTTTCCAAGAACTTTTGCTGTCCTACATTTTATGCCTTTTTAATCTGAAAACATTTGATCACAAAAATTTGAAGTGCTTTTTCCTCTATTTTGAACAGTAGCATAATACATTGAAATATGTTTTCTAGTCTGGTGAATATATGACTTTTTGAATTGCCCTTCTGAGACATGATTTTGACAGATCAGCCTTTGTTAGAGGAACAGTCTCTGCCTGGATCAGTGCAAAAATGGTACCCAGTGTGTGGATGTGAAGCATGTGCAAATGCTGGACTTGGTGTGTGCTGGTACTAAGGACATTTCTCTGTGCGGCAAATTCACAATGCCCTGACCCTGTTCCTCTGCTGTTTCCAATGCCTGACCTGCATCGTGTGTGTGCTTTGTCTACATTGTCTGCACAGAGCTTTTGTAGGACCTTTTTCTGGTGCCCTTACCCTGACTGAGTTCTTCTGCTACAGGACCACAACACCAGCAGAGAAACAGAATGGCCACCACCACTTCAAACACTCCAGGTATTTTCCAGGTATTTTCTGATAAGCGATCTTATTATATCATAGAATCAAAGAATGTTAAGGGAGATCATCTATTCCCAACCCCACTGCCACAGGCAGGGACACCTCTCACTAGATCAGGTTGCTCAAGGCCTTATCCAACCTGGCCTTGATCACCGCCAGGGTTGGGGCATCCACAACTATGAGCACTCTGTTCCAGTGCCTCATCACCCTCACAGTAAAAAAATTCCTCCTAATAGCTAACCTAAATTTCCCCTCTTTCAATTTGTACCCATTATTCCTTGTCCTATCACTACAGTTCCTGACCAAGAGTACCTCTCCAGCTTCCATGTAAGCCCCCTTCAGATACTGGAAAGTTGCTATGAGGTCTCCACTCAATCTTCTTTTCTCCAGGCTGAACATCCTCAACTTTCTCAGGCTGTCTTCCTAGGATAAGTGCTCCAGTCCTCTTATAAACTTTCTGGCCCTCCTCTGGACTTGCTCCAACACTTTCACATCCTTCTTACATTAGGGACACCGGAACTGTACACTGCAGGTGGGGTCTCACAAGGGCAGAGTAGGGAGGGTGAATACCTGCCTTTGACCTGCTGCCCACGCTCCTTTTAAAGCAGCCCAGGATTTGGTTGGCTTTCTGGGCTGCAAGTGCACACTTCCTGAAAACTCTTTATTCACTCTGAGTTTGCTCAGGGGCTCCTTTTCCTTCCATGGAGGCCTCCTGGCATTTCTGCCCAATTTCCTCCTTGTCAGGATAAATTGCTCCTGACTTTGGAGGAGGTGATCCTCAAAATTCGGCCAGCATTGTTGTGCCCCTCTGCCCTCCCAGTCTCTATCCCATTGGACTCTACTGAGTAGATTCTTGAAGAGTCCAAAAGCTGCTCTCCCGAACTCCAGGGTGGTGAGCTTGCTGAGTGCCCTCCTCGCTGCTCTGAGGATCTCAAACTCCATCATCTCATGGTCACTGCAGCCAAGGTTGCATGACATTCCCCGCCAGCTCCTCTCTCTTGGTGAGCTAAAGTCCAGCATGGCACCTCTTCTTTTGGCTCCTCAATCACTTGTGTAAGGAAGTTGTGGTTGACACATTTGACGAACCTCCAGGATTGTTTGCGCCCTGCCGTGGTTTCCCTCCAACAGATATCGGGGTGGTTGAAATCACCATGAAGACAAGGGCTTGCGAGCGTGAGGCTGCTCCCATCTACCTATAGAGAGCTTCATCCACACCATCCTCCTGATCATGTGGCTTGTAGCAGACACCCACTATAACAGCCCTGTTCCTGCCCTCCCCTTAATCTTGACCCACGAGCCCTCATCCTTCCCCAGGCAGAGTTCCATACCCTCCAGCTGGTCATTGACATAGAGGGCTACACCCACTCCTGTCTCCTCAGTCTGTCTTTCCTAAAGGAGCCCAAACCCTTCCGTTTCAATGCTCCAGTCATAGAAGCCATCCCCCTCTGTCTCCCTGTTGCCAATGATACCACACCCATGCAGGCGTGTGCACACCCGTCTTTCCTTGTTTGTTCCCCAAACTACGTGTATTTGTGTAGAGGCATTTGAGCCAGGCCCAGGATAAAGCCAACTCGCTGTCTGGAATGCCTTTGCACTGTCCCAGGCATCCATTACAGGTGTTAGGATTAGACTGGAAGGATTGGGATGGATAGGTGTCCTCCCCCAACAAATCTAGTTTAAAGCCCCCTTCACCAGTCTGGCAAGTCCCTGACCAAAGATACTTTTTTCTCTTCTTTGTCACATGGACCCTGTCAGCTCCCAGTAAACCAGGCTTGGCGAAGCGAGTCCCATGGTCTGAGAAACCAAAACCCTAACTAGCACCATTGCTCTAACCATTTGTTGACCTAACAGATTTGTCTGGCCATTTCAAGCCCCTCTCCTTTGACCTGAAGGATTGATGAAAAAGCTAATTGAACTCCAGAGCCCTTTACCATCTCTTCCAGGGCCCTGTGGACCCCCTTTAATTCTTCCCAGACTGCTGCCAGCTATATTGTCAGCTTCCACATGGAACACTAATGGAAGGTAACCATCTATGGGTTTGACCAGGCTTGGCAGCTTCTCGGTAACATTCCTGATCCACGCTCTCAGAAGACAACACACCTCCCTTAAAAGCAGGTCAGGCCAACAGGTGAGTACCTAATATATTGTATATATACCATATTTATTAATTATATGTATAATAATATATAAAACATATCATGTAACAACATATTGTACATTATTATAAACTATGTGTTACAACAATTTTTATATCTATTAAAAATACGTATTTCAACAAACCATTTCCTCTTTCTACTCTAACCACATATTCTGCAATTGCAAGGATGGTTTCAGGGAGTGACATGGCATTTTATGAAACTTTTCATGGAATTATGAAACTGGTACTGGAATAATTTTAATTTGGGAATTTCCCTAAGCATCAGAGAACAACAGCTTACATCAAATCCCAGTAAGACCCACTGAAGAATTTGCATACAGTTGTAGAGGAAAGAACTATACAGTGCAATAAGCATGACTCCAAAGGCTCTTCCATCATCACAATTTCATTTTTTCCACGACTCATTAAAAAAAACCCAAAGGGCCTCTTTTAAACCATACTAGTCTTAAACAATCATGAATTTGAAGCAGATGATTGCTCCAGACAATGGCAAGAGAAAGGCCTATGTGTAAGGTGTGTTCCGGCATTAGTGAGGGACACAGATGGACCATGCCTCCTTCTTACTGGCAGCTGTCCCCAGGAATAGTGGCATCCAGCCAGACTCAACCAGCCTACAGAGACCTCTATTTTTTGTTGGCACTGGTGCCCACACAGCAGCTGTCCCCACATCACAAATGAAACCAATGGGATGCCCCTTTGCCATGGTCCCATAATATTGAGGACATGCATTGTTCTCAGAGGCGTACGTGGCCACAGACTTGTGAGGGAGAATATTTTGGTGCTAAAACTGCTCACATGAGTAGTCACGAGTCTGTCTAGGAATCAGACATTCAGTCACAGCACTGAGCCTTGAGTCACACTTGAACACTCGAGTCACACATGAACACTTGAGTCACACTTGAACACTCGAGTCACACTTGAACACTTGAGTCACACTTGAGTCACATTTGAACTTTGCATGCAATGGTGTGTGTGTGTTCAATTTTAGATATAGCCTGATTATTTTTGTTCTGCAAAGTACTATACACCGGAAACATATTTCTTTGATAAGATCCTCATTTAAAAACCTATGGATTACTTTATTTTTAACCCATTGTATTTTCTCCTTTTGATATTTAAATAATGTGTCACTTTGGTATAGTTTGTCTTTCACATTTGTGACCTGAATGTAATAGAAGTATCACCTGAACTTAAGATTAATGCAGAGGAGGTTTTCTGTGGTTTAGAGAACATTGAGGGATTACATAAGAAGTGATAATCTCTACATTTTGTAAAACAATGTGACTTGTGAAGGAAAATATATAATCACACTTAAGGAGTTAAATGTTAGTACATGAATTAAAAAAATAGTGCCCAGACATTAACATAATTTATCATTTTTTTTTTAATGGATGAAGATCCCCTTCCTTTAGCAAAGAGGCCATAAAATTTCAATGCCTGTATACACCCTTTACAAAGGCACTTCTTTCCTCCTCTTTTAACAAGTGGCTCCACTAAAGCTGCTGCAAGTCTAATGTGGAAGAACATTGGCTCTAGAAGAACAAGTTAACTGATTCAATGTTTTGTTTATCTCCCTCAGTTACAGGTCTGGGGTGTATTGGTGAGATTTAGGGAAAAGTGTCAGGACTTAGTGCCAAGCTGTGAACAACAAAGAGGAGTTCTGCACTGCAGGGTGTTCCAGTTGGGCTCATTCCCGTGAGTGACCCCTTTGCTCAGCAGTGGACCCTGAAGGAACTATCCCCTCTGTTACTCCGAAGTTAGTCCCACTGTACCTGTGCCTCCTGTGACAATCTATGATCTTCAATTGACAAAACACTTAAGGTTGATTCGTAAGATTTGTTGAAAGAGAGACTCCCAGAGCTTGGCTGTACTGGACTGAAAGAAGACAGTTCTGATGCCATATACACTGTGAAACCCAAAGTCTCAGCACTGACTCTTCCCACAAGCTTTCCACTTGACCCCAGCCAACAACAACTCCCTCTCTACTCTGCTGCTCAGGTAAAGGCAATAAAAAGAAAACTGGCACAAGTAATTTACTACATTAAACAAGAAGTAAAACCTCACCAGGCCTTAAAGGGCACACAGAGATAGAGTTACCTGATGCCTCATCTAATCCAGGTTATTAGTATATATATCTGCTAAAATTGTCTGGGATGGTCTGTGGAAGGTGACTTAGATAAAACACATATGAAATCTTTCAACTGGTTTAGGTTGTGCAAAGAAAACACTGTGCCTTAAAAGGTTTTTGAGACCCAGAGCTTGACATCTTGCCCTTCCCTCATCCTCAGAACCAGGCACTTTTGAACAATCTATGACGGCTGCTCCCAGTCACCTTTGTGACTTTCATGTGGCTGGAAATGGTTTCCAGGAGGATTTGCTCCATAACGTTCCCTGGACCTAAGGCAAAGCTGTTTGGCCTGCATTTCCCTGGGATGGAGATAGCTGTGATGGATGGAGATAGCTGTGATGTGTTTTTTCTAAACATCTCCCCCAGTATCATTGACCTTTCAAAGATGATAGAGAGGGCCACACAGTAACAACCTCATGACTTTCAGGTGCATCCTCTCTGGTCCTGTGGGCTTGTATCTATCCAACTGGCTCCAATACTCCAGTCCTCTGCTGTGGGCAACTCTTTCCTAAGAGGGTCCTGAGTGCACTCTTAGGCTTTAATTACCTTGACCACTCTCACATGGGACCTCCACCCACACACCCACTGACCATGGGACCAGGATATTTCTTAACTGTGGGCCCAAGACTATCAGCCCTTTTTTGCACTATGATGCAACTGTAGGACCTATCTTCAGTCCGATTTTGTGGTGGTCTTGAGTTATTATTTGGATTTCTTGGGTTGATCTTGGATCTGGGTTGTTACCTTGTCTTTGCCTGATGAACATTGGATGGGGACTGTTGCTGTTTCTGCTCAGGGGCTGTGAGGCCATGCTCCAATGGTAAGATCACTGCTTGTGCCATTTTTACCCATGTCTTACTCTCCCTGGTGGACAGCTGTCCCCTTGCTGCCTCTTGACACATCCCCACAGACTAGGCTAGTGGGATCAAGGAAATAGGTGACCAGATGCTTACAGGAGCAATCTAGGGCCAGAAGGAAAAACACTGTGTACTTCAGCCTACTCTGTCACTAGGTTCCCTGTCCCCCTACACAGCAGGGCTGTGTCTTCCTTAGATTCCTCATTGATGCCAGTGTGCTTATAGAAGTCCTTCTTGCTGATCAGTGTAACCTAGCTGAGCTTTGGCCTTCATAGTTTCACTCCTGTGAATTCATGCAAAGTTTTCTATTCCTCCTGAGTAGCCTGTGTCTGCTTCTACCTTCTATGTGCTTTGCTTTTGAATCTGAGCTCAGTCAGGAACTGTGTGACTCTTCCATGGGCCTGTTCTCCCATATCAGAATGGGCTTTACTTAGTTCAGAACTCTCCTCAAGTCTCATCAAGGTCAATTGGGAGCTTTTGAGCCATTTCAGTGCAAGCCAAATTTGTTTCCAGGCTTTCCTATGCAGTAAGTGTCCCTTGCTGAGCAGCAATTGAAACACTAGAGGCACCAGTTCACTCTGCATGCAGTGATGGCTCATGCTGGGATGCTCAGGATGCAGCTGTGCAGTGGCTCCACTGCATGGCAGGTCCCTGCTGGGGCTGCACAAGGGCTTCAAACTCTCTTCTCCCAGGTCCAGACCTGGTGCAGCTGCTGTAGCTTACCATTGTGTGTTACAGCAGCAGCTGCTGGCCCTGCCTGTGGGCTGTGGCAGTGTGCTCTTAACAAGGGCTTTGTCAAAAGCTTGTTAAAATTTGCTAACTGCTGAGGCAGCTGGCTTGCTGATCCTTAGTGCAGCTTTATACAAACCCTAACCCATAACCAAGATTTAATATGAGCCTTTATGGGAGTGCCCTTCATTGTTAGAAAGGTATGAAGTGACACTGATTTTCTGCCCATCTCCTGTTGCAGTGGAGATCCCCCATGGTTCTGAACTCACTGAGCCTGACCCAGTCCTTGCTTTAGGGAAAAAAACCCACAAACAACCCATATTGTACAGCAACATATATACCACTGCATCTTTTCAACAAGAAGTATTTTGACAGAGGAAACTACCAGTTACAGAAAACACAGACCCGTTCATGGTTTGGGAGTGACTGCAGCACATGATGTGCTTAGCTGTGTTCAGAGATGGGGACTGGGCAAATGACTGATTTCACACCGTTGCTTTGTACCAGTTTATGGGGGTGGTGCAGATTAGTGACTCTCATGTCCACACAGTGGTATTGTCAGGGATGACTGGGCAGTGGCTCAGGTGTCAGTTAAGTAGAACTGAGAATATTAAGTAGTTGCATCAGGCCAAATTTGTTCACAGGTGATAAAGCAACTGGAACCAAGGACAAAATAGCCTCAGCTGCACAGAAATAGTGTTGAAAAGATGGTTTAGATTGCCTGTGGTGAATTCCATGAAAATATTTTTCATTTGATATGAGCCCTATTTGTATGAATAACAGCTAATTAAAGAAAAAAATAAAAGATAAAAAAAGCCGTTATAATAATCTATTTAAAAGGCTCTCAGGGGATTTAAGGAGGTAATATGTATTTAATGGAGGAGCTAAAAATACAGCTGCATATAATTATGGTGGGAAAAAATTCCCAAAGCTGATTTGCAGAGCTCCCCCAAAATGGCAGTCAGTAAGGCACCCTTAGGGAGATGGAGGAGAGCAGGTTTTACATATTACATCCTTCTCATGTCTTCTGACACTCTTCGTGGGGCCATGGACTCTCTTTTAACCCCAGCCATCCGGGTAAGAGGACTCATCCATCAGCCCCAGCAGAAGGTGCATGCAGCCAGCATTTCCATTCCCTGTCAACATTGGCTCTCTGTGGCAGCTGCTTCCCAGTCCCACCATACCTGGAGCTCCAGACTTTTTCTGTCTTTTCCCAGCCCTGAAGTTCCATGGTGCCATGGGCAAAGAACCCAGCAGCTGTCAGAGAGTAGACTGGCAGTTATTTGTTTGGGAACTTATTTCCTGAAGTACATTTATTATGCCTCAATCTAGAGTATTTTTGTGGCTGGAAGGCATCACCCATGTCTGGTTGGTTGACTCAAACACCAGAGGGGTCCTTGGTAGTGCTTGATGAAGGGTGTATTCTGCTGGCAGCTTCTAATTCAGAGGGGAGATTCAGCCACCCAACCAATGTGGTCTTGCAGGAAATCCCATTATCTCATTTTCTGTCGTCAAAACTGGTTTTTTTTAAAAGATGCGTTGTTTTGGTTTAGTTTGGTTTTGTGGGTTTCTGTTTGTTTGTTTAAATTGTGCTTTGAATATTGCCTGACTTAGGCGTTTTTGCTCAGTGGTGCCACTGCCAAAGCGCCCCAGCATTTGTCAGAGAAGCAGCTTTTCAATGAGTTGTTTGAGGACTTCTAATGCCTCAATCTAGAAATTGTTTGGTTTTTTTCCCTCATTTTAAATACCTTGCAGTTTAGTTCTCACTCGGTCTGCAATCTTGTTTTTCTGGTTGGAGTTTCTCTGTGTTTGTGAAGCTGCATCTTTGTGCTCCCCTGTGCTGTTCACGGTGGAGCGTGGCCGAGCTGCGGCCGGGACCAAAAGCGTTTTTATCCCCCCTTGGCTTCCACCGCACCGGCTCCGCTCCCGGTCCAGCTCCCCGGGCACCGCCGGAGCGCCGGCACCAGGGGGAGCCCGCGGGCCGCGCCGTCCCTGCCGCTCCACCTATTCCTGAAGGTATCCGGGAATAACAAGCGGTTAGGTCACGAGAAAGCACACAGCGAGGATATGGTAGGGAGATAGGAATCTAAATATTAAATATTTATAAATAATACCATCAACAGTATTATTTACGTACTAATCACTACTAACACATCCCACAGCAGCCAAAATTTTCCCCAAGCGTCTGATGAATTAAGTTACTCAGCCAAGCGTATCCTCAGGGTTTTGTTTGTCACAGGATGGATGTTCTGTGGTGTTTAATAATTTGGTCTCTTCAAAGTATTTAAGGTAAGAAACCAGAATCGTGCATCTCATCAGCACAGGCTGTCCAAGGTGCTGAGCCAAGCACAGGGCACCCCTGAGGGAACAGAGAGGGAGGCAGCTCTCTGCTCCTGTACTGAAACACAAACAGCCTTTGGAAAGGTTTCCCTTGAAAGAGGTGATCCAGTAACAAAAATCTAGGCCAAACTTTATAAAACATTGCATGAATAGAGGGAAGAGGAGTTAAAGGGGATTGAAAGATACGGTCTAGATTAATTAAAAAACCTTTTTTTTTGTCCTTTTCTCTTCCAATGAATAGACTATAATTGATGGAGGAGGGGGAAAACCTAGAAAGATTTAGTTCACAAAAATGCCAAGTAGACTGTATTGACTGAGACCAACAGAAAGCCATTGAAAGCAAATTAAATTAAACAGAGATAAGTTTAAAGTTAGTCTTTTCAGCTATGCCCCTTGGTCAAATGCTGAATCATTTATGATCAGAGTTGGTGCTTTATTTGGTTCTCTGAGGTGCTGAGCTCCCTGCTTTATCTTCGGCTTGGAGAAGTTACTGGAGCAGGTGGGGGAAAGAAAAGACATTAGAGATGTGCAGTATTAAAAATTCTGGATAAAACAATACTTCTGTGTTAAAATTAAAATGGAAAACTTCCAAAACAATGAGAATGCTCTTGGAAATATACCTGGCTTGCTCTTTTTGTGGCTGGATGGTACAACTTCTGTCCTGTTCTTTGGCTCAAGCACTAGAAGATTCAGCCACCCAAGCTACAAATCCAACTTAGTATGGCAGGAAATCCCAGTTTCTCATTTTTTGTATCCAAAACTTTGGGTTTTTATTATAATTTGCTACAAATAGGGAAATTTCTCATAAAGTAAATTCTTTCAACTACCCCTGAGAAAAAGTTTTAACAAAATTTCTGGCTACCTCTGGGATTTGCTCACTTATTTGTGTAGATAATCCTATGCAAACTCAAGGGGAAATGTGAAATTACCATATATTTAAAGGTAGCTAAAATTGGAACAGAATCTATAGGCATTAGTAGTAAGGATGATGTGTTTGGATTTCAATTTTCAAAGCACAAACCAGCTACCTTATTATTTATTACTGCTAAATTAATATGGAAAAATAAAAAGAAGTGATTGCTACATCTGGAAGACTGGATAGGAGTGTGCAAAGAGGACAGCAAAGCTGGAAAGGAGGCTGCAGATCCCTGGGTGATCCAAGGCAAGGCCTCATTGCTATCATGATTAATAAAGCTATAAGGCAACTGTTACAGACTGTAGCAGATCCATTGGTTCCAGATACGCTCAACAATCAGTATGCAGATATGCTAATTTACAGTGTATTACTGAAGCTAAAGGATGTTTCTATGCTCCACTAATAGTTCCAAAAGATTGTTATTTTCTAGTTAGCAAGAAAGACAAAGCCGGGCCCCGAGTGTTGGAGCTGCTTTATTTTTATGGAGCTTGGTGATTATATTCTTGAACAATTCTGCATTCATTCAAAATGGTTTATAATCTATCAGGACCAGATTTGAATACCACATGTGCCAAGGCAAAAACATCGTGGTGGAACACAAGCCAGGGAGCAAACCAGATTAGGCAGAAACTATGTGATGAAGATAGAAGAGAAATTGAGGTAGGCTGGAAAGCACAAGGGAGCTGTGGATAGGGATTTAAGTGAGTGCTTTAAGTGGCAATTTGCAATTGGAGCATGGGAAATGCCAGAATGTAACATTATAATGTAGTTTTGCATAGTATACAAATCGGTTCATGTATTATATTGCAAATTAGAATTATGCAACATTATTATACCAATTTTATGCATTATAATATTTTGTAATATTGCTGTAATTACATAATTGGAGCAAATTATAATGTTACATTATACTAATTCAGAAGTCATTAAGACCCTAAAGCACATGGAGCAGTGCTGCAAAATTCTGGTTTTCCTTCCTGATGGGTTTGATGGAATATTTGAATGATCACCCACTTAATGGGACCAAAATCAATATATTGTCACTTCACCATCTCACAATTCTCACTTGTTTTGTCAGCTTCTGCTTATCTCTGGCTACATTTAGCACTAGATATATGTGAAAGAATGATCTGCAGCTGCCAGCTGAGGCCCCTAAGTTACTCTCATACTCATAATATTTACAGTCCTGAGGTCCCAGAACAAGGCTGGCTCTAGGACAGCTGAAATGGCAGGAGGAGCTAGGAGCGCGTTGTTCCTCTGTCCTCATTCTTCTACACAGTTGGTAAGCCCTCAGCCAGCTGCTCCCAGTGAGCCTTCTGTTAAGGAAGGTATGCTTTGCTCCAGGCACTTGGAATGCATGAATCATTTTTACTGTATGTCTGGTATGCAAAATTATTATTAATTAAATCTAAGATGGCTTATTAGTAAAATTGTTCAATAAACACTGCTGCATAATTCATTACTGGGAACTTTTAAGTCTAATGTGCCTCATAATGTACTGTGTGCCCTCAGTGGAATACAAACGCATACAGACACTTGTTCTTGTGTTGGTTAAGTCACTAAAATATCTCTGTTATTGTCCTAAGTTCTCCCAGTCAGTGCAGTTTCCCACCTGAAGTCCTCTGCTGGGATCTCAAACTCCTGGAGATAATGCAGGTGGAAGGTTGTGGCCCTCCGAAATGCTATGACAGTGCTTTGGGGGAGGGATGAGACACTTGGTCAGATCCTGGCAACAGGTTCACCCCCTGTGTTTGTCACTGACATGATCTGCTTACTGCAATAGACCCTTAAGGTTATATGTTGGGATATTTCAGGAAAATGTTCAATTTTTCTTTTTTTTCTTACATAAGTTTTGAGTTGCCCCCCACATAACAAAGTACTTGGAGATTGTTTCAACTGGGAAAGCAGATATTTCTACTTCCTCCATGTTTTCTATATTCTTTCAAATAATTTAATTCTCAAAGGTCAGAAGCTCTGAGAATGTGTGATTAGTGCTAGAACTCATTCTGATGTTGAGATGATAATATTAAGAGTAGATTATTTTTCAGGTCAGCTATGTTACTGATGGTCTCTGTGATACAATAGGAAGTTGCCATATTCCCAGGACAGAAACTTCAAGGACTATGTTCAAAAACTTAAATTCTACTAACTCTGTGAACCTAGTATTTCCTATCAGCTAGATGCCTCTGTCCTTGGATCAAAGCAAAAAAGCAATGAAAATATGAACACAAGGTCCCTATAAGCTTCCTCTGGGGAAGCAGAACTCAGAACTGCCAAACTGTGAACTCTGTTTCAGCCAACAAAGCTATTAAAATAATCCATGCATGTCCATAGAGACCTCTTCTGGAATAACCTCCTGGTTCACGGCTTGTTTGATTTCTTCTGGCTGAGGTTTTTTTTCTTTAATGGGTTCTGGAGAGCTGCATTTAGCCTTGTTTTGCTGGTGGTGGAGAGTGCTAAAGCCAAGGACCCTGGGGGAGAGCCAGGGACCTGAGAAGGGTCCAGCTGTGGGTGATCCTTGTTAACTCTGCTGCTACAGAAGGAGGGCACATAAAGGAAAAGCAAAGACTGTGTCCGAAGAGATGAAAACTAACATGATTTGTGAAGAGAACCCATGTCTGAGCTATATACCACTGTCTTGCTTTCTGGTCTTGTATATGTCCTCCTATAGCTCCTGCTGACATACTGTACTTTTAGTCTAAGACAAATGTACTGCTAGGTCAAGTTGCTCTGCAGCTGTTGGATTTCTGATTGACTGCTGTGCTTATGGTTGTGCATCCTGCAGGTTGTTACCGCTGTGTAATCCACCTGTGTGAGGCAAACAATGAAGAGAACAAACTCTTTCAGGATGTCATGGAAACCAAACTGTAAATAGTGTTGGATCTTTGGAACATTAGGATTTTGCAGTAAAGTTAATAAATAGTCTGGTCTTAGAAAACCTAGACTTAACTTTGATTCAAATTAAGTGAACAATTTCATGCTGGTGGGGTACAGGCAATGGTTATTAATTATTCATTTGATCCATTTCAGAATGCTTTGATCCTTGCAGAAGCAGAGTTGCAGTAGTAAGGCCCCAGCCATCCAGGCATTGGGTATTTATGATATTCTGTTCTGGTGGGTAGTTCTGGTTGCACTACTGAATACTGATTTCTTAGGGGTGTTGCTGCTTCAGCTGCAACTAGGAAAAGAGGGACAGACTTCAACCCTTTTTACCTTGCTTCAGTTTCCTGGATTGCCTCTCCTCACTTTTCAGAACAGTAATGCATGAGTGATGCTTTCGCTGAATGACTCGTGTTTGAAACCTGTCTCCATTATTTTGTTGTTCAAGAAGCTGAGTGGTTGCTATGTTGGAACCTGGCAGTCTCACACTACCGTCAGCAGCAACAGCCACAAGGCAATCCAGCATTTCCTGTGGCCTCATCCAAAATGTGGAATTTGTTTAGTACAGTAGTCATGCAAGCAGGCTGATATTGCAGGACTATGTGCAGGCTTCCATCACAGCCAGGATGGAAGCAAAAAACAGAAACAACTCTTCCCTTAAGGAGGCAGCAGTTCATAAACAAAGATGATTTCCTGGATTGCATTTCCTTCTTTCTGCCAAATGCCACACTTGTTGGAAGGAGCTGTCACAGATTCAGGGATGAGATTAGTAGACTCAGTATCAACAGCCTGGCCACAGGACTGGAAATACTGATGCCAGGATGATGGGAACTCATAAATTAAAAAAATATTCACGGAACTTCATGCACTGAACTGACACTTTAAGAAACATCTACACACAGGTTCCCTAAGTTCTCATACAAGGAACCAGCCCACAGAGCTTGCTACTTGGTAGGACAACAAAATTCAGGTTGATTTCCCATTTTCTGAACATCTTACCTCATCTCACTCCATTCTTCTCCCTAAAATTATTTATTACTTGTTGTTGGGTAGACAAACTGAAAAAAAAAATTGTATCATATGAATATCATGAAGTGCTGAATAAAGATTAAGGAAATATTGCTGTGCAGACTGGAGACATTGCTGATGTTGGCAAAGATGAAGAGTTTGAAGGGAGAGTTAATAATTTTCTTAGACTGGTGGATGGAGTTGAGAGAAGATTTCAGGCAGGCACACAAATGGTTCTTACTATTCCCTTGTTATGTAGAGGGGGAAATTGCTTAAATCTGGTATTGTTTTTTACAGATCTAAAAGTGTCTGAGAAGGGCTGAAAAAAGGAAATACGAATTTTTTCCTTATGCTTCGATGAACTAATTTATATTCATAATTTTAACCATTTGGGGGTCACACGTGACCTCGTTGGCATTTTCTGACTGCCTCAGAATGTGCAAAATAGCAGTTCAGGATTTGTTGTCTTATTTTATTTATTGCTTTGGAACTGAATTATGGACAAACCCTGGGAAACACCCATCATTCTATTTTGAAAGAACAGGAAGAATTGTTGCAGTTGGAAAAAAAATTGTGCAGGGACCTTCAGGAATATCCTGCCCCGTCTGTACTTTCAGTGCATTTTGCCTGCATGTTAATTGTTATTTATTGCACTCCTGTTCTTACTAGAGCATTTGCTACTGAATTTATTTTAGACTATAGAAGTTATTTAGCCTATAACCACAGGTTTTAGGGATGTTTTTAGACATCATTAAGCCTATACTGATGGCTGCTTTCAAAGTAAACATAAAACTCTTGTAGCTGGCTGA
The DNA here is from genome assembly GCA_013397565.1 of Ptilonorhynchus violaceus. Taxonomy (NCBI): domain Eukaryota; kingdom Metazoa; phylum Chordata; class Aves; order Passeriformes; family Ptilonorhynchidae; genus Ptilonorhynchus; species Ptilonorhynchus violaceus. The sequence goes on along the minus strand of VZRJ01011558.1, from coordinate 254,183 downwards.
ATAGCCTCTTGGGAGTCCATTATAGGCAGATTTTCTGCTAAAAATAGGTGTTCTGAATTTTAATAACCAGGACAGGCTGATCTACAAGAATCTGATATTTTTTTGTTGTTGGAGGGTTTTGTTTATAAACCATAATTCTGATATAACCCATTATTCACTCGAGATGGCATTAGAATAAATTAATATTAAAATATTTAAATGTAGAACAAAGAGTTTGAAAAGTTACAGAGATGGATCACCCGAGATGCAACATCGGTGCTTCATTAGTTGTGGCTCTCTGCGCTGCCAGGCTGGGGTACTTCTGTTTCACCTAATTAGCAATTTTTTTTCTTTAATGCTGACTGGACTGTATTCAGGCTGTGTTCTGTACAATTTATTTAAGAACAGCTCCTATCAATAAGCCTGATTTGCAGATGTAAAATTGGAATGCTCTTCACCTATAAACTATAGCAATCTAGAGTCTCATGAAAATAAAAAAATCTTCACGTGGCTTGATTTTTCTTCTTGCCAGATGTTTATATTTCCAGGAGATCCCAAGGTGTGTTGGTGACAGTTCATTCCAACACAATAAAAGAGGTTTTGCAAAAAATTCAGATTTTCGTGGTTAGCCTAAAATTTGGGAATAGTGGCATCGATGGAGTGAGAGACAAATGACATCTTGTCTAAGAAGGCCAAATTCTTTTTGCATTTCTGGTGTCAGGCTCATCTTGTATACAGAGAGAGGAGGTTTCTCAGCTTCGCAAGAAGCTTGGCCCACTCTGAATCAATAATCTGTGGCATAGCCAGCCCACCTTGTTCACAGCTCTGAACCTGAGTAGAGAAATCTCTCCTCTCCTGGGGAACACTGCTCCCAGCGCAGCCTGCAGTGGTGGATCCATGGCTGAAGTCCTTAATCCCAGCAATACTAACACAATCATATGGTCTAGAGCTGTAGGAAAAGACATTTTTCTAACTGTAGGCAATATCCAGAGTTTTGCCAGGGGGAGAAAGAAAGACAAGCTTTCAAACAGTTAAGCCCTTTGCCATGTACAGCATAAGGTGTAGTATGCTCACCTCATAAATGTTGCTCTTAGAGCACTTGGAGTTTCCCTTGATTCTCAGTTTAGGACCACAAATGTAATTGAGCCTGGCTTTCTTCCCAAAAGGCTGTTTGTAGGGGTTTTCCTCTGGAAAATCTTCTGCTTCCCCCCACTAATTTTCCCTGGGCCAGGGCCAGCAGGCATGATGCAACACAAACTTTCCGGGGCATTGGGGTTAAATCCGCTGTGTTGGAAGACACAAACCCAAAGGCAGGAACATGAAACACAGTGGCTAGCAAATGGTGCAGGCATGCGGCAGGGAAGTGCCTGCCACTTGCACTCAAGGCCACCCAGAGCTTTCCTGGACCTGGAGGTCCAGAGAAGGCACAAACCATTCACTTACCTGTCTCTTGCTGGCAGGTAGAGGTGGTGGAGGGAGGTGACAGAGGCAGTGGTGGCTCCTTCATGCTGGGGAGCAAAATAGCCGTGTGGGAATGTAACTTTGCATTTCTCTGCCTCCATTGTTTTTGTGGTCTCGTACCACAGTATTAGTTTGTGATTGCATGTGATGCCAGCTTCATCTTCAATACTTACATGTGTTTTAAAAATGAAAGTTATAAAAAGGACATCTATCTGTGGTTTTAAAAAGTCGTTTCTGCTAGGAGTTGTCACTTCCATTATAGCTGTGCCCTGTTTGCCCTCTTTAAATCCTCAACAGAGTAGCTTGAGGTTTTGCGTTTGCAGATGTGCCATGTCAGTTCAAAGACAGCTTTAAAATAAACCCAGTGGATTCAACACAGGCAGAAGGCTGAGTGACTTTTGCTCATGCATAGGTACCCAAGGTGGGTATGTGTCAGCGAATGGGTCTGATCTTGATTGCATGGGCCCTGTGGAGTTTGTGATATGACAAGATACAGCACATGCTGCAGTTGGAGCCTGGTTTAGCTTTTGCTTGATGTGAGATAGCAAGGATGTTCAAATCTGTAAACATGACAGCACAGCAGATTGTCCTTGAAATGTTCATGGAATGTTCCCATGGCTTTTCTACTGTCCTGGAAAGTGCAGTGTGCAGCTGGGACAAACACGGCAGGTCAGGGACGTTGGTAGGTTAGTGGCTTGCATGGTACAAAGAGTTAAGATGAAGGGGAAGGCTCCCTTCTTTGCTTCCAGGCATGTGGTCTCAGATCTCAGCTGTGGGGAAATAAACCTTCCTGGGAAGTGGAGTCTCGTGGGAGAAGTATTCTGCTCCGCAAAGCTCCCAGGTCTAAGGGGAATGGAGCCAAGGCTTTGGTGCTAGCTACTGCCTAAGAAATATGCAGTTTGATGCTGTCTCGGTGGACTTATCATACAGACATTAAAAAAAAACAACCCAACATTTTAAAGCAAGCTTTAACTTCTGTTTTTCTCTCCCTTTCCCTGCCAGAGAAAGTTTCCTTTTCCCAGGCGTCTCTTAAGCACGTGCGGAATTATCTGGGGGATTAACCAACACAGAGAACAGCAGGATTTAGAGAAGACCCCATGGGAAGGACTTCTGAGAGGAACATTTCCAGGAGGCAGATTATGTATAAATTTGTGCTTTTATGAGGGAAATCTAGTACTGGTTGCACAAGTGTGGTGGTGGAGATCACAGGAGTAGAGGCACTGAACCAGGTTAAAACTGTGCAGCCAAAAGAAACCTCGCTGGCACGGTCTTCAGATCCTTCCAGCACCATCAAGTCTTCACATATGTTCCCTATCAACCCCCTGCAAGAACAGGATGTGGTCAATGCACCCTGCATGCACTTATCTTTCTTAGGTACCCAGCAGGCTAATTTGATTCAAATACTCTGCTTTTCCCCATCCCAGTGGCAGGGAAAAGGCTTTTCATCTCTTACATGTGACAACAACAAATTTCAGTCACCTTTTAAGTGCCCTTTCTGTGCTGTGGTTTTATCACAGGCTCGTGGGTAACATTTGCTTGGGAAGCACATTAAAAAAATTGTCAGCACATTACTAATTGGTTCATTTAAACCGGTGAAACAAAGAAGTTAAAAGTTCAAAGCTGAGTGACTCTCAAAGAGCTGCAGGTATTTCCCTCTGACTGCTATTTTGTTTCTTTAAATTTATGCTATCTGGCAGAACTAATAACTATAGATTAAAAATGCAGTTGGTTCCTACCTTCTTTTGCCCACCTCACCCCAAGGCATACTGTGTTTATCACAGCTTTTCACAGGGCCACTGCACTCATGGTTCCTGAGCTGGGCGCTACTGCTAACCAAAGCCACACAGGGCAGAACCTGCTGTTCCAGGGAAGGATGAGCCTGGAAAACAAATGCTCTTTCTGCTCCTTCTTGAGGTGTGGATGGAAAGTATCCTGCGATCCGCCTCATGTCTTTAACTGACATATTGAAAGCATTTGAGAACTTTTATGCAGTGCCACTTTAAGAGCTCTGATGTATTCCACGGCCTCCATTGGCAAACGTGAGAGGGCTTCCCTGTTCCCCAGGATTGGGCCCGAATCCTTCCAGCACCTCTAGGGAGCGTGTCAGAAGCCCCAAGCCTGCTGTAGGAGATGAAAAGTAGGAGGCAAGAAGGCTGCAGTAGAAGAGAGAGCTGTCTGTTTGCAGTGAGCTGCTTCACCTCACCGGGAGAGGAGCATTAAGCAGAGCTCCCACTGGAGTGACAGTGACACTTTTAACAGATACTTAGGCAGAGTCAGGTGCTTGTTAGCGGGGTTATTATCTGTCATGAAGAGGTGTTGGAGCAGTTAATAGAGTTTACTGGGGGGGAGGCAGGGATATGGCTGCTTGGAGCAACATACCCTTCTGACTGCAGAGTCTCTGTTCCATCAGCATCTTACCTATTTGCAGCAACTTGCTTTCTACATTAAAGATTATACACATGATGTTGAGCTTTGTTGCTCAAAAAATAATTGCTTTCTAGGTTATAAAAATGTAGCATTGGCATAATAGAAAGCTAGTTACATCAGCTGCAAGAAAACTTGGAAATAATTCATTTGGCTCCTGCTGATGCTGTGAACCTATTACTTCTTAACTGGAATGGGCCCAATATTATTTAATGGTAGATTAAATCCATGGGACACCACAGAGAAGCTGCTGCTCCGCAGGTGCCAGTGTTGAACATGAGGACATATAGCTGCCTTCCTGTGGGAGCACAACACTGAAAAGGTCTCTGGGATTGCTGGAGGAGCATTGTGTCAGCAGAGAGGCAATTACCGGGGATTGCCAGTGGTGCCTGGAGATGGGCACTGAGGCTCTGCAGCACAGGGGTGGCTTGAGCCAGGTGAAGGTGTGTGCTGGTGTAGTGGCAGAGATATTGGGTTGCGACAGAAAGCTGATGGAAAAGCCTAAAGGTGGAAGTCAGAAAAGCACTCATTTTACATAGGGGCTTTTTTGAAATAGCATCAAAATTACTTTGTCAAATCTGGGATGGAATCCTCCTGGCAAAACTGGGGTTTTTGTTGTTGTTTTCTTTTTTCCCCGCCCCGTGCAAGTTAGTCTTCTTTTTTTTGAAGTAAAGAAAGCTCAGGAAATTAAACAATAGTGGAAGAAACTCATCAAACTTGTCTATCTTTCCCTTGTTCTCCGAAATCTGAGAGTGCTGAATTCCACACCATTATTAGGGTTTCTGAGTCTCTTCTCATCTAAGACAATTGGAGTGCAGATGATGTTGACTTTTATCTAAATCCTTCATGAGATTTTGATGTATTTTATTGTTGTTTGTTTTGTTATCAATATAATATTTTTAACCATACTGAAGGAAAACAATTGCTTAATTACCGGGTAATAAAATTTGTTGAGGTTGTGAGAATAAGTTGTCAAGGATCGTGTTTGTACACTCTGAGTACTGTGGGTCAAACAACATTTGTTTAAACTGTGGATGCTTTTTATTTTTAATTACAGGCATGAGCTGGAGTAAAGGATTTCTGAACCGGAGGGCTGTTTCCACCTGAATCTGTAGGCTGAGAAGGGCCTCTCTAACCATTGCTCTACTGCTGGACATAAATCAGCCTTTTATCCTTGGGTCTGCAGGCAATTAATTTATAGTGGCATTGGCACTGCTGCTGACATGCCTGATCAGGAGGTGGACTGAGCTTTCAGGAAAGATCATGCTCTGTTTTTCCACTGTAAACAGGTTAACATACTCTTATTAACAACTGATTTATAGTCTATTTACTAACAATTTTTGTTTCTTATTGTTATTTTTCTGGTTGAGACGTTATTACAGGTAAAGCCTGGGCATTGTGCAGAAAGCATTCCGCTGGGATTCTGCACAAGGTCACTAAGTGTGTTTCAGACTGTGCTTTTAAAGGAATTAAAGTGAAATTGAGCCCCAAGAGCAGAAAACAATGTAGAAGACGTGTGCTCTGCAGCATGATTTTCCAATAACAGTATATTTAGACAGCAAAAGGCGCAGACGTGATTCTTCTGTGAGTGTGCAGAGGATGTAATACTGCTGTTTTCTCCTTGTGGAGAGAAAACAATGAGTGCTGCTCATCAGGCCCTCTGATACAGGCTCAGCGTTTGCTGGTATCCCCAGTCATCCTTGTCTCCTGCTGGAAGATCAGTTCACATGTTAATGATGCAGGGCAGAGCTAGCCCAGGGCATGGAGGAGCAAGTGGCTCTCTGGAACTGCCGGGGGCTGTTCTGCCCTTGCCTCTTGCTCGAGGAAAGGTCAGTCTAGGAGAGAACAGCTGCCTTTTCTACCCATGCTTCGGGGTACTCAAGGTTTGGGGTGTTTGGTTACCCAGGCTACCCACTGCCTTCATACAAGATGTGTGTTGTCAGATACAGATGTTTCTCCTCTTCATCTCATTTTGTCCCAGAAGCAGCACAACTTTTTGGCTATTTTCTTTATTATTTTCCTGATGAGAGATGCCGCATAATGAGCATGGTGACATCCACAGCTCTTCCTTTCTTCGTGTCCTTGATTTTCTCCTTTTGGAGTCTAATTGTGAAGAGAAGGCTCCAGAAGATCAAGCCATGCAGTAATTAAACCCATGTTAAAGATTAAATGAAAGTGTTTAACGCTATTTGAATGTGCTATTCTAAATTTCATGGGGTAGACTCTTTATTTGGGAAAGAAACTTTCTGTGTTTGGTTGAAGCAAAGGATAAATTTTCTAGACTTTTGGGATGTGTATGAATAGCAGGCACTTAGAGCCTAGCACACATAAAGAAAATAAATCCAGGAAAAAAACCCCATATTTTTGGTGGTTCTAATATCTACTAGACCTATTTTGTTAAGCAATACTTAAAAACACATTTATCATAAGTTGCTTATTAAGATGCATGTCACATGCATCGTCATGCTGATCAGCCTGAAACAGAGCAGTTTCTCAGCTGATAATCTGCTGTGCCACAAGGAGGTCAGGTTAGAAGTCAAGACTCCAGGGATTAAATTGTGGTCCCTTTGAAATCGATAGGCATCTTGCCAATCATTTTGGATTCTGCTGTGTTTTGCTGTTTCACATGGATTCTCTTCTTGATTCTTATCAGTGATTTGCTGTGGGACTTCAGCAAGTTATTTAACTCTTCTGGTCTTTTACCTTCCCCATTAGTTTTTCAAAATCCTTTGCATTATGCGTAACACAGTAAGATCAACATATAAATACACTAGATATGCGTAATATTAAAAACATTGAGATTGATGCCAGAGAGATTTTTTTGCTTTTATGCTTTTTAGACTAGTAGCATTTTAGTTTTATACTTTTATATATTAGTACCCCTATAATCCTATAACCTCTATCCTACAACTCTGTATCTCTTTCCTATAGACAAAACAGAGCCAAGTTATCGGCCTTTAGGCATTCCAGAGTTGGACTCGATAAGCTATTGAAGTAAGCAGAGATCTTCCAATAGAAACCTGCCACAAGAAATAGTGTAACAATTCTGCTTTTCATTGGAGAATATTTAAAAACTATGTAACCCCTATAATAGCAGAAGCACGAACACCTTCGGGACTTTTTTACCCTTTTGCACCCTTTTACCTTTGTATAACTTACACTTGCTGGAACCCCGCTCGGCAGGATTGGGCCCAAAGCCTGCGCAGCGGGGGTCCCGGGGCTGTCCCTGGGAAACCTTTGCTTTCTCCAAATCCTTTTAATAAATTTTTACTTTTTACCCTCTTATTTCAGCCTCAGCCTGTATTTTCAAACATAAATAAGGCATCAAGATGATCAAACATTTCTCTGATTGTTCTCTTGTTACACTGATTTCCTGTTCAGGATTGTGGGTAGGAAAGGCAAATTTCCTACGTTGAGAAATACAATTTTTGTAGGAGGATATTTTTCATTCTGTGGGTAACTTTCTGAACTGCTTTCCATAGGTTCTGTGGACAAACCCTCTGTTTAGGTCAGAAGCAGGGCTGAGTGAGTAGAGCTTAAGAACTTAATTTGGTGCTTGGTGCACATACCAGGATGCTGATGGGAAAGGTGTGCAAACCAAGCTCTATAGCAGCATGTTTTCTCCAGGCATTGTAGGACACAGCAAGCACCACTTGTGCAGAGAACCACAGCCGTGTTATTCCCTAAGAACTGCAAATCTCATTTCTCCAGTTGCACTTCTTGTGTCTAAGACAATCCACCTGCCTGTCTCCTTCACATCATCTTTTCCTGTGGACCACACTGCTCCTGCACCCAGTGTGCCCTTGCTTGGCAAGTTGATTGCTGCGATGGAAAAGAGAGCCGCCAAAACTGATGTGAGGTTGGTGGACAGCAGGACCATTCCAAAGGAGCAATCCCTCATTCCCAGGTGAAGGTCATGGGTCATGTCCAGGGAGCAGCACTGGGCTTTGCACGGTCACCCTTGACGAGCAAGTAAAATGGGCCATGTCCTGGTCATTCCACGGGGCTGCAGCACTGCTGATGGATGAGCTCTTTTTTTCCAGAACAAGGCAGCCTTGGTCATCTTCCCTTAGTTACTACAATGTGGTGTTCCCTGAAAAAAGCCTGGGCATTGTCTTGGGAGACACAATTGGGCCAGGAAGCCTGTTGGAAATTCAACAATATGGGCTGTGCTCAAGTTCGTGCCCTGGCCCTGTTTCGTTCCATAGTACCTGTGTTTCATTCATGACTTAGGACGTCATTATTTTGCAGTATCTTTGCAGCTGTATGAGTGCTGCACCACAGCCTGACAGATGCTGTTGCAGTAGTGCAACACCAGGTACAGTTTGTACATCCAGGAAAGTGTCCAGTGGGCATATATGGGGTATTTTCATGTTGCAAAACCTGCTAGAGTAGTGTTGGAAGATTGACATAGGAAGGAAGAGCCAAATTTGTAATGTTTTTTTTCATGCTTTGTTTGGGGGAAATCAACTGGACTGAGCCAGCTTTTAGTGCATTTGAGGTGTGGGTGAAGGAGGGAGTGAGTTAGGAAATTACATTATTTGCAACACAGGTGCCCTCAGCCTTGTGTTGGTGGGTCTTTCCATGCCCTGGGATCCTGGAATGGATGGGCAGTGCTGTTAAAGTGCAAAAAAAAAAGGGGTGAGGGTAGCAGGACTGTGGGGGAAGCTGGAGAGGGAGCTTGCTCTGAACACTGCTGTGAGGCTCCAGGGCTGCCTGTGGCCATCTGCTTTGCACATCTGACCCATTCATCTCTCTAGGCTTAAACTGAGAGCAAACCCACTGCCCCCCTCTCTGCCAGGCCCCGCAGGTGCTGCTCCACAACCCGGAGAAAGAAGTCACATTGACGGAAAGTCCTCTTCCCTCCCTTTCCTTTCCCTTTTAAGGCTCTTGGCCAAGCTGTGTGATTCTTATCTGGTCTCTGCAGAGCCTTGAAGTGAGGTCATTCAGGAAGTTTAATTAATCCTGTACAATTGTCACTACATCCTCGGCTGCACATTGTGCTAGGGCCCAGCCCACCACCACAATGCATCTTACGACAGCTGAACATCTGTTTAAAAATTGGTTGCCAAGAAGTAGTACTTGCTAAGCCTCATTTTCCCTCTGTCTGTATGTGTGCAGCTCATCACAATATTGTATAACAATGTTAAGAGGAAAAACAGAATTCCCCCTTGCTCTAGGGATCAAATGGTAAAGCAAGCTAAAATTATCTGGGAAAGGCCGGTTCTGAAATAGCACTGGCAAAGAAACTGGCTGGTTTATATGTATCCTGCTCATACTTGTTTCCCAGGCTGGCACCATCCAGGACACTGGGCTGGGAAGTGATGCTGCAGGACATGGGATTTGTTGGGACACTGGGGTGGATTCAGCAGGGGCTTCAGTTCCTGACCACTGCTCCTCCCCTCAGAACTGGGACCTTGCATGTCCCCAAGGCTGTGCTCTCTCCCACTCTTTACTCTTTGACTGCAGAGAAGGACAGTGTGTTTCTGCTCCTCCTGAGGGTGGAGGAGTGTTGCACACGCACACACACAGAGACACACAAGGACAGTCTTAGTTCTTCCCAGCTTCCCAGGACAGCCTTTAAAAATTTTACTCTGGAAGAAAAGAAGAGAGATACTGATAATGAAGAGGGGAAATTGCAAGTCCTTTGCAGGGAGAAAGAGAATGATAGATGCTGGTAGAGGAGGGGAGCAGGGGGTGCAGGAACCAACAGAAATATGGGGCAAGTAATACCAAATGCCACAGCGGCAAAGATGAAGGGACATGTAGAAGGCACTGTGACAGGATGTGCTTTTATCTGACAGAATAGTATTCTTGGTGCTGTCTAATCTGTCTTTTACCTTTATTTGCTCCTATCCCTCTTGATTTCCTCCAAAATTCTTAGTGGTGCAAGAATATGAAGAAGCCTAGGATAAAATCCTACCAGAAGTATTTTGTAATGGTAGGGAGGTATTGGGGCCTGAAACGGTGCAGCTTTCAAGGAGAAGCAAAACTCTTCTCTGCTCCTACAGGCAGAATACCTAAAGTGCCCCAGAGCTGCTCACCTGGGATAACTGCTCCCGTGCGAGAAAGGTGGAAGTGGGGCTGATGTGGACCCCCTACCACAGCTTGTGAGCTGGGGCCACACTAGCCCTGCTGGCCCCTGGCTGGCACAGCTGTGGCTTGCTGAGGAGTGATTTGACATGAAGATTGTCTAATTTGGCATCTCTGATGAATAATGGATGGGGAGAGTCAATGTAGTAAAAGAGACTTTTTGAGCCTTTGGAGGTAATAATCCATGCTTCCAATTTCCCAAATGGTCTTGCCTTTTGCTTCAGTAATGAAATCTATTTTTCATAGTTTGGCCTTTTGGAGTTACCTGATTTGTTTCACTCTTTGCATTTGTTAAAAAATTTTAAATTGCTTTCTCTGAGGTTTCGCAGAGTGATTGTGCAGTTGAATGGGCAGAGAGGTGTATTTACATGCAGGCAGATTATAGGATTCTTCAGGATTATAAATCCTGGGATACTCAAATTTAGTTCCATACATGGACCATCTTTATAGTAATAATACTGGTTTATCTTGAGACAAGTTGTTCTTTCTTCAATATCATATTGCCTTTTCTTAGACTCATAAAGAATAGAATTCAAAATTAGACACATATAGTAATTAATTTTAAATTCTTTATTTATGAACTTGTCTTGTAAATACAGTCAAGCTCTAAGGAATAAACAGTTGACATAGCCTGCAGTATATAAAGGTATCTTCTAGAACTACGATGCAATAATACATAAAATTATATGTATATATAATTGTTTGTGTCATTTCCAAAGAACTGAGTTCTGTACTGGCTTCATGCACAGAAAGATGCTTGCCATGCATCGTCTGAACATCACGGGAGCTGAGCTGTCCAACTGTTGTGTGTGTGCAGATGTTAAATGGATGGCTTAGGTGGTGTCCTTGGTTGAATTGCTGGCCTCACCGCAGTGCAGAGGATTAACTGTGTGGCCAGGGGCCACTGCTGGTGATACGATGTTTTCTGGCAGGAGGTTTGTGTCTGTTCCCACCCTTACAGCATCTCTCTGGAGGGCAAACCCAAACTCCATCATCCTTATAGGGATGCCTCACTTGTTTTGGACATCTTGTTTTATAGGTATTCTGGAGGGCTTTACACTCAGCTTTTTGTCTAAGGAAGGCCCCTCTAAAGGAGGGTATAAATACTAAGGAGGACTGGAAGTGATCTTTTCCTAGAAGGGTTGTTTTATTGATAGCTTTCTAGCCAGTACTTTCCTGCCTCAACACAATCCTCTCAAGTACACTTATGGGACTGCATGAGTTGCATTTTAGGGTGTTTATCTGTTTTACCTTTTGACGCTGGCACAGATGTGTCTAGCTCCGATTTTTCTGCAGAGCTCTTAGAAGTCAGTGTAGTCTGGGTGTGTGTCTTTCATAGTGCAATAACTCCCCTGTTGTCCATATCACTGTTCTGTAGTACTTCTTTTCATGTTTTGTGTGTCTCAGAGTTGCCTGAGCTTGCTTCACTCTGAGTAGCTGGTACTGTTTTATGGCGGGTGTGGAAATTGTAGGCAACGGAGAAACGCTTTCTGTAGGTGTAATATACCTCTCATTTGTATGAGAAAACTTTGTTTTCTTTGTTTTGGGGTGGAATTTAAAGTCAGGGGGAGATGACTGATGCTAAAAGCAGCAGTTTTAGAGGCCAGATTCTGTCCTGATCTTACATCCTGTCTTTATTCAGGTCTCACAGTTGAAACCAAAGGGGATTGTACTGACACAGTCAAATATAGAATATGCCCCACTACCCCTGAAATAAACATCAGCTCACGCTGATATATACAACATCGTATTTTTTCAAAGTGCTTACCAGACACCAACTAATTAACCTGATAGTGTTTTTGTTTAATGAGGTCAGAGTACAAGCATGCTCACGGAAGTCTATGCTCTAAGCACTGCCCTCTGAAGAACACTGCCTTTTGGTTTAAGCGCCACATACAACAGTATTTTATTGATTACTGTTTTTCTGCTACAGTGCCATAGGGGTTTTGTATAGCAATGGGCTGGAGAGCCAGCTTTACCTTGCATTGTATTAGGTGCCATGATGCACTTTGTTAGTGCTTGAAATTTCATTTAAATGGTGTTTAAAACTCTATGAATTCTCATAGAAATGGGAAAAGGAAAGAAGTAACTAAGAAAACCATCAGTCCTAGGCAAAGATATCATGTCTCCTGTCTTTGCTGCAGTGTGTCGGGTATTTTAGCATAGTGGCTTGGACATTTGAAATATAGCTGTATTTAGGTGAGCTTTGGCTCCAGGCTGATCTTTTGTCCTTCGTGGGTGCTACCTAGGCCTGTGAGGTTTGTCCCTCTCCTCACCACAGAGCCCTTGCCTGACACTGAGAACAACCCCCCGAGGCTGCCTGCTGTGTTTTGGGGTTCAGCAACCTTACTACCCTGCTGATTGCCCGTGTCTGAACAACACCTTGCCCTGGCAAGAACGACGCAGCTGTGTGGGGGGGGAAATGGCTGCAGCCCAAGGTGGGTGCCTGCTGGTGTCTCTCCGACCTCTGGGCCAGCTTCACATCCTGCTCCGGGCACTGGTTTTGCAGCCGGTCGAGGGTCAGACGCGCCACACACCGCAGGAAAAGCAGCTCATCCGTTTTTGCGGATTGCTCAGAGTCACGTTTTTATCTGTGCCTGCAGAGCTGTGGTTATCAGCTGTTGCCTCCAAATAACTTGGGAACAAGACAGATTAGAGGCTTCCACCAGACAAATTAAATTGCGTGTCAGATCGTTTGGGATTCCGCTCATTGAACGGCTGAGGTTTGGTTTATGTGGTTGCAGTGCCACTGACACACCTCCTGATTTATAATTATAAAAGACCACTGAACTGCTAAGCTTTTTAAAAGCTTTATAAATGTGTAATGTGGGGAAGATTGATTAAAAATACATTTCTGGATAAAGTGGTATCGCATACTCTGTATATTTTCTAATAATAGTTTATCCTTACTTCTCCTAACCTCTCGTATCATGAGTTCTCTAGCAGACATCTTTCTGGTGTATCAAATGTGCTGTCAGGCCTTGTTTTGGCTTCAGCTGTTATATTTTTATACGATGGTTTTTAGTGTTTGTCACAAGTGCCTTAGCATCACTTTTTCCTACTTTCTCTCCTAATCCTTACTCCTTTTTGCTTGCTTTATGCTGAATTTTACTGACTAAAGGTGGCTGGTTAACAGTCACATATATCAGAAACTTCTGCTTACCTGTGTCATACTTACTGCCCCTGAACTCCTCCATCACTCTCAGGTTCTCCAAACAGCCCTTTCTGTTTTCTCAAGGCTATAATTCAAAGCAGAGAGACAGAGAGAAAGGGATTTCTGTCCATCTCCCTCTTCTCTGAATGTCCAGTTTGGGTTGTGTGTGACAGGAGGGAACCCAAGGATCGAAGATGCCCATGCTGGGGCCCCTGCACCTCCACTATATGCAATTTGGCCCTTTACTCTGAGGTAGGGTTGGTCTGGTTCTTCAGACGAATGCCCCCAGTCATTCATTTTGGCTTTTACATTCCCATAAAAGCCCAAAGTGCATTTTTCTTTTTACAGTCCTGAATCACAGCACCTTAAGTGTTGGTTAAGTTTCTTCTGAAAGCAACCTAGTCCAGGACCATCAAATACCCCTGCAAATAGCACCAAAATGTGAAGATGAATATGGGGCTGTGTGGCTGTTCTGTAGTATGACCACAGCTTGAAAAAAAGATGTGCAGATCCAACCAAGGGAGTCTAAATGATGTGTTTATGCTAGATATAAGCAGCAGGTTTAGTCAGGCTGAGGATAAAGCTGGAATCACCAATTCTGTTTTACTCAATCACCGGAATCACCATTTCTGTTTTACTAACAGTCGCATCCCCCAGCTAGCCAGACTGCCATTTCCCTTCTTGTAAAGGCATCTTTACTCAGTGTGAAGTGTAACTTTTAGGAATATGGGATTTCCAAGTGAATATTTGAAAAGAAACCAGGGGAACCAGAGGAAACACTAAGCTGGCTTCTTGTGTGTACTGGAGAGTCATGCCTTCTGCTTCTTCAAGCCATGAGGACAGGCCCTGACTGCAGTGTTTACTGTGTGAACAGTAAGCTGTGTAAACAGCTTTCTCCTTTCCTCTTTCGCAGGATGGTGTGGTGGGTGCAACAATTGCCTGAACTACTTAGCAGAAACACAGCAGCCCCTCTGCCACTGGGGGCTGTGGGTCCTTTATCAGCTCTGTGTAGGTGGCCTTGGAAAGTCTTAAGACAGCCCCAGTCTTACACTCAGTGACGGAGACCTGACCTGCCCTGGGAAGGAAACAATCACGCAGTCTGCTCTGCCCTTGTCCGGTTTGGAGCCAAAGATGTCACTTCACCACAAAAGCAAAGAGGAAGAGGAAGGAGGAATGACCTCACCCTGCTGCATCAGAGAGCACAAAGGGGATGAAACCACTGGGGACGAGCTCAGCTGCTCTAGGAAATTCCCTTCTCCAGCCTTTCTGAAGGCATCATTGGTATTTCCAACCAACCAAGCAACCTTCTGTCTGACGCTTCCTGTCCATGTTCATTCACCCACCCTGTCTAGCCCAGTTCCCACTCTCCCAGTGCAGCCTTCCCTTGGCAGTGGGACACCTGGACCTGAGCAATGAATCTCCCAGGCTCCGGCCCCACCACCGCTCTTTCATATCCTGGCACCGGCCACCTTTGCTGCCTTTGCCTGTACATGACTGACTTTGCCCCTCCTAGTGCTCTGCCCAAGTTCAGCTCAGGGTCTCTCCTTTGGTAGCAGTTTTGGATATAGAATCAAAGAATAGTTTAGGTGGGAAAAGACCTTTAAGATCACTGACTCTGACCTTTAACTCAGCACTGTCATGTCCACCACTAAACCATGTCCCTAAGTGCGACATCTACACGTCTCTTAAATACCTACAAGAATGGTGACTCCACCACTTCCCCTGGGCAGCCTGTTTCAATGCTTGACAAGCCTTTCCACGAAAGAAAGTTTTCCTAGTATCTAATATAAACCCCCTGTGGCACAACTTGAGGCCATTTCCTCTTGTCCTGTTACTTGTTACCCGGGAGAAGAGTCTGAACCCCACCTCACCACAACTTCTTTTCGGGTAGTTTTAGAGAATGACAAACTCTCTCGAGCCTCCTTTCCTCCAGGCTTAGCAATCCCAGCTCCATCAGCTGTTCCTCATGAGATCTGTGTTCTAGACCCTTCAACATTTTTGTTGGATATAAATTCATCACCTTTATCTCATAGCCATCTACTAAAAAAAAATAAAAAGAAATTGCAATGGGTCCTACCTCTTCATCTGGGCTGCCTTCATATTTTTTCTGGGCATGCAGACCTTAATTTTCCTTTAATGATGAATCATTCTCTAAGATTTTGCTCTTCCTGGGAGTCCCTTTGGTGTGTATTGTTCAGGTGACTGAGTCTTGGTCATGAGTCTATCCCACTGTTTTCCATTGGAAGGTGAAAGCTACCTTGGGGAAGGGCTGGTATAATACAGTTTGTATCACACAGATATTACTGGAGATGAGACAATTACCAAAGTATCTAGATGCTCTGTGCCTTTTTTTTTTAAATTGACTACTAAGTAATGAATGAAAACTAGTCTCATAAAGTTCAACTTCTAAGAAATTCCAATTTCCTTTGATATACGGGAAAAAAAGCGCTTGCTTTTGGCAAAAATAATACCAGAATATTGCTTTCTACACCCAAAGGAATTAAAACAACTAATAGGTGAGCTACGGACGTGTATGTGCTTTAGTTGTGAAGGAGTGCATCCCTTTGGATATTTGCTGACTATTTTATGTCCATGGATATCCCCTGATTGTCTAACTTCCCAGGGTATGTGAATGCTGGCAGGCTATCAGGTGTGTGAATGCCAGGAGAAGAGATCAGTTTTCACTGGGGAAACTAGGAGTGGGAAGTGAAATTATCTTTTTCCTTTTTTTTTTCCCTCCTACAGTAGTGGAAAAGGTTTGGGTCCTATGTTTGAACTAATTAGCTTAGCTAATTAGAGACTTGTTTTGGTCTGTCCTGCTTGTGCATTAGTCCTGTGATGGGAATAAGAGCAGAGACCCTAGGGAGCAGAAAGACTTAACAACTTGTTTTCTATTACCTCAATTGGTTTTCCTTTAACACACAGTATGAAAAAAGGTATGACGGTAAAAGTATGATGAAGAAGTATGGTCTGTATTGTAAGACTTGGCAGTCATTTGCAAATTGCAGTTACTAAATCTTTGGTTGTAGAGAGTTTGGCTTCAGTAAATACTAAGATAAATTCAGGTACAGCTTCCAAGGTATTTTTTATACTGTGAGATCAACCAACACATCTTGCAATGTTACAGCTATTTTTTTTTCCACTCTTCCTTCATCCCTTCCTTACTGCAGAGGAAAATTCTTTTTGAAGTCTTTGGACATGGTGCTTCAAAGGAAAATTATAACCTTAAACATAAAGTTCCCACAACTTGAATATCCCTGTGTCTTCTAAAGGTGATGAATTCTAATTCTATCATCATGGAGAAGATGATTAAAAAAATGAGCTGTCAGTCTCATCAGCTTTTTTAGAGGAGGGATGAGATAAATTGCAGAGTTAAGCAGCTAAATGTTGGAGTAAAAATACATTTATTACCTTTTTGAAATCAATGCATATTACAGAAATGTTCAGCAATAGGCAGTGTGCTTTGAACAGAGCAGTCTGCTGATAGATTTCCTAAACTACCAAACCAGAATTCATAGGGGAATATGCATGTGTCCAATAGGTATCTCTAATAGTTAGAAAGAAATTGGTAAAGTTTCTCCCCAAACATCACAACAAAAAACTTAATCTGAATTTTCTGAAACACTGATCTGAACACTGAGTGGTTTGGCCCAGCATCAGGTAAGGCTTCATTGTCTCCTAAGAGGTGGTGAAGTTAAAACCAAGTATTGCAATGTGTTCATTCTTCGGTAAAGTAATTACAAAAGTATTTGGAGCATAAGAATCCTTTTCTAAGCTAAACCTATTGCTATCAGTCAACTGCTCTTTCAGTCAACTTGATTTGTATTCCAGCTTTGCCATTTAGATTGTGTCAAAAGATGAAATTTTATACAGCCTTTCTCCTGGCCACTTATATGTCTCCTTCACCTCATGTAACCGTTACATAAGAATAAATATATTGGACATCAGAAAGCTGGTATTTTGCTTCCAATTTCATTTAATCTTAGGCTTAATGATGTTGAAAATTCACAGAACCTCTAGAGATCTCTTGGGTTCCAGTCTCTATGCTTACAGTTTGCATGAAGGTAAAATCACATGGGAAATACTCAGGAAAATTAGGTATTTTCTCTGCCATAGAAAATACCTTCCTCTGACAGCTGCAGAATCCTTGATTAGTCTTTTTCTTTCACATCCCTTTTTAGGGATGTTATCTCTGCCTGGGTGGTATATTTGTAGCAGGCTCCAGTGAGTGATTTATTTCCTACTGACTGACAAAGAGGAAGGATTATATTAAGACACTGATTGCTGAACTGTCCTGATTGCTTCGTTACTGGCACTTTGGAGAATGCTGGGAGAGGAAGCCTGGGTACTGGTAGCCTCAGGATTGACAATCTCTATGCACACCGAAAAAGAAAGATTTTCTTGCAACAGGTTGGGAATTGGACAGTTCCCCTGGCAACAAACTGCTGCTGAAGTCAAGTTTGCATCATCTGGAGGGTCTGTGTCTTTGAGACCAGGAGGCAGACAGAACTTGCTCCCAGCTCTGTCCTCAGACCAAGTGGTGTGATGCTAGAGAAAGGCTTGGGAGGTCACACAAAGCAGAAACCTCCCTCGCAAGTTCTGCTCTTGGGCCAACCACATCCATACCTATTTTTGCCAGCTGGATGACTGTGAGCATGGTATTCTAACCCACGAGACCACAGTGGAAGGTCCAAGTTTCCATCACCCCCATGGTGCTTCACCCTGGAGGTGCTCAGCACTACTGAGCCTCTGGGTGCTGCCAAACATCTCCAGAAGTCTTACTGTGACCATTTCCCAGGAAAAGGCTGCAGGCCGTGTGGGAGGCAGGGCTGGAGCCCTGCTGCAGTTCTGTGGGCAGAGGGAATGGTTTTGTGGGGCCTGAGGACTGTGCCACACAAGTTGTGAGCAGTGAAGGAGGAGGAGAGCTTCTCTGTTGCCATTGTGGGTCAGTGCACAGGGCTTTGCACCTGCCATCTGCTGAACGTGGGGATCTCTATTCCATCAGCTCTGTGCTCATGTGCTGGTGGCGTAAAATCTGCTTCCCCACACACAGATGAATTTCTCCTCCACATGCATGTCTGGAAGAAAAAAATCAGCCATATATCAATTTTGTCCTATGCTCCTATGCAAATTAATGATACCATTTTGTGAACGTCTCCCAGGGCTAAACTCTTGAGACAAACCCAGCCTGTTTGGGAGACCAGGGACTGTGGGGACAGAACTAAGAAAGGGTTCTGAAGGCAAGGCCTCCTTCTCAGGCCTAGGAAGGTGGGAGAAGGACTGTCTGACAAGTGTAGTGATTGTGGAATGGTTCCCATGATGTGGGGAGCTGTGGAGGGAAGAGGAGCCTGCTGGGCTTCTGACATTTATTTTGGGAACTGGCTGTAATTTTATCTGCCTTCAGCACAGCCCAGGCTTCTGTCTTGAATGATCTGTTGCTGCACAACAGGAGGAGGGGATTTCTCTGCCTGCTATAATATATCTAGTGCAGAATTTTTTTGGAGGTAGCATTTTGATTAGAGAGAACCCCAATGGATGAATCGGTTTAAAAATTAAAGTGGAGGATGTAGGTGTAATAATTTCTCCCTTTTCTTTGATGTGAAGATATTTAATTGTACATCTCATCCAACTAGAACTGACCTGAGGTCATTCAGATGAGGGTTACTAATGTAGTGCTGTCTCTTTTAAGTCTAGCAATACCTATAGTGACACAGCCATGGATCAGCATCTGCATTCCCTCTCTAAACATGTGTGCTTTCAGGGATTTATGTAACTGCTGCTGGAATTTCCTCCTGACTGGTTGACACTTGTCAGATCTATTGAAACCATCTCAGTGAATGAGGAGAAAAAAATATTTCCTCTTGCCTACAATGAAAAAGTAATTTAAAGTAATTTAAAAAGAAACAAAAGAAAGACAAAAACTGAAAAGGTTATTACTTGAAGATGTTGCCCAAAGAAGCTGTGGACTCGGCTGGGTAAAGCCATGAGTAACCTCAGCAGGAGGCTGCCTCGGTGGCTCACAAGATCCCTTCCAGCCTCAGTGGTTCTGTGACTGGATAAACTGTAAGCCTTGGCAATGTGATGGCTATGTGTTCTTGAAAAATTGCTTTAGAAACACAGCATTGGGGATAACAATGCCTGCTAAAGATTGACAGTAAGTCATATGCCTGAGGTGAGACAGGATTTTTACCTGAAATGTCCACACCATGGTGGAAGGAGCTGGCTTTTATGTCAGTGCTGTACATCTGTCAAAGAAATCCCATCACATTGTTTACTGTACATAGTGCATGTGTATATTGCAATACACCTCTACAAAATACATTCATAGATTGTACTCTTCACAGAGTTCCTTTAGGCATTACCTGAACTCATACTGATGTGACAAGCTGCTCTGTGATGCTGTGGATCTCCCTATTCCTCCAGCAGTCTGCAGGCTGTCACAGAGATGGCCAGAAAATTCTCACACTGGGCAAAATTCTACTTTTTCAGAGGACTTGCGCTCAATTTTGCCAGGATTCAGTTTGTCAAAAGCTGTAGTAAACACTAAATACCATGGTGGCTATTTAGTCTGAAGAGGGAGATAGCAAAAGCGATGCATACAAAGTGAGGAGGCTGTTATGCAAGCCAGTACACAGCAGCATGTACCAAGTGGTGATACCACTTGGGGTTTGGCTCTGGACCTTCAGATTAGAGCTACTTCCTCTCCCTCTCCAACACCTCCCTCCCAGAGCAATGCTTGACTGTCCATCAGGAATGAGTTGAGCGGAGGAAAAGCCTGTGTTTCTCTGTGCCCATCTTTTCACTGCAAGGTATCCTAATGGTTTCTTGGCTCCAGGTTCTTTGGAAAGGTGTAATCTTTCTAGTGGTGGTTGCCACTTGCTGGTGATGGCTGCTGGAGCACTTGCTCTCCAAGCACGTCTGCAACAAAGACTTCATTTTCATGCGTGTTCCTGCCACATCTGCCTATAATTAAAGTTGAGCAGTCAATTAGAGCCTCAGCATGTCTGTGGATGCCAGCGCTGCAATATTCAGTTGCCTATGTGTAATAATTTTGAATGTGTGAACCTTGTCCCACGGTTGACTTGACACAGCATCAGTATTGGCTTTGTTCTGTTGTTCTTGCCTTCTAACGTGATCCTGTGCCATGTGAAATTATGCAGTCAGGTCCACAGAGTATAAACTCAGGAGCAGATATTTACAAGACAGTCCAAAGTAAATTATAAAAATTCTCTTTCATTTCTTGGCTTCCTCTTTCACAAGACTTTCCCACCACAACATTTTCTCGTGTGTACCTTCACTAGGACAGGCAATGTGCTGGTTTAATATTTCTTTATTCTATTCTGATTCTTTGCCGCCCACATCAGTATGGTGTCTTAACTATCACACACAGATCTGAGGAGAGAAGATTGAGAAAAACAGCCTGCTAATTAACATTCTAGTGATGGGAAAGAAATTGTTCTGTTAGCATTTAATTTTTGAAAAGCACTTAGTGTAAAGGTTTTGGGGGGAACTTTCTAAATACTTTGCTTAATAAAGCAGCAATTGTGTGAAGATGAGAATAGACAATGATTGCAGAGACAATGGAATATGATTTCTGAAAAAAAAAAAAGGCCCACTGTGCAAACTGAAGTCTGCTGGTGTCAAAGAGACAATGGCATTGGTGCAGAATTGATAAACTACACTCAAAAAATGAAATACTAGGTAATGGCCATCTGGCAGTCACTGTAGATTAAAAGATACCTTTTTGCTGTCTTTTGAAGTTGGAACAAAATTAAAGATGTTTTACTGAGCAAGATTATAGGAAAGGCCATTCCAGATAGTGAGTACTTACTCTGGTAGATATGGAAACCAAAAGATATATGCGGGGGCTACCCATCTATCTGCCTATATATATGGCAGTCATTACTCACCTATGCAGCCAGAGTTTGGGGTAAATAGCATTAGATGATGAGAATGGAGGGATGACTACAGGGACCAGCTATGGCATTAGGCTCCTAGCCTTACGTGGCAGTTATTTGTTGTTAATTCTCAGAGAATTCAGTGATGGGGCACAAACTATGTAGACAAGATCAAATTCAGTGCCATTTCAGCTTTTCTTGTTTCTTGTTGTAATATTCTGAATAAACACAGACTAAAAAAACTAGACAAAACATCTTTTCTCTCATGGCAAACTTTTCCCAAAATCATCGGTAGCGAACCAATTACTTAATTTCAGTATCACCTCAAAAGTGTGAATGAACTTTGATCTTAGCTCTGTGCTTCAGTACAAGTCTTCACAAAAACATCCAGTGTGGATACACGTTACCAGTTGCTTCTGAACGCAGAGAAACAGGCTGAAATAAAAAATGATACAGAATGTACAAAGACAGCCCAGGAGGAAATGTGGGCATACTGCAACATCATGTTGGAAATGTTTTTATCACAGCTGAACATCTAGTTCTCAAGAAAAAAAAAACAACAAGAAAACCACCACCACCCCCAACTTCTTGTGCATATTTTCCTTACATTTGTCTTCAAAAAGCTGGTTTTGGATTCAATGACTTCTGGTTCAGACAAAAGGAACTGGAAGAGAAAATCAGCATATGTAAAAGAATACGTGGTATTACCTTTTCAGTTTTAATAAACTCACCAGCAGCTTCAAGAAGCAATGATGAAAAATTGTTCTAAGCATATCTCATAACTGATGCCAGGTAAAAATACAACTACAACAGAGGTACTAAAATATACTCCTTGGTTAAAGTATAAGGAAATGAGGGCTTTTCCCTGCTCTACCCACCAGTGTATAGCTGGAGTTTATACCTAAACAATAAAATGAAAGGTGCATTAGAGGTAGCATGGTATATAGAAAACTCAAAAACGTGTGGGCAAGGATTCCTGGAAGTGTATACTATACACTGGAAGTGTACAGTAAAGCAGGATGTGACCAAACAGAGCCAGACTTGCCTGCACAGAGATAAAAACAAATATTTGGATGATTGTACTGCAGCTTTTGTATTATTGAACATACCTATCATTTAGAAAAAAAAATATCCCTTCCATGTTGGAAGAGTCTGTTCTTCCTAGGGAATCCAGCTGAGTCTACCTCAATGTCTTCCTTGAATCTTGTTAGGGCAGATTTTTCTGTTACTATTGTTTGCAGCAAGCATGGGACTTTATGTTGTGGAGCTGGTAGAGTCATCCTTTGAAGCCTTCTTTTTTTGTTGTTTTCGGGCTTGAGGGGGTTTCTTTGAAGGCTGGTGCTAATACGCCTGTGAGTGTGCACCCTTGTAAGTAGCATTGATCAGAGTCAGTCTTGTCTGGGCTCTGTGAATGTCAACAACTTAAGAAAAGAATGAAGAAATTCTTTCAACTCTCAGATGCCTTCACAAGAGTGAGGGACTGCAGAGACGCCTCCTAGGTTATAGAGGATATTATGCAAGAGGGAGGATTTGGGGAAAACAAGGTAGGATTTGTATATCCTCTGCCTTTGTGGTTAGTGGAGGGAACGTATGCAGGCAACAAAGTGGCTGGAGAGAAGCAAGAGTGCTGAATAAGGAAAGAGTATGCCTGGCATCAGAGAATCCAATTCACCATAGCTGGGCAAATTGGTGCATGTCCATGAACTCTCTCACGTCCAAATCCCTGGGTGTCCTTAATCCATGAGATGAGTACATCGGACAACTGTGGGACCACCAGGAGGCATTCATCTGAGAAAAGCATACTTTCTCATGGGGAATTCCATATGCTGGCTGTGGGAGAATACTGGCATGCAGCTGTGTCCCCGGGCAACCCAGAAATGTTGACCTTGGCCACCCTTGCTGGCTTACTTCCCACGTTGGCTTGAGATTTGGATTGCTTAACTATACCCATGCTACCACATGCCCGCTGCAGGATGGGGGACACTGCAGGTCAGGCAGCATAGTGTGGGCATGTAGGGACTATGTATAGGAGCCTTATGGATCTCAAAACCTGTTTTCTATCATTGCAGGACTGTAGGGCTCCTCAGGTCTAGTGGTCCATGAGGAGACAGCAAAAAGGTACCAAAATCAATTCTCTTTCCCTTTTGTAGTTCATCTGCCTCATATTCAGCCCAAATACCAGGTGCAGCAGGAAGCACTGTGTTTTAACTGCAGAATTATTTCCTTCTGCCATTAAAAGAAATTTTAATGCACAGCAAGCTCCATTGAAGTGCAAGTGAAGGGCCCATTTCATAAAAGATTTAGGCACCGTCTCGGTGTATACTTTTGATTTGTACAGCAGGGAGCTTGCACTTGGAAAGAAAAAGGGGAGGGGGAGAGGACTTTGCTTTAAATTACAGCTTTTTTTTCTTACTCATTTTGCATTCAAAAGCCTAAATATATTTTCTCTTTCTCTTGCCTTGATTTATGACCTTATAAAAATGAGATAGAATCAGCTCAGAAAAAAAAAAAGGTTAGGTCTTCCCAGAGTCTCAAGCCTTTGTGTAAGTCCCCGAAGAACAGCTGTGCAAATTACATTTGCTGCTATCAGATAAAGTGGAGACAGAGAGCAGTTTTTCTAACAGGATCTGGACAAGGTTCCATTTTATTTTGTCATTTTGAATACAGGTTTGATTTTGTTTGCTGGTAATCACAGCCTTTAATGTTACCTTGCCAAAAATGGCTATTGCTCGAGAACTCGCATCAATATGATATCAGTACAGGCAGAAAGAGAAACATCCTGTTTATGTGAACGTCCCTAACAAAAGAAGTCAAGATCTAAACAGATAGAAGAGAATGCCAGTAACCATGAAACAAACTACGTGCCAGATGTTAGTCATGCTGCTTAGAGCACTAGGAGAAGTTGATCAGCTATTACGTTGATGAGTGCAGCTTATGAACCTGTAGAGAAGGGAAGCGATGGTTGTCATTTGCATGATTAAAGTCTTGTGTAGTATTCTACATTAAATCATAAGTAATTTCATTTTACCTGAGTGTATTAATTAAAAAGATACATTTTAAGACATTAACTTCCCTTTCTTTACAAATTCAAATAAAGCATTTAAAAGTAGAAATTAATTTTATTTCACAGACTAAAAGAGCTACAGAATCACAAACCAAATTAGGTCAAAAACCTAGCCCCTGCTCAGAGTATGGCCAGGTTCAAGGTCACAAGAAGTTGCTCAGAGCCTTTAGTTAACTTTGAATATCTCTATGGAAACCAGAATTTTTTTCCAGACAACCTCTTTTCATTGCTTAACTGTCTTCATAGTGGAATTGTTTTTTATCCAACAAAACAGAATTTCCCTTGCTGAAATTTGTATGTGTTGCCTCTTGTCCCTTCACTGTGCACCTCTAAAAGGACCCATCTTTGCTGTAGTCCTCCAAAGGCCCTGTCAGGCTGCTGTTAGGTGCCCCCTGAAAACATCTCTCTTCCAGGCTGAACAAGCCCAACTCTCTCAGCCTTGCTTAACTGGCAGGGGCTAGAGCCACAGTCATTTTGGTAGCCCTCTGCTGAGCTCACACCATTTTTATGATCTCACCTGTCTTCTGGAGGGTGTAAACCTGGGCACAGTGGCTTCACAAACACCAAGGAGGAAAGCTGTGGCCTTCCACATGCTGACACTATTGGTTTTACCTATGTGTTTATGGAGGGTGCACTCCATCCCTCTGTCCAGGTTGCTGATGAAGACGTTTAACAATGCAAGCACTGATATTGTCATTCACAACCAGCTGCTAATTACGCTGACTGCTGGATGTTGTCTTTTGAACCCAATGGTCCAGCTTCTCATCCACCTAGTTTTAGTAATTTCTGAACTAGGCTTAAGTTCTGCTACTGCTTCTCTCTCCTGTGATGGAGGTAACTTGGAGCAGAATATTCAGGACTTGCAAAATTTAACTAGTTGTCCAAATAAAATCAGATTGTGATTATTCAGCCCGCTTTCCATTTTGCATTTTTTTTTAAGAAAGTAACTGTGTTTCTCAAAGACTAATAGGAGTTTATTTTTCTTGTTTGAATCTCCTTTGGGCTTCCAGAAATCTTTGAGGAAGGGGAGTGTGTGAAAGACTAAGGCTTAAAGTGAAGGGACTGAAGCCAAGACCAGCAAAGTATGGGTTTGTACAGGAATAAGACCTGTATATACACAAAAGTATTTGTAGCTAGCAGACGATATAAGCACTCTTGCTACTCTGTGTAGTTTCACTGTTTGATTAAGGAAGGAGATATTTCCCCTGCAGCAGTGCATCCGTTTTCAAATAAAAAATTTTCACAGAAGCCTTTGAATTTTGATAGAACTTGAGCAGGCTGAAAAGAAATACCTGACTTTGCTTGGTTTATTGATATTAGGCAGATTCTTCAATAGTATCAAATAACCTGCCTCACTATATTAGTAACCAATCACTGTTTTGGATGGTATTAAAGGATACTAGGGACAGTAGCAGCATTATTGTATTATAAATTAACAGTATGTCTGTTTGATAATCAGCTTGTGTAGTCAAAATGAAATAATTTCGTACTGTGAACCCCAAATTTACAAACCAGTGTTTCATGGGAGCTTTTAAAATGTCAGTTCTCTGTTTCAGGTAGCTTTATTACTTTCGGAAACCGCTGAGAGTTGTGGTGGGCCACATACTTCCAAATTCACCATTCATTACATGGTCAGATTTCACTGTTTTTACCAGCCCAGGGTGGTGGAGACGCTTTATGCCTCAGTGCTCAAAGCAGCATTCATGGACAGTTCTGGATCCCTGTATTTATTCTGTACTGTAATCTGATAGTAATGAATGGCTCTTCTGGCTCTTTCTCGATTGGCAGGTAATAGTGGGAGCTTCCAAGCCACACCAAGGTCACAGTTAAGTCTGCTCTAGGACGTGGTGCAGATTGTAAATTGGAATAGCCACACTGCATCCTACTGGCTGTTTGAGGGTGTGGGCACCTTCATGATTTAAACTAACACATTTTACTTTACAACTGGGGCATGCTAAGAACATGCATACAGTCAATTATTGTGATTCAGCTGATGGACCACCTGTGCCCTGGAAACCCACTTGTTTTTAACCTAATGCCTTTATCCACACTATTTTTCATATAAAACTTTGCACTGGATAGCCTTTAAAAAGTGCTTACAGTGGAGCCAATGACATAATCCAGGTTGATGCATATATAACTGGTGAGTGTTTATATATTCTGTAGACTGTGTATGGGGGCAGTAATGGGAAGACTGTTTAATGATTTACAGACACTTCTGCAAAAGATATTTTCTTAATACCATGGCAAACATGTATAGAGACGCACATAGGGAGTTAAAGGGGCATGCCAAAAAAAGGGAAGTAAGGGTAAATAAAATTTAACACACCTTCAAGATGCATTTGTTGTGTGAATACATCTGTGCATTATCATCGTGTTCATTACACATTTTTCTCAGAAACATCATGCTCAAGAGCAAAGGTAAGGTGACATTGTAGTACGACGTGTGCTTCTAAAAGCCTGTCAGTGGGGGGTTAGATTTGAATTCTTCTTCCGATTGAGACTCTCTTGAATATCAAATGGTTTCTGTCTGGGCTGTTTAAAAGATTCATAAGTAGAGTCCGATTCCTGTTGGTGATTCATTTATAAAATTTCAGGTGAGGGAAACAATAACCTGCAAAGAATTTCCAGCAGAAAAGTGTATGTGAAGGATTTAGAAAACTGTTTCCTGTATGGACCAAAACCTTCTGCATGGCTGAGTGTAAAAACTGCAGCAGTCACACTATGCTGATTCCCATGCTGGCATTTTGCTACTGCCTCTATATGCACTAGAGCAGGCAAAGAGAGAACACTGTGACCTGGGGTTTTGAAAGCCAGGATGTAGAATTCAATCTTTCAGAAAGCAAAACATCATCAACAAAAGACAGTGATTGTGCTTTAAAGCCACCTGGGAGCAGAGAGAGAACACATACTCAAGCATTCAGAAAGCCAAGGCAGCCTCACATTGTTCTGCTCCTGATTTTGCCAGAGATGTGAAACTGAAACAGTTGTGTTGTTGTTGATACTGAGAAAAAGCAAGTTGTCTACCTCTGCTGACCTTGAAGCCCTGCTTTGGTTCTGAGATAATTTTGTTAAGTTGGTTGTTTCTTCTCCTGAGCCTTAAGCTGGGATAAAACAGAAGAATGACGAGGATGGGAGATGAGGGGACACAGCCATTGCCAGCAGAGTGGGAGTCTCAGTGGCTTTAGAACACCTTGGGCCCCCTGACTACACCAGCACAAGCCAGACTTGTGCTGCTATGAGAAGAGAGCAGCCCTGCATTCTGGACAGCAGCGCTTAGAGTTGCCCCAAAGTTGTACTCCACCAGATATGCTGGAGAACAGCAACTAAGAAGAAAGCAAAACGAGTTTTATGACTGATGAAACAGCCACTGAAGTCAGTATCTGGTGAACATGAGGCAAATCTTTTGCAATGCTAAGTTTTGCCATGGGACAGTAGACAAGAGAAGTGTTGTTATCCAGAACTGCTAGATATTTCTTCATACCTTTTCGGAAATAAAAGAGAAACTCTGATAAAAGTGAATGAAGCCACTTGAACCCTTTGCCCTGCAGCACGGGTTGGCAGAGAAATGGGGAAGAATATTGTGATGCTTCCAGATTTTCCAGGAAACTAGCAATGCTCAGGAAATTGGAGAAGCTGGAGTCCCTTGCATGGATGCGTGCCAGAGACAAAAGCATTGTTCTAACAGCTGAAATCTGTTTCTACAGGCTCCATTGAGCAGGGCATAAGTACGTACTTAAGCCTATCCCAAGCCAGCAAGGAGCAGAAGTGTGGGCTGAAGTTCCAGCTGTGCTACTGATTGCGTGCTGCAGTAGTGTGAATCTCACCATCTCCACAATGGGCTTGCTCTGCTTTGACACTTCTTTGCTATATCAGAAGTAATTACGTGAAGGTGACCAACCTGAACTGGAACACGGCTTTAGGTTATCTTAAACTAATGAAGGCAAAGATAGATATTTACACTGTCTGATTCTACACAACTATTTAGGTGCCCTGAGCCATTTTGCTAGTATCCATATCTTTCCCTTTGGACATACAGGGAAGTTGGGCTCTCAGGCTCATGAGTTCTGAATCACATTTTAATTAGATGACTAAAATGCCTGTTATAAATGTCTTTATAAAAAGCAAAGTTTTAACTGTGAGCAAAATTAAGTGTTGAAATCAATTTGAAAAGTAATTTCAATTTGTCATCACTTGCAGTCTTTCAGCTGAGCATGAGTGTTAATAAACATACATTCCCCCCACTTGTGTGGGGTTCTTTTACTGCACATTCTGGCACTGTGCTGCACAAATTGAGTCAGGTCCTTGGTGTGCTTTACTGTGTATTCCTCCTGAGGGAAGAACTGTGTACAACAGGATGGCTTCTTTTGCTAGCAAAATTTGGCATGTGTGTGAGAGCCTGCTTTTCTGAGAAGATGGCTGGCAGTATTTTACAGTAATTGCAGTTTCCTGTGAACATACAGTGCATGCCATAGTCAGATGATGGATGATCAAAGCATGATTTACTAAATCCAGATTATAATCTAGCAGAGACAAATTTCCTGGCCAGCTGGGAATGACTGCTAGATGACGCTACCTAATGTGTAGAGTTCAGAAAGGACATACACGTGACTTTCCAAGTAACAACTTGGAATGTAAGTCCTGGTTTTCCAACTGCTGTACCTAGTGATTGCTTGTAGACACTGAAAAAGAGCTGTGAGAAAGTTTCAGATAAAGCTGCAGTATTTTCTCATCATTTTTTGAGTGCCTTGCTGGAGAAAAAGCTCAAACCATTTCAGATTGTTACCCTGGACCTTTGCCTTTTTATCTTAGGAAAAGGAACTGTGCCTCTGAGACAGCATCAAATGCTTTAGGTAGTTCCAGGAGGATGAGAAGTGATGTTTACTGTGTAGTCGCTGACTACAGGAGATTTTGTATCCATTAAAATGGTTTCATATCCAAGTTCTGGATCTGAATATACCCAGTAAGATTCATTTATACAAGGCTACACTTCATCCTTGGTTATTTATTTGAGAAATTGTTTAGGAAGAATGGAGAAGGGTTAACCATAGTCAACAGCAGATTGTTACCCGTGCACCCAGGACACTTTGCATACCAAATGGTGTCTTTGAAGAGAGCCTTCTCCTGTGGGTTTCGTGTCAGCTATTTCTGTCAAGTGGCACCAGCTCACCATGATGGAGGAAAAGTAACTGTTGTATTTAAAATTCTTGGTTCATGCTCTCTCCTTGGTATGTAACACTTTGTGCTGGTTGAAGGTAAATGAAGGTAATGGGCACCGGAAGCCTTGATGGAATGCTGGGTATAGTGGTGTCCTTTCATGCTGCTTTGTGTTTCTGGTGCTTGTTTCATCACGATATCTATCTGTTCAGAACTGATTAAATCATCTGTGAATCACAGGAAGACTTGGGCTGAGATTTGGCAGTATCAGTGGAGGGATGTGGGCAGGAAGGTTTCATGAGAGTATGGGACAACCTCAGCTTTTATTTTCTGCCACTTGGTACTTTGGTTTCATGCCTATGGCAGGGGAGCCCATACAGTGGCAGAAAGCAAGGGAGGTATATGCAAATGGTAGGAAGACAGAGCCATATGGTAGTCAGTGTGCTGATTGTCAGTGCTGTCAGTGCTAATGCCCCACAAGCCCCTCATGTTTTCCTCTGGGAAAGAAGACATTTGCATTTTAGCAGACCTTGGTGGTTGTTGATGTCTTTGTGGCCAAGACAGAGGCTCTGGACTTATGGCTGCTGTCCTAATGAAACAATGGCTGTGATGTTCACAATCTTGATAGCTGGGCTGGCAAGCAGCACCTGGATAACTACTTGACCACAGATTATCTGTTACAGTCCTAAAGAAGAAAAAAGGAAAAATGTGGCAGTTTTAGTCCAGCAGACTCACCACAGTGTTTTTGAAAGTAGATGAACTCCGATTTATTTCACTACCTTCAATACACCAGTGAGTTCTTTTATGCACACTGGAGTCTGTGGCAGAATGCAAACATGTGATTTCACTCCCCCTCCCTTCACTGCTCCTCTCTTCTGTTGTGCCTACCAACTGGAAAACACGGTGAGGTTGAACGGTGTCCTCAGACTAAGTGCTGTGTATTCATCTGTATCAACACAGCCTCCAGAGAACAGGTTAAACAACAAATGGTCTGTTTGTATATGCCTTACCTTATAGATAGTGTTTTCCCTATAACTTGGGTAGGACAAAGGTTTCAGACATGGTGATCCTAACAAATAGTTTAAAATCAATTTATAATTTTCTTGTGATATAACAAAAGATAAACCCTGTTTGTTTAATTGAGGCATGTAGTTGATATCCAAGACAATGGATATGTAGGGCATGTATGTTAGATGCCTACCTGAGAGCTTTGTTAACTTTGGATGAAGGATGATGTAAATGTTCTCTCCTGGCTTAGTTACATTTTCTGCCCATTTTACAGAAGTGTGAATGAAAACCCAGTGCAAAATTTAGATGTCTGCAGTGCAGCTGCCTAGATTTGAGCTGCTTGCCTTAATTCACTTTACAGTCAGTGGAGTTAAAAATACCATTTGTAAGACCTGCCTTATTCAAAACACAGCGGCTGAATCCAAACCTACAAAGTCTTCTTTCTCTCCATTGACAGGAAAGGGGGCCTAGTTCATCGGTTCATGTGTAGATAGACTACAGATGGCTAAAACCCAAAGGTGAAGAATCAGTATGAGCAACCGGTTCCATTACATTATTTGCCATTTTGAAATGCATGCATTTGTTTTTTGATGAGACCCAATGTGCCTTAAAGTTCTAAAACAGAATAAGTTCTCAGCCATTCCCCAAACTGGCTTAACTTTGTCAGTGGGGCTCACAAACTGTCTGCTTTTACATGACCTAATTAGTTTTCATAACTTCCCATTCAGACAGCATTCTCACTTGCCAAAATAGAATTTTTCATGAATTACTAAATTAGTAATCAGTCCTTACTGACTGTCAGCTTCAGTGAAAGCTGATAGGAAGATATTCTTGGCTTGTAATACAGGCCTAATACAAGCTGGGGGGGACTCTATTTCATCCTATTTTTATCAGCCTTTTCAAGCTACTCACATTCCTCTTTTCCCAGGTGCCTTTTATTAGCTTGTTGAAAATCTGTGGGAAGTGAGACACTTTAACCTTTGAAAGATTCACATCAGGTGTTTACCCTCTCCTCTTCTAACAAGTCTGAAGAACCAAACAGTATTAGAAATTGAGTAACCACAAACCAGTAAGAGTAGTTTACTAGTCCATTAGTTTATTATTACCAGAAAGCTACCTAGGCCTTAAACTGCAGATCTGTCTCCCTGAGACAAATACAGTTTGGCAAGATTTGGGAAAGCAGAAACTCAAATATATAATTAAATATTTTTCTCTTTAGTGTCCGTTAGGATTTTAGAATTGCTGCTGAGGACAATGTTTAGAAATACATATCTAGCTGTAAACATCCGACTGTATTGAGGCAGTCACATATAAGTTTGCGGCAATCACGTATGTCCTAATTATTATCCTATAGGTTTGACTGCTAATTGTGATGTGGGATGCTGGACTGGCTTTCAAGTTCTATTCTTCACAAATTGTGTTGCAAATGAATGAAAACACTGGAAGAAAAGGCAAGAATTGCTATTGTCTAACCACAACAGTCCAGGCAGGCTGCCATAGGAGCGTTATTGAAGCTCTAATTCAATAATTAGATCCAGCTACAAATATATTAGTTTAGCCAAGTCCTCCAGTTGGCAGAATGTCTTAAATTTCCTTTGACGCGTGCTGTCGTTTGCTTAATACATGACTAGATAGTTTATGAGTTGCTTGTCTTTAAGTTACTATGTCCAATATCAACTTGTTAATTAGATAAATTTGGTTTGGTATTTTGCTAGAAATAGCTTATCTCCATACAAATGTATAATTTTATTTCATTACAGTTACAGATATAACAGTGTTTACAGACGTGGTGTATCCAACTTTCAGAAAATACTGTAAATGCCTTGCAGGCAAAGTACAAAAAAGGCATTTTTTCCGGGGCTTCAGTGAGAGGGAACAGTTTTTTCTTGTGGGTAAAAAAGATTCATCTTATGGTTTTGCATGTACAATGCCATGGGCTTATCATGACTCAGCAAGTTTTACATGGCTGCTGACGTGGCTTGTTGGGAGACTGGACCATAGGAGACTTGTTTTACAGTTCTGGGTGTTCCAGGTAATCTAAACACATTTCAGACACCTAAATGGATGCAGACCCTAGAGCTAGTACTGCTCTCATTTAGAAGTACACCTCTGTAGCTGAGGTTCCAGTAAAACTCACCTCTCTACAAGCCAACATCCATAATCTTTCAAGGATGGTCTCAACTGGATCTATCTTGACATCCTAAGGCAAACTGGTTTGCTCTCCCAATTTCTTTAAGTCTGACTCCTGTTGCCTTTCAGAAGTCTCCAGAGGTGCTTGTAAACAGTTAGAGGAGACTGGAGGAGGAAGAGATTACAGTGGACAGGACACAGAAAATTTATTCTTTTCTCCAGGTGTGCTGGATATTTCAGCACAGGGGAAGCTATTTTGGTCAGCTACTTCTCCTTCCCCAACCCTGCCCTCACTGTCTGCTACTTCCTTGAAGGATAAGATTGCTTTGATTATGTTTTCCCACAGTCCCTTTGAACAGATGTCCCCCAGGACAATTGAATAGTCAGGAATTCCAGCAGTGCTGTTGGAGTGAGACTTGAGGGCTCATCTGACTGTAGCTCTGGGCACAGAATTGAAAATGCCCTTGTGCAGATCCATTCAAAAGCCATTTACTATATCCTAGGCACATGTTCACCGGCCTTCCTGCACTGGCAGATGTGGAAGGCAGTATCTCTCCCTGGCCTTTTGTTTATGCCAGCAGACTTGCTGAAGTGAGCCCTCCCTGCTTTACCACCACCCAAACGGAAATGACAAAGCCATCTGAATTTGTCCACAGCCCCATTAGCTCTGCTATTGCTGATATGGCTGTACTTCACTACCTTTAATGCTATTCTTAACAAAACCAGAGAAATCTATCTAGTCACTAAGCAAATCTACACCATTCCTTGTACAGTGGACACTGTCTTCTGAACCTGCGCTTGGACACACAGAGAAAATCCTGCATTGGATTTTCTCTTCCAGTCATCTGCCTCTCTGTTTCTGTTCAACAGCTGCAGTCCTCTTATTCAGCTGGAAAAATCACGCACATTTAAAACAACAAAAAAAACCCAGAACAAATACAAACAAATCAAATTAAAGAAAATGTTTTAAAGCCTTTCAGTACTCACATGATGTTATGAGATGGTTTCATGTCTAAAACAGTAATATTATTTCTGGCAGTCTATCTCATGCTATTCTTTTGTTGATTTTTCCAACCTCTCAGGAAATCGGAATGAAAATATTTTACTGATGTTACTATCCTTGGGAAAAGCTTGTCAACATAGATTCAGGTTTATGCTGAAAACTCAAAATGTTTGGCATGTGGTTTTGTATTTTTCCTTCATCAAAGAGATTATGTGGGGCTAAGGTCTGTTCACATGGAGGCAGTGAGATAGTGACACTGTAATTAAAACAAAAGGTGACCCTACATATCTGTGTGCACATATATGCAAATATCTCTTTTTGCAAATGATAATATAATCACAGGAGAAAATCATTACATTACAGTAGCTCGCTCATATGAAAGCTGAGTAGACACTGTAGGGACACACCTGCTATAGAAATCTCTCTCTCTCTCTCATTTCTGCAGTGATTCTGTGAGCAGGGGGATCAATGAAGCCTGATTTTGTATGGATTTGTGTCTTGAGGTTGAGACCCTATCTGGACTTTGAGGTCTCATATGAAGTGCTGCACTTTTTACCTCAGTGAAGCATTAACCGCAGCTCTTAACTGGCTGCCTTTTTTCAGAATACTTTTAAGGACTTAGTAGTTTTTGGATTTCAATACCTCTCAAATGTGCTTGATTAGCTTAAGCATTTGAAGATTCACAGAGAGGTCTCAGATGCTCAAAGAGGCAGCACAGTATCTTAAGCTCAGTTTCTACAAAATGAGGCTAAAGCATCCTCACACACATATGGAGAAGAAACATAAAATACAAATTAAAACAGAAAACATGAATTTAAACATAAATAGAGAATTTAACGGCTAAGGCAGAAGAGATAAATATGCAGATTAACCATTAATCACACAAGGGAGATCTTCCATTGCCTGTGAGAATTTAGCACCTAATTGCAATTTGTCTCTTAGAATTTCCTACACAATCTCTTCTGTAAATGTATGTAAAGCTTCTCACATTGCACATTAAAAAAAAAAAATATCATGTATATGCCTATGAGTCTGGGGGTAAAGGAACTCGAATTTTGGTTGTAGCTGTCAGAAAAACTCCCTGATTCCATGGGTCCATTTATGTGTTTTCTTTTTAAATTTTTAATTAAAATATATTTATCTGTAATTTTGAGATTTCTGTGTTTAGTTAAAAACCAACGAAACAAACGAACTGAACAAATTCCATTGAGGATCTTATTGGCTTTGGAGTTTAATTTTGGCCTGTAAGAGAAAGAGCAATAGCTCAATGACAACATTGTTTTGACAGAAAAGGCCAGACATCAGAGCTTTAAGAGTTTTAATTTCCCTGAAGGGTCATAAGGTCCCCTGCTACCAAGTCTGTTAAAAAGACAACTCAAACTGAAGAGTTGAGTCAACTTCATTAGCTCTGGCAAATCACAGTTACCACAGCAAACGCATTCTTCCTTGGGCTTGTATTAAAGCAAAAGTTTGCTGTGCACCAAACAACGTAAATACAATGCTGTATTTACATTAGTTTTGCCCTTGTCATCATGGCTCAGTGATTCTTATAAAAGACCAAATTGCTAAAGGAAATGCAAAGAGATTCATTTGGGATTTCAAACACCCTCCGGCACACCTGTCCTCTGACCAGTTCCATAATTCTGGTTCAAACAACAGCAGCAACAAACACAGCGGCTCAGGATGCTCCTGAGCTCTCTCATCTTTGAGTGCTGAAGAGTCAGTAGCAGGGATCATGTCCCAGCTCCATGGATGACTCCCGGGCAGGACACACCCTGAGCAGCCATTTGAAGATGCCTCGGGTTTTGAAGGCTGGAAGAGGTGCTGGGGGTGGAGAGGCAGGTGGTGCAGGGGAAAAGGGAAAAGGGCCAGACAGTGAACTGAAGAGGTTCACGGGCTGTCAAGAGAAAACTGGAGGTTGAATTAAGAGAGGCAGCTTCAGACTTTCCAGCTGTGAGTCACACAAATCATCAAACTGCTTGAAATATTTCACCTACTCATACATCTTCTTTATCTTCTACCGCTTCCCTCTTTTTTTTGTAGTTATTCTCCAGTTCTGATGTCTTTCAAGTCACACCCTGCACTGTTTTCCTGCTTCCTCATCCCCTGTTCCCATTTTGGTATCTCTCTGTTGCTGAGCATACATTACATCTTGCAGATCTTTTACATCTTGGAAATGCTGCAAGCAGTGCTTCTGAGCTTAAGTCACTGAATATTTGGTCTGTATGATGACACAGTACTAAACTGTTTTTCAAAAAAATATTACTTGAGAAACTAAATCAATGATTTTTTTTTAAGTATGCATTACCCACATACATGCCCCTATCTGTATGCCTCTGATAATGAATCTGTGCTATTTATATCCAAAGTAAGTTGGTGATATTCCAATGCAGCTGAGGTCCCACTCTTTGATCAGGTGGAAGGGAGCTAACAACTCAGAAATCTCAAGCAAGTTATTCAGCCAAAAAGCAGATCCCTAGCAGCTCTGAGGTGTGAACAGGTCGGTTTTGTTTTGAAGTTGGGTGACCCAATGAAGAATTGCCAAAGCAGGAAAAGGTGAGAGGTGCCCAGACTTCTGCAATGTTATCTCCAGCTCACAGTGCAGTGCCTGAATGGTTGCCTGCTGCACTTGTGCTGTGGGTGAAGTGATGAGGGGCACCACCCCCACCCTTCTTGGGACTGGGAAATTTGCCCTGAGACTGCTGTGAGGGACTGAAGCGGCAGGATGGTGCAAAGCCTTCCCCAGCCCTTCTCTTTTACAGGGTCATTGCCCATGTTGCATTTAAAGCCAGATATAAAAATCTTCCAGGTCAGGCTTCTCCATGTCAGGAGTCTGAGAGCTGGCAGGATCTCAGAGCATGACAGAAGCAGTCAGCAATTCACATGCATTGGGCCTGGAGTAACATTTGGCAAACTAAAATTTGTAGGATACAATTCTCATGACAGCATGGGACAGGTCCCACAGAAAGGGACCTCCTTCGATGTTCATCTGGATGTTTTACGGGGAGGTGGGCAGTGCACAGCTCACCTCCTCCTGAACAGAAAAGAGGTGTTACGAAGAAAAACCTGCTTGCCTGGTTTTTGAAGAGATGGGAAGAAGAAAATCAACTCAGTTTCTGAAAGGTTAGGAAAGCATCGACCCCCATCCCCACTCCAGCAGGACTGCCTGGGGAAGGGGAAGTGGTGTTTGGCTGGTTGTACAGCGGGTGTTGTTGTTTTGGAAAAAACTTGCTTTCTTTTAAATGCCTCCTGCCAGGTCAGGGAGAGCAAATATTCAAAAAGGACTGCTGCAAGCAGCTGGCTCAGGATTGTTGCCTGTCAATGACATCTGGCTCCTGCACACCAGTACTCTGCAATTCTATTTCTGCACTGCCTATCTTCATGGAGGAAAAACTGAAGTGGCATCTATCAATTATTCCAACAGAGTAAAGAACTCCTAATACTTGAAGTCCAAAATAGGTGTTTATTATGCTTTGTCAGGAAATGTCTGATTCCAGATAATTCTTTCTTTTTTCAATGATCCACTTAAAAACTTATTTGAAACACACAAAGGCATGAAACAGCTTGTATTGTTTTTACTGCATTTCTTTTGATTGTGCTGCACCATGAAAGAAAAACAAACACATTCAAAAAAGCAGACACTCCCAGGCTCCACATCTGCAAAGTGCAGTAGAGTTGTTTAGGTCTCCAGGCTCCATCCTGTATCTATTTAAACATAGATGTTTCTGTATTTATATGAAGACTCTTGCAAGTGAGGGAACAAAGCCTGGTCCAGACTGCACTCTGGAAGGTATATTTAAATTTAGATTTCTTGCTAGAAAGCACTAGAGAGAGTGTCTCCTTAGTTTTGCTTTATATTGGACCAAATTATAAGTGTTTAATTTGGAGAATTGGAAGTCTCCAATGTCTGCACATGGTCAGTGGATCTGATATTGCTTTTGTGATACTGCCGCTGTCTACGAGGGACAGGAAGTCCAGTCACCTAGAGGCCAAGCCTATTGAGAATAGGTACCATCGTCCCTCAGAGCCCTGCTCTCCCTGCAGTGAGAGTTCACTGAAAGCAAGATGCTCTGAACACAACATTTTGGGTGCAACACACTGTTTGATGTTTTGGGTTTTTTTAGTGAAACTGTTTTGCCAAATACCTCCTGACCAGATCTAGTTTTGCTCTTTGATCCCCATCCCTTTCCCGTGCAGAAAAAAACCAGACTCATTCACCATGCTAAACCTTTAGTGCCTTAACAAAAAAAAGCAACACAAAATTCCTACTACAATCCTCCCAAAACTTGGAATGATTCAAACAAGAAGTAGAGAGGCCTAACT
Organism: Ptilonorhynchus violaceus; assembly: GCA_013397565.1. Classification (NCBI taxonomy): domain Eukaryota; kingdom Metazoa; phylum Chordata; class Aves; order Passeriformes; family Ptilonorhynchidae; genus Ptilonorhynchus; species Ptilonorhynchus violaceus. The sequence goes on along the minus strand of VZRJ01011558.1, from coordinate 216,489 downwards.
ACTACCTACTCAATTTTCCTGACAATTCATAGTCCGAATTATGCTATCTGGCAGCTGATAATTTTTAAACACACTGCAAGGCATATTTATTTGTCTTTTGACACTGTTTACAAGTTATACTTATCTTGCTTAGTTAAAAAACAAACAAAATTTTGAGCACTGGCATAATTTTACCCTTTCTTAACATAATCAAATTACTTCTGGTTATATCTCAGTCTGTCACATTAAGTCCCACTTTATTGAGTTGTATTCCTACTGTTTGTATTGTAGCAGTGCCTAAAGACTCAGACAAAGAACATGGTCCTCTTGTGAAGCCCATAGACTAAGGATCCATTATCCTTTTGGGTGTAGATACACTTCTCTTCATAATTACCTCCTGAGCTGTGACAAAGTGGCTGCCAGGCAACACAGCTGTCAAAACTACATTGCAGGGCAGTTGGAAAGCACAAATCAAGTGAAATAATAGAAACGTTTGGGACACGACAATGTTTGGGACTGTCATAATCACCCTTGTCCTTGCAAAAGGGTTGGTGCTGATGTTGCCTCTGGCGTTTTGAGGTCTGCAGCATACTTTTTGTCTAAGGGCTATCACTATCCTATCTCTTTTCTGTCTGTTGTGTCAGCAATAGACATGATGCAATGGGCCATATCACTCTGCTAAAATAGGTGATTATTTTTTACACTTAGCCTTTCACATCTGGCTAATGTAATGGGCAATACCAGCAGGAAGGAGGTGGTGGCAGAATGTGGCTGGAGCAAACCCTGTCCCTTTCAAGAGTACCCAAGTTGGCCTGATTCATGCTGCTCATCAAATCACGCACACAGGATGCAGTTAAGCTGATTTAATGACAGACAGCTACTGAAAGGAGCAGTTTTGCTTTATTTCACTTCCAGGTTTCTGCCTTCCTCGATCTTGCAGCTGTGTGGTCACAAGGTGGATCAATTCAGCTGTCTGGGCAATGGAAAATCCATTATTTTCTGAGGTGTTATTTTTCCACCAGATCAATCAGCTGAATAGAGTCTGATGGTTACCAGATCCCACATCAGGGTGGCAAAAGGAGTACACATCCATGGAGGCGGGATCAGCCTGCTGTCAGGCCATTGCTGCTGAAAGGCCGGGCTGTTGCTGCTCCATTCAGGTGACAGATGATCCAATGTCACACTGATGCTGGAAGAGGCCATTCTGTGTCTTGGCCCCTTGACACAGGTTGGGCACATCTGCCATCTTTCTACTATGGGTAACCCTGTGATCCCAGAGGAGCTGGTTTAGGGAACACATCAGTGATGAAAAAAACTAGTCCTTTTTTACTTTTTTTCCCAAGATTAGTTTCATGGTTAAGTCAGTTCCCTGTGAGGCTGGAGGAGTACTAGGGTCAGCCCTGAAATGAATGAGACCTCTTGGTTAGGACAAGGCAACAGCTTTCTGTAACGTGGCTTTGAGATTGGCTTGACTATAATGTCATTTGCTGTGACTTTTAGGCACTGGTAAATTCATCCCGGATGAGCAGGTCAGCCTTATTTGTAGCTCTGAGGCAGAATTTACATGTGAGGGAAACCCACATTACCATCAGTTCTCTGATCTAAATAGAAGAGAATAGAGTCTGGCAGAGAGGAAGCAATATCTGCACCACTGCATTAGAAAAGGCTGGCTCCAGAGACTAAAGCCCCCATAATTAATGGAACTGAATTCTAGACAAGTCTTATACAAATAGTAAGGGAATCGGTTTCTGTCGTCGAGGTAATCTCTTCCAGGGATTACCTGAATGACTGGAAGCAAGTAATTCACCTGGGATGAACTGCTTGGTTTCTCCAGAATCAATACTGGCTGGCACTGGAGAAGGAAACACCTCTTTGAGTCTAAAAACCACTGGGAAGGGAATAGAGAAGGTCTTCACCCCTTGCAGCCGTTAATAGTCACTGGATCAGAGGGTAACTCGGGCAAGTGGAAACCCCAGGGGGCCTCCAGCCAGACAGGCTCAGTGCTTGGGGGTCACACCAGGCTGCTTGGAACTTCCTCCAGCCCGGTCTTGACAGCCTCCAGGAGGAAGCCGAGGCCACCCAGTCCCTGGAGGAGCCCGAACGCCTCTGGCCTCGGCTTGCACCCGCCGTCTTTGAGCGGGCTGGCCACTCTTCCACGTGTTCTCGCCGTGGGTGCGGGTCTGTGCGTGGCGCCAGGGGCGGTGGGGACAGGGCCCGAGCGGCGGTCCCTGAGCGCAAAGGAGTTAACAGGACTTTCTGCCTTTTCCCGCCCGCTCCTCCTCCACCCTCCTCATTACCTGCACTTTATCACCGCCGGAGCCGCGGGGCGGGAGCGGTGCAGGGCCGGCGGGGCTTCCTGCACCGCCGGGGCCGCGCCGTGCGGGGGAAGGTGCGCGGGTGGTGCGCGCTGCGTGCGAGGCAGC